>JAOXYL010000071.1:15463010-15481130 GCA_028564955.1 Terapon puta
AACAAATTGGGCAGTCAGTGAGTTTGTTCATACCTTAAAGTACAAATAAGTACCCAAGTAAGTGTAACAATTGTACCTCAGGAGGATACTGGCACAGTGATAAACTCTTAAAGAACCTTATTTATTTATGTTTGGAAAATCCTACTTGTACATTCAATCAATTCAGTTATTTTTATTTTTGCAGTCTGCCAAGATGTTCAACTACGGCACTGGCTGGAGGAAGACGTGTGACACACTGTTTGTTGTGTTTGCTGTGGTCTTCCTTGTGACTCGACTGGTGATTTTCCCCAGCAAGTGAGTTTATCCTCTGGGATGTTTTTCTACTTTTGTTGAAAAATGTTAAACTACTTAAAGAATCTTTGTGTATAGTTACATGGTAGCTATTAGCAGAAGCAGAATATAATATTATTAACTATGTTTTCATTATTGCATAGTCACCTTTCACATTTTTACACTGATGTACAGCCACCGTAGCTTCTCTTCAGTCTTGGAAATTGAGTCGGTTGCCATCTGCAACCTTACTGCTACAGTGATGTGAAAAAGTGTTTGCTCCCTTCCTGATTTCTTAGGTTTGCTACACTTAAGTGTTTCAGATCATCAAACAAATTTAAATATTACATTATAACAGAAGTAAACATAAAATGCAGTTTTTAAATTAAGGTTTTTATTATTAAGGGAGTAAGAAATCCAAACAGACATGGCCCTGTGTGAAAAAGTGAACCTAATAACTGGTCATGCCACAGACTTCGATTAGGCCACGGCAAAGTCTTCATTTTGTTTCTCTTCAGCCATTCAGAGGTGGACTTGTTGGTGTGTTTTGGATCATTGTCCTGCTGAAAAAACCCAAGTTTGTTTCAGCTTGAGGTCACGAACAGATGGTTGGGCAGTCTCCCTCAGGATTTTTTGGTAAACAGCAGAATTCATGGTTCCATTTATCACAGCAAGTCTTCAGATCCTGAAGCAGCAAAACAGCCCCAGACCATCACACTACCACCACCATATTTCATGTTGGTATGATGTTCTTTTTCTGAAGTGTAGTGTTACTTTTACATCAGATGTAATGGGACACACACCTTCCAAAAAGTTCAACTTTTGTCCTGTCAGTCCACAGAGTATTTTCCCAAAAGTCTTGGGGATCATCAAAATGTTTTCTAGCAAAACTGAGATGAGCCTTAATGTCCCAAAACTTTAGAAATGGCTTTATAACCTTTTCCAGACTGACAGAACTCAACTACTTTCTTTCTCATTTGTTCCTGAATTTCTTTGGATCGCAGCATGACGTCTATCTTTTGAGGATCTTTTGCGCTACTTCACTTGGCAAGTCCTATTTAAGTGAATTCTTGATTGAGAACAGGTGTGCTAATAATCAGGTCTGGCTGTGGCTAGAGAAATTGATCTCAGGTGTGATAAACCACAGATGTTTGATGATCAGAAACATTGTGTGACAGACATGCAAAAAAAAAAAAATATCAGGAAAGTGACAAAAATGTTTTCACACCACTGTATTTGTCACTAAATTGTGACATCAGCTTCAGACTAAATTTTTTTTTTCAACATCACTCAAGTAATTTGATTATTTACAGAATCATCCATACCACCTTGGTACTGTCTGTCGAGGTGTTTGAACCTTTCCCTGGCTACTACTTCTTCAACATCCTGCTGATGGTGCTGCAGGCTCTTCACATCTTCTGGGCTGGTTTAATCTTACGCATGGTCTATAAGTTCCTGAAAGGCAAGGTGAGAATGTGCTGTGAAGTTGATATCAAACATAAAGCATCTCTGACTAACATCTGCAATCCATGCAGAATAACTTTCATATGGAAAAAAATAATGTGGAGTCAGGTTTAAGATTCAAGATGAGACTAGCTCCTCAGTCCCGTTAAACCCTGTATCTGCTTCTGGTCATCTTCTAGCTGGAAAAAGATGAACGCAGTGATGAAGAAAGTGAGGTTGACGACGAAGTTGAAGATAAAGGAGGAGAGGAAAATGTGGATCAAGGAGGAGATTATAGCTGGGAGCGAAGTAAAGACACCCTGAACTCCAGACTGTCCATGCTGACCAACAGCTGTGTCCTCAATAACCTGACCAACCACAGGGCGTCTGTGGCCGATAGAATGCGTAAAGCTCAATAATGACGATGGATTTTTATGATGTTAATTCCTGGTTTTGACCTCTCAAAATGAAAATGTGATGGTTTACATATTGAGCGATGTAGAGTGGATGTGATTCACTGCAGTGGCAGTACGAGTGTGCCAGCAGAGGTAGATATGTAACAACTAATGTTCAAAATACAGCTGAATTAGCAGAGGATAGTTTCGATCTATCGACCTCTGGGTTATGGGCCCAGCACGCTTCCGCTGCGCCACTCTGCTACACACCCCAGATGGGACTCGAACCCACAATCCCTGGCTTAGGAGGCCAGTGCCTTATCCATTAGGCCACTGGGGCAGCTATGGGAAACTGGAGGCCATTATCACTCATACTAATCCTATCATAATCAATTTATGGATACATTTTTTTTTATAGAGAAATGGTTGTGTGTGTGTGTGTACAGTAAGATCAGGTGATAATGAAAGTGTTCGTTGCCGCCCTGATGCTCTTCCTCACTGTAGTTAACCACTGCAGACTGTTTACATCATTTGTCACTCAGCAAGTTCACAAAACACATTTGAAAACAAAAACAAGATCATAAATAAAATAGCACAACAGAAGTAAGTAGCTGATGTAAGTCCATTCAGAGGGCTGTCTAATATTGCAAAAATAATGACATTGTTACAGAACATGCAGTAGATATCTAAATGCAGGAAATAAAGTCAGCATTTTACTCTTTCTATGTCTGTCTCTTGTGATTATCAAGATACTGAGATAGTTGGATGAGTGTCCCAGTAGATTGTTGTTTTTTTACTCACCACTCTTTTAAATTAGTTTATCATTCATAGAAACATTATTAATTTTTGTTCACTGTATTAGAATATAACTCTTGAGGCATTACCTTCAGTGTGATTCTCTGAGGAGGGAGTATCAGTATTATTTTAAAGGGCATGATGACTTTGTGATGTTGTTGCTCAGGCTCTTGTGCTGCACACTGCCATCTGGTGGCTGCGCACAGGAGGACAGGACCAACTGGCTGCTGCGCTGGACATTAATATGTAACAAATAAGAGTTTAAAAGGTTATGTAATTGAGGTAGCGTTAAGCTGTAAATCACACAAACGTGTATTTTGAAATTAAATGTGTTAAATGTAACTTTATAATGTTACTAAGGGCGGATCCCTCCTTTGCCCGTCAGACACGTGATCACTTGTCTTTGTGGTCAAAGTGATGGTGTGTGTGTGTGTGTGTGTGTGTGTGTGTGTGTGTGTGTGGGGGGGGTGATCTGATGGCTTCTGCTTCAGAGGTGAGGTTTATTCTTCGTTGGTGATATTATTATTATTATTATTATTATTATTATTATTATTATTATTATATGCGTTACGAAACTATTAAAAAGTAGTATCTGTCCGCGCTGGGTATTAATCTTTGTTGTGTAGTCTTATCCCCTATACCTGTGCACGTGCGGATGCAGGTATTACTGTTAGCTAATTGGCAAAATTGACTCGGCATAAACAAATAGTTTTTTGTGAACAAATGTGTCATTTATTATTTTAGTTAAATGTTCTTGTGAGCTGCAGTCAAGTTAAATATTTTAAATGAACGTTAATAAGTAACTGTGTCAGCACAGCTAGCTTAGCCGTTTCTCAGTCATTTAAGTTTAGGCAATATATGACAACACAGCTTTTATAATCACTGTCTGCGCGTCATATTAGCTTACCTTTTTTAGCTTCCATCGTGTAGTGTTTTGTATGTTCATATTTTTTAAGTTAGTCACATAATTGCCCTCTGAGCAGCCACCTCGTGGTGAAAAGGTGAATGAACTCACTTAACGGAAGTTAACGCAGTTGCGACGTATCTTCCGGCAGGGGGCGCTGTCGCTCCGGTGATCAATATAAATATTAATAAATTCCGCTTTACCGTAAAATTAATTTTATTCATATACAATAACTGCACATATGTGTCCTCCATGTCTCTGTGGCGCAATCGGTTAGCGCGTTCGGCTGTTAACCGAAAGGTTGGTGGTTCGAGCCCACCCAGGGACGACATTTATTTATCTATGCTTTTATTATTTTTTATGTCCCGCGTTTTCTTACAGTGTTGAACGATATTTTGACCAGCCGTCCAAGCATGTGTACTCTAAATAGGTACGATCTGTAAACTTGCAACATGTTAGCACCTGTGCCTCCTCCTCCTCCAGCTGTGAAGAACTGGATGAGCTTGTTTCCCTGCTAAAAAGGAAAGGACTGCTCTCATCAAGTTCCTGTTTTGCTGAACTGCTGGTGAATGGTGTCAACGTAAGTATAGATCAGTATAATTTCTAAAATGATCATTTTTATTCCGTTTTGGGAAGTTCACTCATGTATGTAATGTATATAACTGGTTAATGTGCACTGGCACTGGAGAAAAATGCTAAACAAATCTGAACTATAACTGATGAAATGCCAGCACCTGGATAGTTATTTATAAATATGAGGAAGTAACTTATTATAAAAAAGCACAGGAACAGTGGTTTTCTGTTTTTGAGTGTTATTTCTTAACATTTTGCAGATGCAGATTTTTGTGAAAACACTGACGGGTAAAACCATCACCCTCGAGGTGGAACCCAGTGACACCATCGAGAATGTCAAAGCCAAAATTCAGGACAAAGAAGGTAACAACACTTAAGGAGTTATAAGGAAAGTAATATCTCCTATAAATCATTATCAGGGTGATTGTGTGTATGTTTTTTAATGTTTAGTATATTGTGTAATCAGCTATAGTGGCATAGTTTTTCTATGTTGTGAGTCAACATATTGATGGCTCAGTGATCCTTTTGTCACTGTCCTTACACTAACAAAAAATCTTCCTTTTTTCCCCCAAAAATGTTTGAGTGTTGCTACATCTTATTGTGATTTCTAAAAAAGAAAAAAGAAAAAGAAAACTCTCAGAGTGAGTCGACCCTCTGTATCACTAATCATACTGCTCATGTGGTCATTAATCATCAGTCAATAATGATATTTAAAAGAAATAGTAAATTAAGTTTGAGTGTATTTTATATTTATCCAAAAATCATGAATAATAAAAAATATAGGAAACTCTCCTCATATTCTCCCATATTCTCTTTTGCTTTGGTTTTCCCTTACATATTATAATTAATTACATTGCTGTGTAGTGTCACCATTTCAGCATTGACGTTCCAAAAAAGTTTATGTACAATTCAGAGAGATTTTTGAAAGTTTTAATTTCCTTTTCATATTTTATGTAAACATAAGAGCACAAAAATTCTGAGGAATCTGTTTTAAGCTTATTTTGTACAGTAAGTCTATATAACAGTATTGCCCCATAAACATTTGTTTGACCTCTGACTGTATATATTATTTCTATTTATACACTGTGCTGTCTTTATCCCAAGCACCAGAGTTAATCCTTTCAGTTTGCCTGAACATCTTTAATCTCTTGCCTTGTTGTAATTTACACATAAATAAACACACTCTCTTTCAAGCCGCAGAGAGATGTTTATGAAAAGGATCTTCCTGGTCTGTCAAAACCTTTTAAACTTACCACACCAAATAAAATGTACAAAGGTCAAGCAAATATCAAGGCCAATATTATATTATTCTCGGTCTATTTCATATAATAGTTGTTGCATAAGAGCATAAGTACATGAACAAAGTCAGTTGATAGTCGCAGTCTTTAACGAAATGTACAATGCCTCCACATCAAAATAAAAATAGTTGACTTACAAACCCTCAGTCGATTGTAATCTGAGTGTCAGTTGTGAACATAACTTGATGCCGGCACAAGCAGCCATTCACAGTGGTGACTTGTTTTGTTTTGAGGGATCCCACCCGATCAGCAGCGTCTCATTTTTGCTGGAAAACAGCTGGAGGACGGACGCACCTTGACAGACTACAACATCCAGAAAGGTAGGTTAAAGCCCCACCAGCACCGGACCATGACTAACGTTAGAAGGTACAGGTATGAATGATTCTTTCCGCAATATTTCCTCTCTTTCGCCAGAGTCCACCCTCCACCTTGTCCTGCGTCTGAGAGGAGGCATCATCGAGCCCTCTCTGAGGCAGCTGGCTCAGAAGTACAACTGTGACAAGATGGTCTGCCGCAAGTAGGTATACAAACCTATCACAGTGTCGGCCTGCCTTAAAAATGTGTATTATATTTCTGGATTACAATTATTGATGTAGCACTTCAGTATTGTGGCTGGTAAAGCTGGAGTTTACTGTCACTGCTTTATATATCATAGCTTAGTCATAATTATTTTTTTATTATATTGTGTATTGATAACTTGAATTGAAAAGTAACAAAAAATTTGTCACATAGCTGTGAAATGTTTTTCTTCGGTTGTAAAGTAGTGGGAGCATTGGATAAAGTCAAATGAATCCTCAAGTAAAGTTCAAATACCTCAGAATTATATTTAAACACAGTACTTCAGGAAATGTGCTTTGTTACTTAGGGTTAGGGTTAGGGTTATCAATAAAATATTGTCAATGGCTAAAAAAAAGCTCCTACTCTGCATGACTCCGTGTGGGGTGCATTTAGTGGGTTATTAAAGCTTTCACTAAACCATCAAAACATTAAAACTAAACAGGAACAAAAGCCCTTTTCATGTGTTGAAAGGAGGAGAGACCAAACACAGTGATTTGTGTGTTTCTAAGAGAGGAAAAATACATTGACAGCGTTTGCTGAGGCTGACAGAATGATGATGGTTAATTTATTTTGAACAGTCTTGTTCACGCTCTGTCTCTCGCGTCAGGTGTTACGCTCGCTTGCATCCGCGTGCTGTCAACTGCCGCAAGAAGAAGTGTGGACACACCAATAACCTCAGGCCCAAGAAGAAGCTGAAGTAAACAGCTGCAATCAATAATCAATACCATCAATAAAACATTTTGACAAGCAAGACTGGTGAATAGATGGTTTCTTACTTAAGGAATATTTTACTGGTTTTGGAACAGCGTGTTTTCACAGTTTCCAGTAAATGTGCTCAGCTTAAACTTGATTACATGTTCAGTCTAAACCTGTCTTACTGACCATAATGTTGTCAATCATATTAAGAACTGAAGTAGACTATAGTCATCTGGTTGCCTATTCAACACTCAGCCTACTTAAAGGAGAGTTAGAATTATTTATCAGCACTTCATTAAAGATCTGTCACTGAGCATTGTTAACTGGATCACCTGTTGTGGCAGTCAGGGGGATCGAACTGGCAACCTTCTGCTCAAAAACCTGCTTCTCAAACTTCTGGCAGTGCAGATTCACTTTTTCATGACAGCGCTTGTAGATCATGAAGAAATACATGACCATCTAACAAAACAAATGTAATAATTAGACTTAAATGTAAATGTTCTTCCATGATTTCGTCAAATAAAACCATATTAATGAATTACTGTGACATAAAGTTAATAAAAGTGTTGGCCCCATAGAAAAAAAGCACAAGAAATAAGTACATTAGCGTGACTGAGTGACTTTGTGTTTATTTCCAAACCGTCACGGCAACAGCTCAGGGTCTGAGATGCAGAGCTGGCATGTCCACCAACCGTCCTTAAAATAAAACAATAAGGCTTGAAAAAATAATACAAACATAGCACTGTACTATGTTGAACAATACAGTCTGTGTGAAGGCGTTTGGCATATTGTCCACAGCTAAAGGTAACGTGCTGAACCATGACAGAAGGCAGAAAACATCTCTTTAATTTCCTTGAATGCGTTTATCATAACTAAGTTACTAAGTCAGTGGTTTGTTAAGAGGTGATGCACACGATGATGGACCAATCCAAACAGCAGGCAAACTTATTTGTAATACTAAGTGAATACTTTTAATCCATGTTTACTTAATAACTAGTATTATTGATTCATACAGTGTGGAAAATACTTGATAATCCTAAAGGTAATTACTTTATCTTATTTACTAGAATGTATTCACCATTTAGTTTCAACTTATTTTATATCTTTCTTATGAGTTTACATGAAGATGTTGTTTTAAAAAAACAAGCTACTAACGGACTTCACGCTGAACATTTGATCTTTGGTGACAATATTCAGATCCAATGTTTTAGGTTGTGTGTCACATGCCTTATGCGAGTATAAAACACTGATTAGCGTACTATTTTTACTGACCTTGAATATATGGCACTGCTTACTGTGGAAAAGTGCCATCTACAACCAGGCTGTCCTTCACATTATAGCTGCTACATTATGCATGAGTGACTACAGGAGTTTATCAGACTTTAACTGTTAATTCAGTAATAACAATGTTGTATGCAGGCTCTTAAATAGGAAAATCTCTCTAGAGTCATTTTGTGTGCTTTTTTTTGCATTCTCTTTCCACTGTAATATAATGTCCTTTTTTATGGTCTCATGTCACTGAAAACATGTTTAAATATCACCTGTAAGATGAAAAAAAGAACAACAAAAAAGAAACAAGGCCTCTTATCATACATATTGACACTGCATCACCGTTTTGTTGTACAAAAGTGAGACTTATGAAAAACTACAAGCACCACTTATCAATATTAAACACCTAGCTGTGAACTGTGAAGCACTTACCTTAAAGTTGGTTTATTGCATTGAATGTTACCCTCGAAAGCAACATGAAGCGTTAACATTAGATCGGACAAAGCAAAACCATGTGTATGCTGCTGCTTAGGCCGACACCTACAGCGTATTGTTGAGCACAGCGCAGCCGCCGCTGCTGCGACATGGACACGGAGCAACACCCTCCTGAGGCCGAGGTGGTTCTTGTGCTTGAAGAGGACAGGGATCCATCTTTGCGTCGTTTGCCCCTCCCCCACCCGCACCACTGTGTCGGCCATGGCAAAATGAACCCTGTCATCAACTCGAGGTGGACTTCCTTCCCCCCAACCCTTATTTGTCAATGAGTTTAACAAGGCTCTGGCGGAGGTCATTAAGGTCAAAGATCTTGATGTCCAGAATTTCGATGGCCCTCTGGATTTCCGAGTCCATGCGATCCCGTTCCTCCAGAGAGTTATTCAGGTTCTGCTCCGAGTTCTGGATGCGACGCTCCAACTCTGAATTGCGCATCTCTGTCTCCTGCAGAGAAGAAGAGGTGAAGGAAGAAAGAAGGCAGGAAGAAAATGAATGCTGTTAATTTGGGGAGTAATTATTCACAGTTAATTAATAAATGTTTACATAATTCATGAGAGCGTCATAATCTCCTACCCGTAGTCTGTGGATGGCCTCGTCCCTGTCATGCTCCATCTCGTGGTACTCGGCTTTCTTGCTTTGCAAAATGTGGATTTCCTGGAAAACAACGACAGCTGCACTTGAGCGTGAATGACTGAATCATTCGTCAGTATCTGTGATGAACGTCGTAGTTTCTCACCTCCTACCCTCCGTCTGATAATAAACTGGGAACACTAAGTACCAACCTCATCTTTGGCCTTCAGCAGGGCCTCCAGCTCCTCCAGGGACTGAGTCAGCTCATCCTTCAGCAGGTCGCTGGGGCCGTGGCCTCCATGGGCCTCTAATTCAGCCACCTTTCAACACACAGACACAAAATTAAATCATGGCTTCAGACAAAAGACTTAAATTGAATCTTTGGTTTCATGTCCCTCATCATTCAGTATTCTTAAAAATTAAGGCTGAAATGAACATTTTTTAACTATTCCTATCATCCAGCGTCATAACTAAACGTCCCTCATGTCACATCAGCTTACAGCACGAACAGTCTCCAGAGCTTTACTTGAAAAGAAGTTTGAAATAGTTTATTTGTCACTATTAGATTAAAACTTCTCTTTCATTCAAATTACTTCACTGTCTCACTTTTTCATTTGTTTTAGTTTTAATTATTTTTAATTTTTTATTCTTTGCGATTTGATTTGTGTTTCATAGTTTGTGTTAAATACTTACAATGCGAAACATTTAGTAACTTTTTTCCTGTTAATTCATATAATGTTGAATTCACTACTGTCACCTACAGTATGCTGAAGTGAAAATGACCAATACATCAAATTAACAGTGTTCTATTTTATGCAATGCATTTGCATAATTAAAATGTTTCATATCTGTAATTTCTCAAAGTTTCTTAAAGGCAGTATCATATCACCAAACACATTAACACACCAAATATATATTGATCTACAAAGAGAAGTACTGAATGCAACTTAGAGAGAGATCATTCTTTCTGAATGTCATGATATTTGTTCCTGACTGTGACCAAACAAGCAAATCTTCATCAACAGTATCTACATATCTACAGGCAGAGGAGAGGGTCATGTCACCATCATCTGGGCCCCCATGAATCAGTAAAAAAAACACACACGCAAAAAGGGCACCTCTAAAAAAGCCCCTGCATCTGACAGAGACAGGCTGGATTATTTTAAACCCTGCATGGTTGAGATGAGGAGGAGCGGTAGATAGACGAAAAAAAAAAGAGAAACTAGTGGATGCCAGCTCCCTCTGGTGATTTTTCATTTTTCCTAACTGGGGCATTGAAAGTAGGATATTGCTGTCCTACAAACCACTCTCCCTCTCACACCACCCCAGAGACGTGAACCATTTTCAGCCACCTGGTCCCCTTCTTCACAAGTTTGGTCCAAAGGAGATGGAGACAGGGTTCTCACTTGTGTAGTTTAATTTGTTGATGGGGACCAAAACAGAGAAAACTGCTTCTAAATACCAGACGAGAGGCAGAGAATTAAAAAGCAGTGATCGATACTGTAAGGCTGGGCTATAATGGAAAGGGATCAAGGTATTAAAGCGTTGAATCGGAGAGGTTTGTAATTGTCAGCCTGAGGCAAAGTCGTTCCCAGAGGAATCAGCTACCAGCAAATGTGAGAACACCTTTTATTGATGACGGGGGATAGGGAGGGCCGAGGCATCTGCATCCACTGGAACCTGAGAGGTAATTCAAGTGTAAAACCCTCCCGAGACCCGACGTGTTTAAACCGAACTCCCTTGTGGTGAAATGTGACATTGCTGTGTGCGCGGTGAACCGGTTCAACCAGCAGAGAACATTGATTAAAACCTCGCAGGGAAAACGGCTGCAGCACAAGTCATGTCAAAGAATGATGAAGTGTGTTAACAGCCTGACTAACTTGTCCTTTCTCTCAACAAGTGCTTCCAAACGGGGGAAACGTCTGAGGGCGGCAGGACAATCAAAACCAAAGTGACCTCCCTCAGCAGAGAAAGACGTGTGACGACTCCTGGCAGCCTCACTGAACTCTTGTTTCAGCAAGACCTTTCCTTCAGTGGTAATCTTGGCGTCTGCTCCTGTTATGCAACTTTGCGGCTGCAGCATTGATAATGAGGTGCAGCCTTAATCATCAGGTTACTACAGAGCAAACAAGAACTTGACTGCACATGAAGGCCAAAGCACTTCAGAGAACTAGTTTCCTTTCAATAGTGTTTTTGGACTGATTTTACCTTAACCAGTCGTGTCTGAGCAATTCTGCTTGAACGCTCTGCTCGGAGGAACACTGTAGAGATTACCTAATACATGAAACTTGCAGCTTGGAGGTAAACCACAAAGCTTTTCATTGATCCGCCAAACATCCATGCATTCAACTAAACCGTGTATCCTGTTCAGAAAGCAGCATGGTGCCTCATGGACAGGTCATCACTCTGTCCCGAGGCTAAAACGCACTTATGGGGTGGTCTACATGAGCGGCAAGTCTTTGGACCAGAGTGTGTGAAGACAGCAACACTTGGCAGCAGGACAACCTGTTAAATTTGATCTGAAGCTACTGATGAAGGAGTTTATTAGACCATGTTAAATAACTTTACGGTCATTGTTCTGGAGAACATGTGGCTGACCTGAGGCTGTCCTAACTCACCACTGTATCTGAGGGTCAGACTGTAGAGGCTCACCTGGTCTCGGAGTCTCTCCGTCTCCTCCTGGTATGCTGCCAGCTGTTTCTTCCACTGCTCCACGTTAGCATTAGCCTCGTGCAAAGCTGCCACTAACTTGGAGTTGCTGTCCTGCAGAGTGAAGAGCTCGGCCTCCAGGTTCATCTCGCAGATCGACCTGAAAGACACAAATACGCCACTGTAAACCAGCCCCACAAAATACATAAAGTACTTTACGTACAAGCCTTGTGAACATAATTTATCATGTCTATTTGAAATGTAAGTGTTTCTTGAATACTGGTGAAACTGGCTTATGTAGTGTTAAACTGAAACAAAACTTGCATTGTTTTTACATTGTTGCAATATGAGGCAAATGCTCAGTGAATACTATAGCTGGCTGTGTAGTACCATCCACATTTTACTGCTGCCAGGAACATGATGAAACGCTGTTGGCCTGGTTAACACAAGAGCCACTACAGCAGTGTTAAAAAGGCAACAGCAAGGACTGCAGCCTGCAGCAGCACAGCCACTGCCCAGAGTGAAGGTCATTTTACAGGTCTTACAACAAAGTAAAGATACACTCATTAAAATGCCCAGAGAGCAAACAGCAAGGCCAAACTGTTCCCGTAGTAATCCTCTAATCCTGGAAGGTTTTAATTTAAAAGTTATCTCCATCAAAAAGACTGAATATGAAAAAGAAAGACAACTTGTTAAAAGGGATCAGAGTACGGACATGTCCGTGACTATGATGGATCATCAAATTTAATTTGATTTGTCCCCCTCTTGTTCAGTGTTTCACATTTTTTTGCATTAAATGATACTTTCCCACTAAATTCAGTTTTGGATGAAAATGCTGTGTGCATTAAACATCATTATTTAAGATAACACTTCATGAACAATTCATTCATTCTGTGCACACACAGAAGCTCAAATATGCCACTTGACTCCACATATTACAAAAGAGACACATGAAACCATTAAATGTTCTCAGTTTCTCTTGTCAGTTTTGGTGCAGTCTGCAGAAAAGATCAGTCTCTCTCCATCCCTGATACTTTGCCTTCACTCTGTTCTTTTACATCTAGAGAGCTTGAGGTTGTTCCATGGCAACAGTTAACCATGGCAACCATTCATGAGCAGCTTTCCATCATAATAATTGGACTGTAGGACATAAAAGCATTGTGGGTGGCTCAAAGGGCTGAATGAGGAGATGTTTACAAGCCTTATTTGATGTAATGGATGAGTCAACACCTCAACAATGGCCTCTCTTCCTTTCCTAGAAAGCTTAACAAATCGAAGTGACGTCAAACTGTAATTAACCCAAGAAATAAAAACCATGTTCCTGCTGTGAAGGTAGAAGTTCAGGGTGATGGATTATCTGCTCAAGGGTAATCAGTGGTATCAGATCAAATCTTTAGCAACTTAGCAACATAATGTTTAGCTGCCGTCAGGATTACTCCATAATCACATATTTTCCAAACTGCAATGTGACACCAGTACCTATTGTAAATGCACTGTGTTGAAAGGCAGGGGTTGAAATTACGGGAAATACGCTCATTTTCTTTTTAGCCAAGACCTGGATGAGAAGATCAATACCACTCACATATATGTCATTTTTTGTATGAAGATGGAGCCAGGAGACAGTGAGTGTAAGTGCACATAAAGGCTGCGACCAGTTCCTCTGACACTGAAAAACCACAAATTGCTCTTTTTGCACTTAGTTTTTTGTTCATTTTTTATGTTGGTTCATACACTTTTTATGTGTTTTTAGGCTGATTTCAGACTAGCTGTTTCCAGTCTTTATGCTAAACTAAGATAACCAGTTTATTTTCATACTGACTGTACAAACATGAGAGGTGCTGATCTGCTCATCTAATTTTCAGCAAGAATGTGAATATGTGTATTTCTCAAAATGTTGAATGTTTCCCTTTCAGACATTACACTATAAAAAGAATTCAGTGCGATCACATGACTGAAATAACATAGTTAGGTCATGGGACAACAACTGAGCCATTTCCATGGCAACTGCAAATGAATGCCCTGGGATGTGACTGAAAGCTTTGGAAAATGGAATAGCAAACAGTCTGAACTTTGGGAGAAATTTGCAAGATCTTTAAAGAACAACTGGATACACAGTCAGAAAACTGGATATTTAACAACTCCACAAAATGAGAATTTCATGAAAGGATTCTTCTCATAGTTTTCAGCTATTTGAACAGAAGGTGAGACCGGACTCAGTGAAAATATGAGAGAAGATGAGATGAAAGTGTAAGATTTCTTCTATCGATGTCGATGTCTGTTTTTGTGTGTATAACTCGGTTACCCTTCAGAGAGCATCTTCTTAATGCGCTCCTTCTCAGAGGACAAAGTGATGTCGGCACTCTGGCTACGGAACAGCTTGTCCTCTGGTCCATTCACGCACATCACCGGTGGCGACTGGAGTTCATCCGAGAGGTCCTGGGAAACACATCAGTAAATGGACTTCCCCAAAAACACACAGATCATATCAACGCTGAATGGATCATTCAGAGAGGAAGGAGGCCAAAAAAAGTACTTTCAAATCTTAAAATTCATATAAATGTCCAATAAATATTTAAATAAATAAAAACACACAAATATAGGAAAGCTGGGAGGTGGTTGTAATCTGTTTTTGTCTGATAAAATAAAGACCTATCAGGCTATCACAGCAAGTATGAAAAAATCAAACGTTCAAGGACAGACAGAAAGGAAAAGAAATATTTTGTGTATTTGCACACACATTTATTTAGCTTTAAACTACTCCCACAGACTGTTTGTCTGGGGCCAAATAACACGTGGATTTTTCTCAGCAGACAGAAGAGAAAAAAAACTATAAAAGACTCACCTGTGAGAACTACAGAAGAAATCCATCAGGTGGGAAAAAATACAGACAAAGAAACATGTCATCACAAAGTTAACAGACACACACACACACACACAATGACCTTTTCAAAGATATCACAACCACAAGCAGTTATGCAGCACGGAGCTACTTAGTAAGAATCAAGCACAATTAATTGACGCAGCCGGCAATTTTCTGGAACTTTGGCTCCTCCAACGTGTTCATTAAATCGATAAAGACGTGGAATGAGTGGCGTCACTTGGAATGTGTTCAGTCGTTGAATTAAAGGAAATGGGCATGTTCCCCATGACCAGGCAGATGTAACTGATGGGTAACTATTCTCTATTGATCATCGGAGCCCTGAGCAGACTACATTTTCATCATTACGGTGTCAGAGGCTTCTCAGGAGCAGAGGGTAGAAAATGCGGATGCGGTGCACCACGGAGCCACACAGGATAATTTTACCATCGTCCTAGTTTTCCTCCCTTTCTCTACCCTCCGAGACAAGTGACCCAGCTCATCTTTCTTTTTCCTCTCTCTCTCTTTCACTCCCTCTCTCTTGATTTGATCACAGAGGCCCTGTCTAATAGCTGAACTGCTGCAGAGGTGCAGCGTCTAACCTTGGCCTCTGCTCAGTGTCTCCTCAGTCCTAAAATGCCATGAATGCATCACTGGATGTTTCTGAGGATCAGGTATTTCACACTTGCCATCCTGCCTGATACCTGCAGAGGCTTGCTCTACTTTTGAGTTTTTCTCTAAAAGGGTTGAGCTCACCTGAGGAGCAGCGATGGTGAGCGCCGTGTTGGCCAGCTCTTTATCCTGTGACTTCTCTCGTGCCAGACGAGCCGCATCTTTCACCTCCTTGAACTTTTCGGAGAACTTTTCAAAAGAGGACAAGTGATGAACTGTTTCAGGTAATGAAACATTAATAATGCAGCACTAATAAGCCTTTCGGAAATGTACAATGAGTGAGACATTTTGATTTCCTAAATGGGACTGTGGTGACTTTGGGTTCATTTACCTGGTGCAGCTGTTGCTCTGTAGCAAAACCAAGTCCATACACCGTGTTGGCCCTGCTGTCCGCCCACTGACCAAACTTCTGAGAAGTCTTGGTGAACGTCATGCTGGGTGTAACTGTGCAGTTGATGATTGCCTGCAAACGCAGAGATAATGGAGGTGATCATCCCTTCAGGTAAGTCCACAACATGTGATCAAAGCTGGAAGACTCTACCCAAAACTAATCAACTGATTGATTAATTAATAATGGTAGTGATGTTTTGTATAAACTCCCTTGCTTTAATATTTCATTAAAAGTATTGATTAAATATTTCACCTTAGTCAAGTCTGAGGACTTACATGATAGAGATAAAGAAAAACATGCTTGATTGAAAAATCCCCATTTCCCTGTTTCCAGCAGGACTCAGCTATTTTCAATCACTATCTCCATTGAGAATGTCAAAATCTCTCTTAAACTCACTGAAAAAAACAAAGCTCTGCCACATCATGAACACTTTTGTTCTTATGTAAGTAAATTCAGAGCAGAGTCGATCATATTTCTCCCAAACAGAACGGCAGTAAAAAGATACACAAACACAGCACAGTCAGGTTCAGGACCTCAGTTTCACCAAAGTGGCCGGAGCCACCTCTTCTCTCCCTGAGCACATGAGGAAAAAATATTAGAGCAGGCCTATTTATAAACCTTTTTACGTCATCTCCAGCCTTACAATAATGAAACTGATTTAAAATCCCAGAACTGTGGGGCAATGGCAGCTTAGGAGAGAGCTTTTTGTCCTTCCCTCCCCTCCAACAAATGATTACACGAACACTACAGTCGGCATTTCTGCGCTGACATGTTTGACATCATATGTTGGACGGTGGTGACAGCACTGAAGATTATTCTGGAGCCAGACACCAGTCCTGGCAGGATTGGGCTGCTGACCCACCAACTGCCATCCCGCACAGCCTTCTGGGAGGCAGAAATGTGGGTCAGACCAGAGGTGTTAAGAAGAGATCAGATAGATACCCCACCCCACCCCCTCTTCCTCCCCGTGATGGATGTGGCCTCTTCTTTGTAATCTAAATCCACACGCGTGCGAGAAGGATGCTCTGGCTGCTGAGTTAACACGCTGTGGATTTATTCACCACCTATTTCTTAACCGTTCAAGTTTTCTGATAGATGAATGGTCGAGAGGACAAACCAACACGAGGCTGTTGCTTGTTTGTCCTGTTTAGTTTGGCCTGTGGCTTTCTTACAAACACTGAAAAGTCTTCTTGATGCCAAGACCTCCACCTGCACTGCAATCAAACAACGTAACACCACCCGATGATACATCTATGTCAAATGTCAGCATAAGCACCTTTATTATCAGTCTCCTAACCCTCACCTTGGTCCCGCCCACGCTGATGATGCGGTAGACGTTACGGTTGGCATCGTAGAAGAAAGACACGGTGACGGCATGTTTGCTGGCGGGGATCCAGTTCCTCTTAGTGGTGGGGTCAATCTGGAAAACATGGGCCCGGGCGCTGAAGATTGGCTGCTCCCTGGACGAGGAAGGGCAAGGATGATGAATGAAGCAAATGTCAAAGTGCAAACACTTCAGCTTAGAAAGAACCGGTTATGATGCAGTTAGCTTTGAGAGAGAAAGACGCTCTGGACATTGTACAATCTTAGAAACAAGGCTTTTTTCATAAACTACAATCTGTTGTTTAAGTATCCAAATATCTGCTAAGCCCCAATGTCACATAACTCAAGTGTCTTTTGTTTAAGAAAATCTAAAAAATATAAAATAAATAATCTTTATTTTCAGAATAGTGCATCTCCATCTGTGTCTCCATCATCTAGGAGCATATATTGGAGTCCTCCTCTGGCTTCGTCCCACACGTTTCCCGTCGTCATTCCCCAGCCATACAGGGCTGTGACTTAGCTGGCAAAAGATGATGTTGACTGAAAACTCTGTGAACCATCTCCCAAGTCGTTCGCCCTCCACCCTCTGGCTCCTGCCAGTATTTGCAGAGATGTATCCTGGATACGAGGTAAATATATCAAAGCAACAAAGCGAGCGGTGCTGGGAGGTGGTTGAGCCTCTGTCATGTGGTACAAACAGCAGGACAGCTAAAGGTCTGACTCTTTTGGCTTGTTTCTCCTCAGATGGTGTCAGGACGGTCAGTACATTTATAGCTCTGTATATTCCCACACTTTGATCAAAACCCACCTTCTCAGTTAATTATTTTTCTTTATTTTTCTTTATCTTCTACATTGTAGATTAATACTGAAGACATCAAAACTATGAAAAAACACAAATGGAATAATATAGTAAAGAAAAAAAATAGAATATGTTTTACATTTTAGATTCTTCAAAGTAGCCACCT
>JAOXYL010000071.1:15485263-15496963 GCA_028564955.1 Terapon puta
TGTGTGTGTGTGTGTGCGTGTGTGTGCGCGCGCTGCAACCCGGATCTCTGAGGTCCGCACGGTGCTGCCAGTTTACAGGCTTAATGAAATACTGTCCCGGAGGAAAAGTCATGACCTAAAAAAAAGGACTTCTTAGGAGTCGTACTACAGCCCATTCAGGACCACAGCTGGAATAAACCATCAGCAGACCTGCCGAGGAACATTTACAGGAGCATTTATAGTGAGAAGTTTAAAAAAGAAAGAGACACAAAACAGTGAAGTCAAGCTGAAGGAGCAAAGAGAGGCAAACTTTAATTTTCCAAGGCTGTGAACAGGAGAATCTCTGTGAGCATAATTTAATAACTAACATCAATCTGTGAGCAGAAAAACAAAAAAAGGTACAGCCGTGAGGCCAACACAAAGTCTCTTCTTTTACACTATTAAAGCGAACAGAGGAAAACATCCAACTGAAAAGTTACCCTCTAGTCACAGGACATGCAAAAACTACTGTATGTGTCGGGTGCAGGTGGTGGTTTATTATTATGGACATATATTTGTCATTTTATTCTATTTTGCTTTTTTTTTAAAAATGACAATATGTATAGTTATGCTGTAAGTTTGTCAATGAATTGATGCGTATCAGTAGTGATGGTGATCTTATGCAGATAAGAACTAATTTAGAGAGCAAACAGCTGTCATATAGAAAAAGGGGGGTATAAATATTAATTTCACAATATGCATCAAAAGCTGAAGATGGCAAAAAAAAAAATCTGACTAAGTTAGTAATGTATTATTTCAAGGGAAATCACACATTATTGACACTTTCTTCGGAAACACATTAAAATCCTTGCTTCATTTCCCTGCCAGTCTGAGCCTCTGACAGCTCTGACAAGCATCTGTGAGATATTAAACCTACTCAGCCCAGCTTCAGTCAGGGGTAAGGTGTCTGCGGTCATAATAACCACCTCTGCTTTGATGATGACCAGATTTTTTTTTTAGAGCTGTGCATTTTGATGTGGTGAAGAAAGTTGTTCAAGGAAAGTAGAGTCAACACACATCCGAAGATAATGACACACTGATTAAAAACAAGGTGCACAGGAACGTCACAGGTGAAATTAGAACATATGACACATGCAGAGCACTGAAACTGACACACAAAGTTCACTAACGTCTACCAAAGATACAGAACAAAACAACTAATCTGTCCTTGAAATAGTGGACTGCAGTTTGTGAACTTTCTTCTATATATTCAAGGACAAAAAGGGACCAAAAAAAAAAAAAAAACTGGGGTAAAAAATAAAGGTGTATTCTCTCGACTCAAGTAGCACCTACATGAACATTAGGAACTTAAGTCTTAATAATTTAAATATCTCTGTAAGTCAAATTTTATAGTGCAGATACAACATATACAATATATCTTTATTTGTTCAGTCGGCTTTCCTTTCTTCTTTTCACCACACTCTAACATGGTGAGATCTGTGATCGAGTTTCTCTTCAACACATTTGTTCTAAGACGGGGCCTTAGAAGTTTTCACCGTCCTGGGGTGAGTCGTGGTGTTCTCCATATGCATGAAAACTTGTGATTTATTTCACGAAAGTGATTTACTTCACTTCACTGTAAAAACGAGGACCTTAAATTGTACATAAATAATCTCATTATAAGCTTGTTTTTTTGCTATGCGCGACCTTATGGATCAGGGTCTTTGGGAATTACTGCCCTCTTGATTTGGCTTATTTGATGCATTTAAGCTGTTTATACTCATACTGACCAATGTCTGCTAGCTTTAGCGGCTTCAGGGTCAGCAGAAAAAGAATGGCGGCTTCACTCAGTTAAAAGCTGGCTCACATTCACTATTAAAAAGATACATTTAGAAGAACAAAAACAAAATTGTCTCCATATTATCAGATCTTTGGAGGCCCCCTCCTCAGATCCAGAGACAAAGATGTTTTTCCTTTGATGTTTATTTTTAAGAGCTAATTCCACCACTTGTTCTTTGCGGACCACCTTGAGAAAGACCTGCCTAGAAAGACGGCCAACTGCACCAGCTTTCGTCACTGAAAAACTCGATGAAAACAGCGTTCATTCAGAAAACTTTCCTACCCAAAGCTGAAAAAGAAAAGCGAAATGATCCGTGGCTGTGTAATTCTCAAATCTGAACTCTTTTGAGTCACAACACCACCAGCATTTTTTGAGTTCACTTGAGTGGCCAAACAGTATTTTCACTCTTCTGTCCTCTATGCTTAGATGTGATCAAGTGCAGAGCCTCAATTCAAGCTTTGAGTTTAAAGTTTAAAGTTGCCATATCAACTGCTTCAAGAGTTGTGTCCCCTTTTTGTTTTTTTTCTCTCTTCCTCTCTTTCTCTCTCTCCAAGTCACAGAAGACATCCTGTTGTGTTAGCTTGGAGGACATTTGTGTGAGACACCTCTTCTCCATCTTTCTCAGCTTTTGGAGCAAGATTCCCAACCATACCGCCTGGAGATCCCCGAGGATTGAGGGGCACGCAAGGGACAAGATGACACAGTTGCCCCCAACCCCCTCCCAGAATCGCTCGGACCCTCCACCCTCCTTGACCTGTCGAAGGTCTCGCCTCTCCAACTGTGCCGCTCCGGCAGCTTTTCTCCTCCACCACGTCTTCGGCTGTGGGCAGCAGTGCCTTCTCTCCTCCGCCGGCCGCCCACGCTCTCTTCTCTTGCTCGCGTCCTGTCCAGCTCTACTCCCATTTTTGCTCTCACTCTTGTGATTGGTTGGTTTCTCACGGTCTCTCTCCTGTTACTTTCACACAGTGGTGCTTCGGTTGTAGCAGTGGAAAACGGGTATCCATGTTTGTTCTTTTTTGTTATTACCCAGATTAAAATACCAATGAACTAAGCTTCACACAGGCCTAGCTCCTTTCCAGAAACCTGGAAGACAAACACAAATATATATATATATATATACACACGTTAAGGAAGAAATATGTTTGAGGAAACATTTATTAGTCATATTAAAAGATTAGTCCTCGTACTAGATGAGAGCATCGATATCTCTCATGTGAGTGCAGTGAATATAAAACTGGAACAAGAAGACTGTTTCACTTAGCTTAGCACAAAGACAGAAAACTGTGGTGAACTGCTACCTCATCTCAGACTGGTTGAATCTGAAACATTACTTGGTCAAGAGCTCTGCCCTCCTGAGGTTTTGTGGTCACCATGAAGAGACAACCTCCAAAGAAAACTTCAGAGAAACAGGTTGGCATCTAACTAGCTAATTAGTTAGTTTTAGGGGTGCTGGCGGGCGGATTTTAGTTAGTTTAGTTTTAGACAAAGCCAGACAAACTGTTTTCCCCTGTTTCCAGTCTTTATGCTAAGCTAAGGTAAACAGATACAGGTAAAAACTGCTCAGTTACAGCAGCCTAACCACATAATGGTTTCATTGTACACATCTAGCTAACTCTTGTCAGATCATTCCTTTCATTTCAAAGGGTCAGCTCAGTTTTACTCCACAGTGGAATTACTTACAGTCTAGTACTGGGACAGTCCAGTCACACCACCGTGTTGGTAGGCCCGCTCCCCTTGGTAGGTGGAGTCCTGGGACAGGGCCACATCGATCTGGGACTTGAACTCGTCTCCTAGGTAACTGTCCTATAATGGGACAAACAAAAAGTGAAAGAGGCCAGTCAACAGTTATGCCTTCATTTCTTTCCAGGCAGAAAAGGAAGAGGTGGTTTTAGACATGATGAAGTCTTAACTGGAAACCTGGAGAAACACTTGGAATATATGTGCTAACAGCCCTGGCACTGGGTGCTAATTACTTTGAATAAACAGACTACAAACAGCTTGGTTCATAAAGTGCAAGTACTTAGCACTTCATGAAATCTCTTAAATACTAAATGGATTACAGAGATTTATTTGAAGTGGAGGATTTCAGTGAACAAACCTGTGAGAGTTCAGGCTGGGAGAGCCCAGGCTGGCTCATCTGTGATGGCTGGCTCATGTTGATGTACCCCTGCGTCAAAGGGCCCTGGGAGAATGGCTGGGAGCCCAGGTCCTGGCTGGCTTGACTGCCACTCATGTGTCCTCCGCGATCAGCTCCTCCATTCCCTCCACCGTGGCTGCCCATGTTGCCTCGGTTTCTTTGACGGCCACCGCGAGTCCCACCGCCGCCTCCACTGCCTGCTTTTCCTTTCATACCTCCCCCACGACCTGGAGGAAAAAAAAAATGTGGCACAGTATAGTTCAGACAATGTCTCACTGAACTTAACATGAACAACATGAGGCCTTTAAGAACTCAGCACCTGTGTAACTCTACAGTTTTAATGTATCACTCACCTGATGTGGGTCCATTGACCTGTCCCATGTAACCAGGTGGAGGTATGGGGGGCATCACAAGGTTGAAGGGGATGGGGAGGTTCATGGAAGTCATAGGATTGTGGCCTGTGCCGATCATACCAATCTGGTCATGGGTCTGGAAATACATGTTGGATGTACGACCTGTTGTAAAAATAAAAACAGGTCATTTATTTTCTTGTAAATTAAATGGTAGTGCGCAGAATGTCCCCACCGCTCTTTTATTTAAGATACTTTTATATTCAGTCTCTTTGCTATGAACTACTGGGACATAAAGTGTACATGTCCTTTGTAATAAAGTTTGTTAGTTACAAAAATGTCTAAAATATGAAATCCAAAATAGGTGTGTTGTTTTCTCACCGTTGCTGCTGCGGTCATAAACAGATCCAGGAATGAGGGCCTCCCTGGCATCGTACATTGCTGTTGACATGAAACGACCCCCCTGCAAAACAAAAAGATACGCAATGCTCTCTTGAGTATTTTCAGGACATGCCTCATTATTTCCCAAACGTACACTGATTTATTACTCTGTCTTGCATGGGTAAATTTTGAATTGCATTCTTAATCCTTCACAGGACAAACTGCAAAAAATAACATCCATGACCCAGTTAAGAAATCCCGATCTCAGCGTTCTCTATGCTCCATGTATGAAGTACCCACAGACACACACATACTGAACTCACAGGGTTGATGGTGTTGACTAGCTTGCGGGGCTTGCTGAACTGCATGAGGCTCTCCCTCAGATTGTTAAGGGGCCCTTCAACCAGGACCTTCTGCTCCTTGTAGTAGTTCAACAGGTGGTTCCACAGAGGCTGTTTGGAAAGAGCCTTGGGGTTTCCCACAATGATCACACCATACCTATATGACACAAGCAGGTGATAAGTCAAGTTACAGAAAAGGATGTAGAGTAATAAAAGTGATGACAACAACATGAACTGGTGTTTTACATTACCTGGCCCTTGTGAGTGCCACATTGAGACGTCTGGGGTCATTGAGGAAACCAATACCTTGGTGCTCATTGGCCCTCACACAGGAAAGGATGATGAAGTCCTTCTCTCTGCCTTGAAAGGCGTCCACACTGGCAATTTCCACCTCCTACAGAAGGAATGAAATCAGTTTGACTCAGTTTTGACTCACTCACTTGCTAATGGAGCCAAACGCTCGCACCGTAGAACCCAGCTGTTATTAAAGTGGAGTAAGACTGCAACATGAGCAGGATGAGGCGAACAAAACAATAAACACAGTGATGTTCAGTGAAGAAAAGATCAGGTTTTGATTGCAGTTTTAGCTGATAATAATACTTTATAATATGAGCAGATCAGGCCTGATACTACAGGATATCTTAAATGTCTCACTGGATTTCAGTTTAAATGGCTGTGGTGTAACGTTTACATTTGTAACTATACCTGGTAGAGTTTGGTGTGGAGGGAGCCACTGAACTGCATGTACTGGACCAGGTAGGACCTCTGTCCCTCATAGGGTGTAATAATACCAATTTGATCCGGTTTTGCTCCAGCCTTCAGCAACCTTGTGGTTATTTTCTCCACATTGGCTGCCTCAGTCCTGCAAGGACGAGAAGAGCAATTACATGACATAAGTTTTATGATCCATGTTTGAAGAATTAGAATAGTGCAGTCAAATATTAAATCATCAATTGTGTATATTGATATATGAAGTTGAAACCTGTTGAGATAGGACGTTCCAGAGCTGGCAATTTCCTCTTGGCCTTGAGTTACATAAAAGAACATAGGCTTGTCAGGCTGCGGCCACTGGAAGTCAAAACCTTTCTTCACACGGTCGCCTACAGAAGAGACAAACAAACAAACAAACAAACAGAAGTGACTCATGTGGAGCTGACGAGTACACACGGAATAAGCCGGATAGGAATCAACAGCAGGCACCATGTGCATCTAAGGATTATTACAGATGACTAACGTACAACAAGGTCAAAATACAGACATACTATAACTATCGCTGTGTCAATGGATACAAACAGGAAATAGTAAAACATAAACACTGTGTCGGCAAAACATCTGAAGTACATTCAGTCTCTGAGAAGGGAAAAACTGTGCAAAATAAGTGTTAAAAAAGTTTCTTTTCATCTCACCAGCAGTGACTCCATTCTGCAGAGAGCCCTCATAGAAAATATTGGAGGGGAAGGCGCTGAGGGCCGGGTGCATGCGGTACTGGACCTGAAGACGGATTGGCCGGATCCCCAAAACTACCAGACGCTCAAACAGGGACTGAGACAGGCCTGCTTTAGCTGCTTTCTTACACATCACCACAGGACCCAGCTGGCAGTGATCACCCACCAGAATCAACTGCAGGGAACATAAAAGTGATTATAATAAAGACAAAATAAATCATCATTCATCTAACTGGGCAATGACAGGTGTACTTCTACCTGTTTTGCCCCCAGAACAACAGGCACCATGCACTCCGGCTCAGTGGCTTGGGTGCTCTCGTCAATCAGGATTGAGCGGAACTGCATCTTGGCCAGACGAGGATCCCCCGCCCCAACACAGGTGCAGCAGATCACATCTGCATTCTAGGAAAGAGTGAGGCATTACGGTAGATTTTTAATGGACCGTGGTGCTTGTTGAAAAGCTTTTAAACTTTTTTTTTATTTATAAAGTGTTCAGTGGGTGTTAATAGATTAGAAAGTGACACTCCTCATACCATGAGCAGCTCCCTCTCAGCAGTGCGTCTCAAAGCTCTGTAGCGCTTCTCGTCTGATGAGGACAGCTCTCCAGTCTCGTCCTTCAGCTGTTGGAGTTTCTGAAGTTCTGGCATACTGCAGATAGGATCAGATCATTGCAATATGGTTTAAAATGAATGATGTGTTCATGGGCAAAGGCGCAAATCTGTCACAGGCTGTCTTATTGAAAGTCTGGAATCATGTCAGGCCACTATTCATCACACTTATTAAGTAATACTGGGACCATCTAACACCTTCTTTTCATTTACAAGACACATTGTAATAAACAGATAAATAAACAGATTGCGTACAGACAGAGAGAAGTATGTCTGCTAATACCAGTACTCAAAGTTTATTACAGACAAAAAAAAAGGCCCTGCAAAAGTAAGCTGATTTTAAAAATCTTATTAAAAAACAGACAGTTATCTGTTACCTGTCCATGTTACGAGTCTGGTTGTGCAGAGCCAGGAAGGAGACAGGCGAGTCGATGGCCTCCCTGCTCTTGGCGCACAGCCTCACCACCTTGAGGCCTGTTTGGTGAATCTTCTCAGTCAGCTGGTCGACAGCAATATTACTGGGAGCACACACCAGCACTGGCCTGTGGGGGGGAAAGGTAACAATACTAGAACACAAAGCCTATCAAGACCTTTTTTAATAAAATACCAATTGAGAAAAACACTTGACCATGAAAAGTGGTTAATTAATTGTACAGTAATGGCCACATGTGGATCAAATAGTTTACTACCATATCAAAAGCTGGTAAACACAAAAAATGAAAAGAGTAAAAATGTGCTCGTCTTACCCGTTGCCTTGTCTAGCCAGGTGGTAGACGATAGTTGCAGAGGTCACTGTTTTCCCTGTGCCAGGAGGCCCCTGGATCAGACTGAGGGGACGCTGCAGCACAGTCTTCACAGCATACACCTGCATGACAACGAAGCATGTTAGGCTGAGCCCTGGGGGCACTTAAATACTTCAAGCAGACACTTT
The DNA here is from genome assembly GCA_028564955.1 of Terapon puta. Classification (NCBI taxonomy): domain Eukaryota; kingdom Metazoa; phylum Chordata; class Actinopteri; order Centrarchiformes; family Terapontidae; genus Terapon; species Terapon puta. Next base: position 15,493,255 of record JAOXYL010000071.1, read on the forward strand.
TCTAGAAGTGCCTAATTGTTAAAACATTTTCTCCTGATATGAGTGAACTCTTCAAACTGAATATAATCTCCAGTGATCTTGTTAGTATCTGTAGTGTAAGTAACATAAGTAAAATAATTTTGACCATATGTTGAAACACTCTCATTGACGTTAGCTTTCTTCCCCCTTTTTCTGCAACTCACTTGGGAGTGGTTGAGATCAGGCAGGCCTTGAGCAGTGAAGCGTTTGGGCAGCTGACACTTGATGACCACGTCCTCCACCTCATGTCCAAGCAGTTTGTGGTAGATGTAACCAGAAACTGAGGTCTCATCCACAGCAAATGTCTTCAAGGCACTTTGCATCCTGGTTGAAGAGACCCAGCAAGACCCAGCAGTCAGTGGAAGTCCACAGCCAAACTATTCAACATTGCTAACATAACTGAATCTACTTCTTCAATGAATTGTTTAATAACCAGTGGTATTAAATATTACATTAAATACAATACAAAGTGGTACGCTGACCACCTTAAACAAAAGCTGGGTTTCTTTCAAATACCACAGCAAGAGACAAGAGTTTTCGTGTGAATACCTGTCAAAGGAAGTGGATTTCCACACAAAGTCGACCTGAAAGTTGTGTGGGATCTCCACTGGAGCCCCAGCACTGCTCCGCAGCTCTATGGCAATCTCATCACCATAGTCTGGTCGAGTGAGTTAAGGACAAGGCAGAGTCTTTAAACATACAATGTGTTTTAAAAACAGAATGTGCTTCATTTTACCAGTTTTGATTCCACAGCGTTGAGAGAGTCATTTTTGACAATCTATGCAGCTAACATTGTCTGCATGAGTTAATGTGCCTAGTACACAGATAAATCTCTGAAAATGAGGCCTCCAAATGCTTTGTTTTAACTTTTGTATTTTCTACTAGCTCAGACAGTGCCGCGCCACTTCAGCTGAGTCAGTCTGTACTTTAGAGTGGAGTTATTGATACCTTTCAGAGCACTGCAATTGCTGGGCAGATGCAGCTAAACTAACAGGTGGTAAGCTGTATAAATAAAATCTAAATATAGTGTTTGTTTTCCAAAATCACTAGAGACTGTAGAGGCCACGTTTGCAGATGTTTTTGTAGTTTCATACAGCTACCACTAGATGTTACCAAAGAATAATTCAAGCATGTTCAAGTGATAAAATGTTTGAATTACAGATATAATACACAAATACATGATCGGTATGCCTGTTGTAACAGTCATAAGGATACTGTCAGGGACTTTGATGACATGTCCAATGCCTTTCCATGGAGGGGCCAGGTCTCCTTTGTACCTCAGGCAAATTTCATCTCCCTGCATCAGTCGCATGTCTACAAGAAAAAACAAAATTGTTAATTACACATCAAAAGGAGTAAAGGCACCACAAGAGGAACATTTTACAATTAATTAATAAAAATTCAAATAGATTTTGAAAAGCAGAAAATGATCATTTTAAGTAAAATCCTACATGCAAACATCAACAAGCCACTGGGAAGTCAGTTTCAAATGTCAATTAAAACTGGTGGTTTTTGCTCAGAAAGACGGAGCATAATGATGATGACAATAGTAAAAAAACACAAATAAATACCTGAATCTGTTTTGGGAAGGGTGAAATACGCAATCCTCTTTTTATTCAGGCCCAAGTCCCATCTGACCGTAATGTTGTCTTGAGTCTGTAGGAAGAAACATTTGGATGTCAGTGGAAACTATGTCCAAGTAAAATTTTGACAGACAACAAAAGTGTCCAGTTTTTGTATGAAAAAATAATGATGCCAAAAATAGAATATTCAGTGTAGATACTTCTAAGTAGTGGTAGTAGACCAGAATATGCATGATTACAAGAGCTTAATATGAAACTACTCACACACTATTTTGACGATCTTATTTGTTACAACATACTCAACACAAAAGTTTTTTAATTCACGTTTAGCCACTTTTCTTCACCTGGGACTCTTTGAGTTTCTTATCGTAATCAGCTTCCAGCTTCACAAGAGGCCCAAAGATGTTCTGGTACTGGTAGGCATCCTCATAACGGAGCAGCACATGTTGGGGCTCCTCATCCACCCCAGGCTTCTCCAGGTCCTCTAAAGTTGCAGTCGGATTTTCCTGAAGAAACACACACAATCAGATAGGAAGTGTTGTGGGTTTTATACTACGATGCTAAAATGTTCACAACAGGTGTGAGTAATAAAATGAAAGATGGCTTAATAAACCCGTAACTAGTTTAGTAAACTAGTAACATGTTTCCAGGGTTTTTTCTGTGAAGACATGTCAAAACATTTGACATGAATACCAGTGAACACCCATAAAGCTCTTCGGTATATGTGGCTTTATGTACAACAGGAAACAAAACAAAACTAATAAAACTCCCACCTTGTTTGAAACAGAGAATTGAAACTAATACCAGACAGGAGAAAATAGCTCAGCAAACATACAGCAACATTATTTGCATCACACCCAGCAGTATGAATGTGCATGGTTAACTATATAGATAAGCCCCACCCATGATCCAGTTCAAGTTTTGTGTGTTTAGGATATTTACACAGTACGATGGCAGGTGAGTGCAAGGCCAGCAGCACTGACAGTACCTTCCACAGCTCCTCCAGCTTGTTGATCTGCTGGGCGGTGATCTGACGGGCCCTCAGCTGCTCCTGCTCCGAGGGGATTTTGACCAGCCATGACAGGAAGCAGCGGTCCTGGATGAGAGGCTGCCACTGTGAGCTGTCCCAGTTGATGTCCTTCAGGCTGCTCTGGCTGGCGCATGGCTGCCTGTTTTAGAACCAAAAAATACAAATATCAAATAAAAACAGTGACACAAAGTTTTCTCTTTGGTAAGCATGGACGGTCAGCTCCACCTTTACCTGCACAGCAACACCACCACCGAGTCAGCTTTGGCAGGGATGAAGCCTAGGAGGAAGACGTTGCGACAGCCACAGTTGTAGCACTCCAGCACTGTTTCCCCCAGGGGGCCGTCTTTATGCAGGGTCACCTCCTTGGACTTTGCTCTCACCAGGTGGTTTACAATGTGGCTACAAGTGAAGAGAATGATAATTAATGCACCACAAGGAGGGAATGCTAAAATACTTACAACTCGACATGTCTCTATCCAATTTCGATTCATATAAAATAAAATATGACTGAAAAACAATCTATTAAAAATGATCTCTTCGATGTACTGAGGAAAAATCATTAAATTGATGATTCCAAAAAGAGAGCTAGCTATAACCTGTCATGCGACAAATAAAAAAACAAGTTCAGCAAAAGTTTAAGTTGCAGTAAGTAGATTCACATTATTATCAAATGCGTTCTCTTTATTTATCACCTTGAGATGTCTAGCAGCTGTCTGTCGACTCACAACTATCACAACAGTGAGGGACAAAACCAGCATTGCTTTTACATGACGGATAACTGATAAACATTTATGCCATACAGGTCACTAAATGAGTAAATTTAACCATGTGAAAGAAGAGAACAAGTGTTTATAGACACAACACTTGACAGTGTTTTCAGGTTTATTAAAATGCTGTATACATAAACTATTCTCTCAATTGGATAACCTAATATCAAAAAAGCACACCTTGAAAGTCAGTACATCTTTTATATGTTACATGTTTATAACTCCATAACCGGACACCAAGTGTCCATTTATGACAAAGACTCACTATTACTGTTATCACTGCGACTGTACTGTACTGTACTGTACTGTAC
>JAOXYL010000071.1:15506737-15529946 GCA_028564955.1 Terapon puta
GCTGAAGCTTCTCCTCTGTAAGTCTTTTTAAACGGCCTCAGCCTGCGTTAAAGGAATATTTTCTCCTCCTCTGTTCTTCCTTTCCTTGGCCCTCGCCTCTTACACCTTCCCCGCCCAGTCTCTGCTCTCTTTTGGCGACCCTGAGCTTTTTTATGCTATGACATCAAACCACAATGCATTGCACTGTTTGTAGTTTACCTAAAGTCTCCATGGCAATAAAGACCGGCTCGGCCCCTTATTCAAATTGAACCGGAAACCAACGTCATTTTGGGCCAATCTCCGCGCTCTGGAGTGACATAATGGAATTTTTAGGGCTAGAAAGCGAGCGAGGTCTGGCGCTGCGCATAGCAGTCGTGCCATCGGGAAAAGACAATATCAGCCGCGCGCAGCAGAGACACATCAGAGCCCCCTCAGGCACAACAACCCGGAGTGGTCGTCTGACAGAGAGACAGTGGGACACAGGAAGGGGGGACGAGGAAGCGGGGTCTAACAGAAATAAGGATCAGCTGATTTCCTCCCGTTTGGATGCGCCTGTTGAACGCTGGTTAATGCGTAACGCTCAGCGCTCCCTCATGTGAGGGTGGAGGATGGAAACAACCCTCTACCCAGGCACCGCGAACACCCCGAGGGTCTCCGGCACACACTCCCAGAGCACGATGATGAAGAAGGAAATTAATCTGAACCTGGACGAGCAGAACGCCGAGCTCAAGTCAAACCCGCTCCGAGACGCAGACGGACTCCTCAACTCTCCGGACCTGGGGCTCCTGAAGCTCACCTCCCCGGACCTGGAGCGCCTGATCATCCAGTCAAACGGTCTGGTCACCGCCGCCAACCCGACCTCCCAGTTCCTCTACCCCAAGTCGGCAAGCGACGAGCAGGAGTTCGCGGAGGGCTTCGTCAAGGCTCTGGAGGACCTCCACAAGCAGAACCAGCTGAGCGAGGCGGGCTGCGTGTCCGTGGACCGGCTGGAGCTCCTCGGCTCGTCCGGCGCCGTCGGCTCCTCCGGGCTCCAGACGTCGGACCTCCCGGTGTACACCACCCTGAACGGCTACGCGGCCAGTCCGCTCGGGGCCACCTCCATCAACTACTCCACGGACACCATCCCCTTCCCGCCTCCCCCCGCGCACCTGGCCGGCGCGCAGCAGCAGGCGGCCGCCGCTCTGTCTCGGCTCCAGTCCGCCGGGCTGGTGAAGGACGAGCCTCAGACGGTACCGGACATGCAGAGCTTCGGGGACAGTCCGCCCCTGTCCCCCATCGACATGGACAACCAGGAGCGGATCAAAGCGGAGAGGAAAAAGCTGCGGAACCGGATAGCCGCCTCCAAGTGCCGCAAAAGAAAACTGGAGAGGATCTCCCGGCTGGAGGACAAGGTCAAGAGCCTGAAAACGCAGAACACCGAGCTGGCCTCCACAGCCAGCGTCCTCAGGGAGCAGGTAGCCCAGCTGAAGCAGAAGGTGATGAACCATGTCAGCAGCGGGTGCCAGCTTTTGCCAAACCAGGTCCAGGCTTACTAATACCCCAGCAGAGGTGCTCTTAATGGATGTTTTTGTCTGTTCCCAGCTGTAAGCATTGCTCTGAGGATACAGGCCTGTATTATGAGGAACATTTGCCTTTTGTACCCGAGAATCCTTATCAGAGACTTGATATGAAGCCATTGTAAATGCACCCTGCAGATAAGGCCTTCAACTGAGAGGGAGCAGGCTGTGTGTGTGTGGAGATGATCAACAGGCCTCTGGGAGCCGCAAGTGTTTGACTGGACAAAGAGGAGTGAGCCAGCAGCAGGATAAGAGCTGGAGCCTCTCCTCACTCATGAAGATTTGGCAGTGTTGTGCAGCAAACAGACTTATTTTGTTCCTCTAATGTTTTTTTTGGGGAGTCGGGGGGAGCCATGTAGCAAAAGGTGCTATCCAGTGGACTGATAGCATTGATCTGCGTGTGTAAGCTGGACAATCTCAACAGGAGTGCAAACAAACACTAGGGTGTCACCAAGTGCTGTCATCCACCGTGTAATATAATGCCTTACTTGTTTACAAGCACTTAGCAATGACAAATATATATTTTATTTACTGAAACATTTCTTATTTTACATATGGTCTTACTTCTTGTTGTTCTTTTTATTTTTTATTTTCTGCAACAAAAAAAGCAAAACCAAGCAAACACTGCATGTCTCGTTGCTTTTGTGTACAGTAACCATTGTATTTTTCATTATGGTGGCTGCTGTGTAATTCTTCAGTCGCCGAAACTTCAATGAATGTATGTGTACGTGCTGAGAAACCCTATGTATCCATGTGTAATGGACTTTAAAGTCTCTACCTGACATTTATTAAATTCACTACATTACTAAAGCTCATGCGTTTGGTTTCTTACACAGGAAGGAGGCTCTGCTGGCTTTATTACAGTCTGAATGGACATTTGTGAGAATAACACTTAAAGTCTTACTTTTTATTTATCTACTGTTACACAGTTGACACTGTGGGTGTTGTATTAAGTGCAGCAGAGAAGCTGAACCAAACCATAGATGGTCAAACAACTCTGAGGGCAGAAAACAAGGAGATTATTGCAGAATTATGCCCTCTGCTGGGCACAATAAAACTGAACCATTTCTGAAACATCACATGGGCACTTCTTGTAAATGACTGAACTGACAAAACAACAAAAACTCCAGCTTTTTCGATCCGTTTATTGATTCCTCATTTTAGCAAATCTGGCATTACAGAATTACAGCACAATTCACACAACTAATACCCAGCGGGCAAAAAATTCCTATTTACAAGGGCAGTTTATGACGGAGAGGGTGGAAGAAGAGGAAGAGGAGAGTTTGACAGGATCAATATGTGTTCCTAAGTCAGCGGCAAGTTTACAGCTGTAGCAAAACACAATAAATAAAGTAACAAAAAAATCAACAAAAAAAGTCAAAAGTGAACCGATGCAGTAAGAATCACTATTTTAATGAAGTGTTCAGAGTATTCAGTTTACTTCTCAAACATTTTCCCTTTTTGAAACTACAGCACAGAATAAGAAAACACTACCAGACGGGATTGTTAGTGCAAGTCTGACAAATGTCGACAAGAACAAGTGCTCTTTTTGGCTCTAAATGTGTTGTCGACATCTCTTTGGAAAGAACAGTTATTAAGACCACCTTTATACAACGTGTACATTCACACACCTGACGTACAGTATGTGTACTACAAACCTTCAGCAGGGTTGCATGTTGCTGATGTTTGGGTGTGGAGAAAAAGAACTGCTATTGCTCTGTGAGAACAGTCTGCTTTTACACTACTGAGTTCTAAGGTTACATAACTGATATCAAAAGACAAACAAAACTTCCCGCCAAAGCTGCACTGACGTGATAAGAAATTCTTACACTGGAATGTTTCATTTTCCTCTTTAGGAAGCCGCTTAAGATTTATATTTACTGTAAACACATGCATTTTCATTTAAAAGCTGGGACAGTTTAAGCAAATGAATACTTTTGAACATCTCTTTAAACAGTAGAGTGCAGATTACAATGCTTTATCTAATAAGAACATTTTCTCAAAAATAAAAGTTAAAAGTAATACAAAATAAATAAGTTATACTTTGAAATAACTTAAGTGTTGAAAACATTTTCGCATGCCTCGGTGCATCTGTGAATGAATGACATACAGAAGGTTTTCTACTGTATACACGAGCAGACAAATCCCTATCCTTAGCATCAGAGAGAGAAATAAAATTCACAAGTTGACATTTAACATGCTTAAAAACCTCATGTTCCTCCAAAAAATAAACATGAAAACATTATCTACTGTGACATAAAAGACTATCTGGAAGTAGATGAAGATACCAGGTCTATGGTAAACCAGTGCTCACACTGAATCATATGCCTTTCTGGTGATACATGATGAACATTGTATGTAGCGAATGTAAGTTACTACAATGAGAAGGAGCCATCGGCTTAATGAGTGAAACCTTTAGCCCTGTTTGGTACCTCCAAGTCCTGAAACTGTGGGACGGACGGGCTTAAATTCAAACAACAGCTCATACAAATCACCATCCAGTCAGCCAGAATCACTTCAAAACATCAACAACATGCACCTCTCACTTAAGCACAGGTAGGAATCCATTATCTTAAATCATTATTATTGTATAATAAGTTAATTATATATTAATATATTCTTATATTATATATATATGGATTTGAAAAAGCATATCTATTGAATTTTTAACATTTATACACTCTTCTCCATTATCCTTTTATTCTGTCATATGTCTTAAAAAATAGTAACAAAAAAGTAAAAAAGAACTCATGGCTAAGAGTCTAATATTGAGCAATCCCCAGAGGCTATGCAGCTTCTTACACTGGATCAACCCAGCGACGGACACTGTCATCCAGTTTCACTAAAAAAGTATGAAATCTGGGAAGGGGCAAGAAATGAATAATAATAACAACATTAACTTGGCTACCAAACTGATATGCTTGACTTTCTATTTGTACGTTCATTCCTAAAATTAATAGAAAACTTTTAAATTACCTTTTTTAATCGTCAAACTTGGATCGTAATTATCTGTAGAAACTCAATCACAACACTGTAAAGGACCAGTGATTTCACATGCTCAAAACACACCCAGCCAACTCAGAGACGTAAAAAAAACAAAAAAACCCAACAACAAATATGCAACTCTATCCACAGTAACAAACACATCTTCAGTGGGACTAAAAGTGAAATTATTCAAAATGATTTTTTATCAGTTTAGGTTTTTGAGGCATTCGTGTTGAGTGGGAGCTGGAGGATCCCTCCAATATTCCCAAAAACCCAATTGTAGATATGTCTGTCAGGAATGATGGAGTCTCCACCTTCACTTTCATAATTCTTCTTAGATACAGTGTAGTGTTTGTGAGTACAAGTAAGAGAGAAACCTTGGGATTGTTCCTCTGTTAAATGTTGAATGTTTTTCACCCCCTGACTAAACTAGTGCTATCAAATAACCTCTGAATCACTGACATTAACAAAAAAAGAAAAACCAACATGATATTTCTGAAAACACCAAATCTCCTGGGAGTGCCGGCTCGTGTGGACGGAGATGTTTGTGTAGTGAGAGAGGTGGAGAATCTAAGCAGTCAGGTCTCTGTATGGCAGTGTTTGTGTGTAATATTTTTGTGTATGTGCACGTGAGAAAGAAAATGAAAGTGAGAGACAACTGAAAGAAAGGTGTGTGGGTTTTAGGACAGCAGAGCGTATGCGTGCGTGTGTGTGTGTGGTTGTGTTTAGCAAGCACAATCCTGGTGGGACCTCTGAGGTTGCTCGTTGAGCTGCGGCCCTTGTTTGGCTCCGGTGACAGTCGGGTCGTTGTTGTCCAGACTCTCCGTCATCCTCTCGCATATGATGTCCACCAGCCGCTCGAAGGTCTGCTTCACATTGATGTTGTCTTTAGCGCTCGCCTCAAAGAACTCGAAACCTTCAAGGAGGGGTGACAAAGGCAGAGAGGCGCAATGGCTATGCTTATTATTCCAGTGATTATCCTGTTAATCCATTTCTCTCATCATGTCAGGACACATCAAGGCTTCGGACAAACAGGCAGCTCAAACCTCATTAATTTTGCCCTCCATATCAGAATTGTGTTAGTATTTCTAAATGAAATCCATTCATAAGTCTTGAAAACAACTTAATCTGTCTTTTCAGACTCAACTTAGACGTCTTTGTTTGGTGGTTTGAATTTAAGTCTAATTACAGTGAAATTACAGATGATACTATGACTCAGCCTGACCACTCAGGTCACTCCCCAAACATGTTTTTGATGTTGCATGTTTCAACAGGAAGGGCAGAAAATAACACCTAGTTGGGCTAAAAGGACAACTCTTTGTGCTGAAGGTTGAAGTATTGATTATCAGACTCACTTGATACTGGTTAATGTAAGTATGCTACTCTCGTGTAGCTGCCTTTAATTAACAACTATTTAAGCCAAGTTAAATTATGTAAGGCGGTAGCCTGAAGAATCTAATCGTGATGACATACAGTACACCAGGTGTGCACCTCCTACACGAGGAGATGGACACCGAGATGAATAAAAAAACAATTGCCACTAATGCTCTCAGAAGAGGGAGATAAACAGAAGGAGTGGAAAAATAACAGATGCCTGGCATCTAGTTTTTACTCCGGGTTACTTACCCAGCTGTTCTGACAGCTGCCTGCCTCTCTCTGAGGCCACCACTCGTTCATCATCCATGTCACACTTGTTCCCTACCAAGAGGACCTGGGCATTGTCCCACGAGTACGTCTTGATCTGGGTTGACCTGTTAGCAGACACAAAGTTTTATCAACCAGCTGACCCTCAACAGTCAACAGTCCAAAACAGAAAATACAGAGCCAATGTTTCCTCAACAGAGGAAGGTGACACACACATCTATATTCAGCTGATGTGAAAAGAGAAATATGTCTTTTTATTATTCCTTTTTATTATAATGAAATATAATCACCAATACTATTGTTAGATATGGGAGAAGCCTCTTTATAAGACTGAGCAGGATAATATTAACACAAGCAACCAGACAGGTTTCAAACAAGCCAAGTTTAGTATAATTATCTAAACCACTAATTAAAATGAAAATAAATATGAAATATTCAAAAACAGCGATAACCAGACAGCGGCCCCTGGTTTGATTTCCAGCTGGGGTCCCTTTGCTGCGTGTCTTCCCCTCCCTCTCTGCCACCTTTCCTGTCTCTCGCTAGCTGTTCTGTCTATAATAATAAAGGGTGACCCCCCCCTACCCCACCTTTGTTACTTTCTTATTCAAACATGACATTCATTACTTCTCGTTGTTGTGCATGCGTGCAGTTTGACAAAGCATTTAAACAGACGTTATCAGTGCTTTTATCTGTCTGTTCAAGAGCTACATGACTGCATCAAACCGGATTTGCTTGAAACCAATTGTCTTGACTGGTTGCCCCTTCCACTGTGTGTCTCATGTCGCAAACGAAAGAAATAAGGTTGGAGTTAAAGGCCTTGTTAATCTGCTGCCCTCGAACACACAAACTTTTAGATGTCCCTCACCAATCTTGAACAGCGTTGAAAGACTCCTCGTTGGTGATGTCATACATGAGGATGAAGCCCATGGCTCCCCTGTAGTACGCTGTGGTGATCGTCCTGTAACGTTCCTGCCCAGCAGTGTCCTACAAAAACACACACAAACACTATTGTTTTTAACTGGTAATTATATCAGAGAATAATAATTATCATCTACGCAGGAGACGTATAACATGGAGAGGAAAACATACTATAAAACAAACCATTAGGAACAAAACAGCGATGTGGGGCTTTTGTTTTTGTCTTTTGGTGCAGCTTGTTGACACCCAGAAACCTGCAAAGTATTTATGACTGTGCCTGCTCATGATAGTTGAGGTTAAACATTCAGCCAAACCCCCATGAGCATTAGGTATTCCTCTAGTGTCGCATGAAATAAGTGATTGGTCCCAGGGTCACACTTATTGGCTCATGTTAAGAACACTTCAAGGGTATTGCCGTCACACAGCAGATGAAGTGATTCTGTGGACTGGAAGAACCAGTTGAACAGCTGGTAATGATTATAGATACATGATAATAGAGAGTGCTTCGGTCACAGATGTGACAGGGCAGCATGAAAAAACAGCCACTCTTATTATATACAATCTGTAGGTAGTAAGGAAATCTTAATTCTGATAGTTCCAATTGTATTTTATTTTACAAGCATGTTGAGTTTTACATACTGCAGAGCTAAAACAATTAATTAATTCACTGATTAATAAATTACAGAAAATGTATCTGCAACTTTTGATCATTAACTCGTTCTGGACTTTTTCTTAGACTTTATAACCTAAATGATTATTTGAGAAAATAATCAACAGATTAACTGATGCATTTAAGTATATTATTGATGGAGATGAACAGACTCTTTGAATCCTGCGCACCCTTTCTTCCACAGAGTAGTTCAGCTATTAAAGAAACTATTAAAACCAAAAAGCAGTGCAGGCTGAATATTCTCACTTTTTATCTGCAGAGCTGTCACACACATTGAAACTGTTTTTCCAATTATACTTTAAGCCAGCTTCAGCGTGCACTGCCTCAGAGAAAACACTGATTGCAACATCTGTAGTAGTTATGTAATATAAAATAAATAAGTGTGTGGCCATACACTTGCCGCCTGTTACACCCTTTCTTCTTCAGTGGTGTTTGACTCTACTGAAAAGTAATCTCAGGAGTTATTATGACAAATCCCCTCAAAAGTAACTTTTCACATGTATTTTGTCACCCTCCCCCATCCCACAACCTGCCGTGGGGACCACGAGATGATTTGCGGCAGACGACCTCAGCACATGTGAATGTATGCGGTTGTTTGCTTCCTCACCCAGATCTGCAGTTTTATCCTCTTGTCGTTCCTGTAGATAGTCTTCACCTTGAAATCGATGCCCACTGTGCTGACGAAGGCTGGAGTGAATGAGTCGTCCGCATAGCGGAAGAGGAAAGACGTCTTTCCTACGCTGCTGTTTCCAATGATAAGGATTTTAAACATGTAATCAAAGTTCTGGTCCGTGGACTCCTTCTGTCCATATGTGGCATTTGCAGACGCCATCTATACAAGGATTGAGAACAATATATATGCATCAGTCACAAGGAATAACACAGACACTATCACCAAATACAATAATGCCACCACAAACTACAGTCTAAAAATACTCAGCATTGAATCAAAGCCTCTCTGACAGTGTCTGCAAAAACTAAACATTATATAAGTTTCCAAAGGTAGAACTGTTGTATTTGATTTCATCAGACACTGTTTCATGACACTGTGTCCACCCCCCTGTAGTTACAGTGTCACACTCGATCCCTCTGCCACAGGCAGACATTTTGGTGCAGATAAATGGTAAAAGTGTAAAATCCTGTCTTTTTATAAGATATCTGTGCCCTGGTTTAGGACATTTACGGAATAACCACACCCTCTGTCAATTATTGAAATAGAGAATATGAAAAGATCACTTCACTTAACAGACACATTATTAGACACAAAGGCCCCTGACAAGGGAAACTACTGTCAAGATCAAACCCTGATATGACGTTGGAACATTCTCTGGAGCTACTTTTAGACTGACAGCGGTTTCAGGTGGCATCAACAGAGATCTTAAACATGTAGATAAAAGTCAGAACAAACAATTTTTGCACATCTGCGGAGACCACATCATTATTCCTCTCACACACTCCCTGAATCCACATGTCTGCGTCAGGCAGCCTCACATATAGATATGATGTGCATATATACATGCATTTATATACAGATACGTGCCCTTTAACACACGATGGGGGTTAAATAATGTCAGCATAGTTCTCTGAATGAGGTCAGGCCTTGCAGTTTTCTCAAGAAATAAGAACGATGTAGTCGTTTCGCCGAGAGGCTGTGTCAACACCAGCCTGCACACAGCGCCGAGTGTTTCCACCTCTCGTCAGTAATACTGGTCGGACAAGGAGCGCAGGATAAGAGGACGGAAGTACCGGAGCTTATCGGGCTAAGCATCAATCCCTTCCAGGAGGGAGCGCAGTGAGCCGGCCATTTATGAATGAGCGTACGGCTGCTCAGAACAGGCCTGGTGGTGGAAATTAAGAGAACAACCAGCCAATGGGTTGACAGATTCAGACTGTTTTAGGACACAACATGCTCCCCATAAACCGGCCTCGACCACATCCAGAGCTGATCTGGCGTTAGTTAGCCCGCTAGTGGACACGTATGGGCTGAGAAACACCTCGAAAGATACAGCGCAAGGTGCTTCGTCACACGTTACCTACCACATTAAATAAACGTCAGACGGTTGCTGAAAAAAATACAGTGAGCAAACTCAGGTTTTATCCTCTGATGAAAATACGTGAAATCCGAATAGCGTCACTGCCGTTAATGCTAACACAGCAGACCGTTACCGGCCGTTTAAAAGCTAAGCATCCCAGCTATGTCAAATGAAGGTTACTCTTCCTTATTTACGAGCACATTTTCAGCCTAAATCCAGGATATGATAAGCGGCTAATGGCCCAGATGCCTTCCGCTGAAGGTACTGGACTCGACAGGGCCCCGCAGCGGTAAATAAGCGCCTTTTTTGTTGTTGTTTTTTACCGTGAAATGTGTGTTTTATCCTTCGGCAGCTCCTCGCAGCAGAGCTCGGCTTTGCACCTGCAGCAGCTCGTGCGCCTCCTGATTGACAGACACGGCATTAACGGGCACACAGGGAGCGTAAGGATGATGGACGGGACGGCGGACCAATCAGAGGAGAGGCTCCGCTCGTTCGCACTTAGCCCCGCCCCCATCGGCTCTATAAATGATTTAGAGGTTTTGATTCAGCGTTACAGGAGAGAGGGAAGTGAAGGTGGAGGGTGAATATTCAGGGAACAGATGATAAAGCTTCATGATTTATACTGGTTTACTCTCACAGTAATTAGTAAATGTTATAATGTCACAGAGAACCCACCCTCCCCCCAATTACAGGTAAAACAAATAATAGAAAAAGGGCATTATTATTATTGTTATTATTATTATTATTATTATTATTATTATTATTATTATTATTATTATTGTTGTTGTTGTTGTTGTTGTTAAAGATGTATAAGGTGGTAGTGGTATTTTAATCTTTAGTCTATTTTATTCACTAATTCTATGTTTCGTATGTAAAATCTAAAATTTGAGCTAAAAAAAGCTAAGTACACAGTAATTACCGCTGTCATAATAAAATGTAGATTTTCTCTGTAATGGTGGAGTAAAAATATAAAGTAGTAAGACAAACTGAAAGTATTTCAAAACGGTACCTAACTACAATACTTGCATAATAAATAAATTTATTAATTAGTTAATTATTTCTTCTTAAGTAGTGTAAAGGTTGTTAAATTGTATCACCTCATTCCACAAACAAACACTGTCTGACAGTATCGTGTACTTTATATTGTCTATGATCCTGTTACTACTGTTCAATGTCTTTAATGAAGTTATGATGTTTAAACTACACCCTACATTTGGCCATAGCCTCATATATGTGGTCTTTGGAAGCCAGGATTTCAAATTAAAGTTATGAGGGTTTGAGTAATAGCTTTTTTTATTCCTCATGAAAACAAATTTCGTTGCTCATCACTGGATGTTTTGATTTGAATCAGGCTGAAAATATGCACTTATTTAAACACACCATCATTCTTCTTTACTATTGTTAACTTATGTTTTATCATCCATGAAAGCAGAGAACAGGACATCAAAGAGTGAAGAGTTTTTCCTTTATTGGCAAGGCATACAGTTCTAGTTGGAGAGAGGGCTAACACACCCGCAGTCAAACAGCAGAGTTTGGATTGTCAAAGCTGCAGTCTTAGTTCATGACCCATATCCATAAAATCTCTAAGAACAGAAATACTGATCTAAGATGATTTGAGGACGTGTGACTATATTATCTTCACTATGAATAAAAGAAGTGTCAGATCAGCACGCTTGCTGTATCCTCCACGAAAATGTGATCTGACCAGACCAGTGGAAACAGAGGAAGATAAGGAGAAGAGAGATGTTTCAGAAAACCCAAATGGAAATCTGTCACTTAACTATTTTTACACCAAGAAAGACAAGAAAGTGAGTATTTTTGCTTATGTATAATGGTATTTGCAGACATAAGAAATGAAAAGAGATGGAAAAAAGCTGAGTAATAATTGAAATCTGTCCTGTTCGACTTTCTCGCACATCGAGCTACGCGTAAGTACTAAACCTCAGACTAAAACAAAGTCTATACTGTTCCAACGTTTCTGACAGATAACATAGAAGTAATAAATAAACTGTACACGAAGCACTGTGAGGAAAATGTACAAAAATCAAACAATTAATGACACGCAGAGAGACAGACTGAATCTTCGCATGTTGTGCTGGTTAAGCTGTTGTTAAGTAGTCCTTAGTGTTGAAGGCATCCTTGAGTGTTGGTCTGTTTGGTGCTGTTTATGGCTACAGAAAGGATTGCACATGTTTTACTCCAGCATGTAAGTGAACACATCTATGACCAGAAAAACAACCTCAAAGTTTGAAAATAAGGCGTCTAAAAAAAAAAAAAAACCTGAAAAACAAAGAAAAACGTTCAGCTTGTTACACACGTCGTTAGAACATGATTTACTCTTTTTCATGGTAATAAAATAAAGTTTCTCCACAGGCTAAGTTTTGTCAGTACTCTATATACTCTTCATATTCTTTGAATCCTGCAGCCAATGTCATGCATCTCAACAAAACAGTTTTTTGTACAGTCAATTATAAAAAGACCAAAAGAAAAACAGAACAACTTCAATCCCTCCAAAATCCGACCTTTAAGAGCTGTAGTGGTCCAGCCCGTGCAATTCAACTCAACCACCAGGCCAATTGCCAACAGAAAAAACAGTGAAACAGTCACGTTATACATGTTCAACTGTACTGGAAGTGCAGAACTGTAAAAGTACCATACAAAGTGCTTTGGTTTTTTTCTTAGCAAATACATCAAAAAAGTCAACCCAGTCATTCACTCTCACACACAAAATAAACCCCACATCACTGTTTTAAGACAATATCAGTTTAAGTTACTGTTTGAACAGGAGTTAGAAAAAAAAGGAAAAGAGACACTGGGGTCAGATTGGCACACAGGGTGCTACAATCAACCAACTTTATCAGTCACTGATGGAAAGTAGCCAGTGGCAAAATGGAAATTACAGTACGGGTTGTGTCATGCTTGCTTGGCACTTGTTTTGTCATTGACTATGTCCCTGTGAAGAGCAAAATATTGATCAATGAGAGAAAAAAAAGATGAAAATAATTCTGGCACAGGAAACTGTCTCTTAGTAACCTCTAGAATATTTTTTTACAGTTACAATGATGCTAAAATCTGTCTTTGCAACCATTGGAATACACTACCCTCATCGGTTTGGTAATCAATGCAAGTGGATGTTACCAGAAAAAAGTATTTCATTAGGTGAATGCTGTGTTTGACACATAAATGGATCTGAACAAATAGTTTAATGCATCTGCAGCCGTATTGTTTTTGCATGACGTCTGTGCTGGTTGCTGAACAGCCAATGACAAACTGTTTTGCAGTCAACAGCCTCTAATGTGTTCATGTTTTGGCTCAAGCCCTTAAAAACCACAATGAGGGCTAACTGTGAACAAAACTGTAAAGTGCTAAACTTGAAGGCAAACTGATAAAATGGGTGCCAAATATTAAGAATGCAAAAAAAAAAAACACCACAAGTGGCTTGAAATAAAAAAAGAAATCTAACAAAAATAATCAAAAGAGCAACTAAACTGAAACATAACTGATATTTTAGGTAGTCCTACAGTTAAATACGTTTTGAATGTATTTTCCATATAGGCCAATGCAAAACCTTGCAAATCATCTGCCTCAAAAGCCAGAACTTCAGTCCCACTTGTCAACACTGGGAGGCGCCATGTGCACAGCCCACACTGCTTTGGATGTAACTTCTCGATTGTGCACCACAAAACTGACTCCGGCTCAGTTTTAATGCTGAAAATATCATAGTTTAGGATTATAAAAATGGAAGGAGAAAGCTTTAAAACAACTGAAAAACTCAACATAATATGTACTGCCAGCCACTTTGTTATAATCATATTCTTTTAAACAACTGCCCTCTGAACACAGTTAAATGGGCTGTGCAACACCAGCTGAAAGGAGTGCTACGTATACAACAGTAATGATAGAGTCACTCAAAATGTCTGCTACATTTAAAGTTTCCTGCATAACATCATGCATAGCTCCTTTCGCCCACTACTTTGCCTGCACTACTTTGGAGTCTGCCATTTACTGTATCTTCTTTTACTGTATTTCACTATGTGTGGACCTAAATAAAAGACAACAGAATGAACAAACAAACAAAAAGAATAATAATAAAAAGGCAGGCAAAACAGCATTGTCCCTGTGAGGTTTGGCAAGATGCCGTACAAGATGTGGTGTTTTCACGGCCATTCGTCACTTCCTCACTTTCTTCACAAATACTCTAACAGAGGAAGACAGTTCTGTCATTAGTTGTAGTAGACCTTGGGTTGGCTGGTAAAAGGGAAGTTTTTTTTTAACTTCTCATTGTCTCTGTAGAACTTTATCCACAGTATGTCTGACTGAACGACACAGAACACAAAGGACTGGTCAGAAACTTGGTTTCCTGTCCTCTACTGGAACAGTGACTCAGTCTATCTGTCTCTTTCCAGTGCAAGTGACTGCTGTGTAAAACTGCAGACTTCCTTAACACGCTCCACACCCACCCCACACTCCCATACTCCCCACCCTGCTGTCACCCTGTCTGCGGAAACCAGAGGTGGTGATGTTTGGTTGGAGTGGGAGAAGGGGAGTGACAGTGGATGAGGCACCGAAATCAAGAAAAAATTAAACAAAAAAGGCCAAAAGAAAATCAACTTTTGACTGGTGCTATGTGCCGAGTCTGAAACGCGGTACCCCAGAGACATCTTCCTGGTCCGCCTCTCTCTCTTCTGCCATATCTTTATCAGAGTCTAAAGAAAACGTCCTGCTCGAATCAGTAGTGAGCTTTTTGGGGAGCAGGTGAGTCATGACAGACACCGCGTCTAATCCGCTGCCAGAATCAGTTCTGGAGAGTCCAGGCCCCCTGCTGCCACTGTAGACCTCCTCTTCCTCAGGCGGACTCTCTGTATCGGACTCTCCCTCTTCTTCCAGGGTCAGCTCAAACTGAAACTTGTCGGCCGAGGTGGAGCACCCACCAGGTGCTGAGGCTTCCCCACAAAGGGCTCCCTCCTCCTGTCCCTCTGGGTTAGGCGAGGGGCTGTGGGGGATCATACTCTGATACCACTCCCTGTTATCCTCCAGTGTGTCCAGGATCTCCTGAGCATCTGGGTGGACCAGGTCGGCCCACGTCTCCCACAGAGGATGAACTATGTAGTCAATGAAACCCACCTGAAAGAGAGAAGGCAAGAGGTCTGTTTGTAAATTTCAGGTTTTCTTTCTTTCTGTGACTGTTTCTTTGATTAGATTTTTCTACTTTATAATGATTTTAAGTGGATTTCACAAATGGAGCACTGCAGCTTCTCTTCTCTACCTGGTTCTTCTCTATTGAGGCATTTTGTTTGTCACACATGGGGCTGATCTCCATGCCCTTGTCTCTCTCCCGGTCACCCTGGGTGAAAAACTCCACCATAATGCGGTCTGTCCACTGCCGGTACAGCTCAAGAGGCTTGGTGGGGTTGCTCAGATCTGCACAATGCACCATGTTCTGAAGGACCTGTGTCGGCCACAGAGCATTTTGTGAATATCATGATGAAAACGTATTGCAGTTTTTTTGTTCCTCTTTGAACTGAAACATATTAAAACCCAAGAAATCTTAACTTTAAGCAGCAGCAGTCACTTGGAACTCCAGCAAACAACTTAAATACTGATTATTGCAACTCTCTAACAGTTCTTACCTGTATGCGGTCTGAGTAGTTGTCCAGCAGTAAGACTCCTAAACTGGTGACTTTTTTTGTCTCCACCATGGTTTTCAGGTCCGCCAATAGGTTCATGTGTTTAGACATATCTGTGGCCAGCACCTGCAGGTTGAACAAATATATTTACAACATTGATTGCTATATCCATAAGGCAAAGGGCATTTCTACTCTGAGGCAGAAACAAAACAACAGCTACAATCATTCAGTAGTTTGAAGGAGGTAGGAGTCTTACCATATCAATGACCATTTTGCGCAGTGACTGTCTCTGCTTCTTACTGAGGTTCTGAAAGATGTCACAGTTTTCTTCCTGCAGGAGCTTAAAGCCAACGGCCAAGTGGTGATTCTCCAGCACCGACGAGTCATTGTACATCAGGGCCAGCTCTGAGTCTGAGGGCAAAAACAAAAAACAAAAAGAAAAGTTTACATGGAGCTAATTCTACAAAGAACCTGCATACAGGAACAGTGTCCACATTGTTACATTTACTCAGCAACCACGTGCAATCCTATAATTCCTGTGGAGTCATGTAAACTCACTGGTGTTGATGAGGAACTGGTTGGAAACTCCAGGGTGATCCACATCATGGATGGCACTGGCGAACAGAGCGGCGAGGATCTCCAGATCAGTAAACACAGCCTTGAACAACACAAAGAGGAAGTCAATATATGTGTATGCGCTTTGATGTACTAATGATTATGGTTGTACGTGCTCTTTCTCTTAGATGAACTACAGCGACTGTCTACCTCCAGAGCAGGTGTGGACAGTAAGACATGCGTGGACTGGACCACGTCTGCGGCATGGATGTTGTTGTGATAGGCCACGTCGGCATGGTAGTGGTCTTCCAAAGTCATCATGAAGGTGATGAACGTGTCCGCGGGAATCTTAAAGGACTTCAGCAACTCACGCTCCTACAAGAGAGTGACAAGGAGAAAGCCAATGATAAGTGTTTCAGATATTCAGTTATCGTGACAAATGTTTGAAGTCATACAGTGCGAGGACAATGATCCGTTTGAGAAAGTGCAGCACGTTTTGATGCGATACCTGGAAGATGGTGTACATAGTGACCGTCAGCGGGCGATTCCCAGAGTACTCAGAGACTTTAAAGATGTCAATACCCCATCTGTTAATGTCCTCCAACTCCTGCCAATGAACAAGAAGCACAAATATGTATCATTACAAGGGTAAATACATTCAGAATATTGCAGAGGGATAAACAAGCGCCCCCATACCCTGGCTAGGAGTCCCTCCTGGCTGGCGTTGACCCCGAAGCGAGGGATGGTAGAGGGGGCGAGGCTTGGGCTGTGGGTGGCCTTCTTCACACCGCTGATCTGCGACATGGGCCGCTTCTTCTTGTCCTTCTCCTTAGTTGGGGGAGACATGATGTCCATGTCATGTTGCTTCTCTGTTAGATGGAGGCAGACAAAAGATGAACACCACAGCCTCTAAGTGATCATATAAGTGATCTCTTACAATTAAAATGCAACTAATAATGCAGATAAAAAAGGACAACCTTTATTGATTTATTTATGTATATGTACAGCTTGTCAATTATACAAAGTGAAAGTCTTTTACCAAGGAAGGTGCTAGAGATGAACTCCGACACTTGGTTCCCTGAACGGCTGGTTTCTGACAGCTGGGTGAGCTCTCGGTTCAGCATCCTCTTGAACTACAGACAAACACACACACAGGCATAAATGAATTAAATGAAACACGCTTATCACCTCAAAGACAGAAACTCATCCAAATGCACACACCCATCCCTAAATAAATCCAGCATGGCTACACCAACGGCAGCATGCACATGTGTTTGCGTGTATTGCGCGTCACAGTGCAGAGGCTCAGGATTGGACACAGAGAAATGCATGGCTGATTTTACTAGTAGTATCTTGCAGACACACAATGCTTACGGTGCGGCGGATCGTGTTTATCAAATCAGAGATCTACAAATCTAATTAAAGACATTCAAGAGCCTCAGAGAGAAACCCACCGTTACGTCTCAACCACCAGTGGTCCGCTCCCTCACACTCTTTCACAAAACAAGCAACATGTGAGCCTCGAACAGCCTCACCCCCCTCCCACACCAGCTCATCCCTTGCCTCTCCTTACCTGAATGAACATCCACGACACGGAGATGGAATAACTCACTTCTGGCATTTCAGCGTGAAGTGAAGCATGGGAGCAAAAAAATCAAACTAAGCGAGAGAGCTCAGCTTTCTGGTCATCTTCTGACTCTGCTTGTTCGACAGAGAAAGAGACAGCAAGGGACAGTTTGTGCTCCTATACTGCTTGTCTGAGCAAAATCCACTGCAAGCAGACAGTCCACTGGTAAGTGCTCCGGGAGATTTGATCAGTGCGAGCTGAATGAATGGGGGAAAAGAAAGTCCTCATAGGTCCATGGGAAGACAAGAGAGCTGGAGGAAGGCTGTGGGATGCGAGGACGCAAGGCAGGGAAGCCACACTCCATCACTCCCCCTGACTCTCCCTCATTCACTCAGTTACTGCCTGCTGCCGTATGTGTGTAAACAGAGGGAGAACGAGGTACTCTAATCCCCGCCTCCTTCCAAAAATGCCTAAGAATAGCAGCCAATCGAACGCCTGCTGCAGCAGAGGTTGGGAGAGACACAGGGCCCTCATTGGGTGGGAGACGCACAAAGCAGGCAGGGCCGAGCGTGCTGGAGGCGGAGGTTGTGAGACACACCATGTGCACCAAGTTTGAACAAGATATGAAGGAAAAGCTTTGAATGGACGGGGGGGATTTCATTCATGTAGCCAAAAATAAAAACAGTACACCACGTACCAATAAAGACGTGGGAACGTCGACCGTTGTCATAAATATGATCGTACACGGAACATAAACAGAGAATAACTAGATATTTTGACAGAGAAATACACGCAGAGCAAGCTGCGCAATGAAAACAATATGTTTATGCCTGAAAATAAGCTCAGATTGAAGAAAAGGACAGTAAACATTCTGGTTAGAAAAAAAAATGTACTGTAATGCAGTAAACTGTTAAACACAGCTTAATTGTGTAGTGACAGGAAATCGCTGTTTGTTCACTTTTACACAGTATCAAACCATGGGTGTAAGCAGCGATTAAAAATAGTCTTAAATGAACATTTTCCCAACTAAGCTACTCAAAGATAAACATTTTAATGGTCCAGGGAGGTCTCACTCATCCTCAAAGACACTTCCAGGGGTCATTAGAGATCTCATTTAAACGAAACTGTTCAATAATTTGTCAGTGATGCAGAAACAATGTTCACTTCTGCCTCCCATGTGCCTGCCTTTGTTCCCAAGTGCCAGCATAGATAATTCTCCCCCACTGACTGAAGCTGCTCATTGACTGATCTGCAGCAATGGGGGGTAGGGGCGTGGGGTGGGTTTGCCTCCCACGAAACTCCGGCCGCCGCCACGTGAGCGTGTGTAATGGTATACGCATCCAAGCAGGCAACGTATGTGACGGGAGGCAAGGCGGGCGGTGTACATACATGCGATGGGAAGAGGTGTGTGCACATGTGTGTATGTGTGTGTGTGTTAGTATGGGAAGCATGTGTATGTTGTGTGGGCGGTCTAATCATGGCATCACATGAGTGTTGGACTCCAGTATGAAGAGAGGAGGAGGAGGAAGAGAGGAGGGATGCATGCAGGAAGAGTGGATGGGGGGGTTGAGTGGGGGGATGCCGTTTCATCTTCAGCTCCCACTACCTCATTCACATTTTTCTGCACATGAGTGGGGGGAAGGGTGTGTCTGTGTGTCTAGTCTTTACTCACATGCATGAAACCATCCCGCTCATTCATGGAATAAGCTCCTCTGACGGATACTTTCATGATGGATTCTCTGTATTAGTGAGCTTTCTGATTTGTTTCAAGATCAGCGAAAGCAAACTGCTCACAGTACATCACGCACAATCCACGGGCTTAATGTTTGTTCTTGGAGCCAACTCTAATTTGGGTTTCTGAAGATTACCATCCATTAATGAAAAACGATGAAAGTGATTAACGTCTTATGTATATTTCCTCTCTAAATAGGAAACACCAACCAATTTAATTCATTTGACTGCTGAATTTTTCAGTGCACAGAAGTGGAAGGAAACTGCTTAATATTTACAGCTATTTTAAATGCCAGGAAGTAAAATTAATCTTTGGTTAAATACAGTATCTACTGTAATAGGTAGACAGGGTTAGTGTTAGGGTTTTTATTTTACTTTGAATGCCATTATTTTCATTCTCAAAAATGTACCAGGTTTAACCTTAATGAGCACAGGGTCATTCACCGTACTGTGTTCATGGAGTTTGAGTCTGACTACCTTCAAAATGCCAACAAGATTCACATGACTAATAAAATCCCTCAGGGGGGTGAATCACAGTACAGATTAGCGTGCGTACTGTGCAACCGTGCAGTGAACCTGGCTGTATCAGATGTTAACCTGGACAGTGTGTATCTACCTTATTATCCTGTGACAGGTGTGTGCATTCGCCATATCACTCTGTGGTCTAACTGCTCACCCGGCTGCTGGTAATGTGTGAGCTCTGTGTACTCTGTTAAAGTACCTTATTAGAAGCCATCTCGCTGACAGAGTGTCGAGTTTTCAGCGTTTCTAGTTGTTCCAGACACCAGTCCAGCTCATCCAGAGTCTCTATGGCCAACTGCTGGTGAGGCTCCTCTGTACCAGAAGAACACAGAAAGGCATTATGGGATGAACTCTAATCCTTGAGAGAAGTGACACTGTGTTCAAATCTCAAACATCTTTGTGGACAACATTTTACCTGAGTATTCAGTATTCATATGCTATACTCCTATCGCACAACAATTCAGAGACAAATACTGTATTTCTTTTTCTCTCTACTTATTTCACATTAAATTAAGTTACTACAGGGAAAGCATATAACTGCGTGTGTTTATAGTGTGTTTATAGAGTGCATAGCAGTTAGTAAAATTGTTCAAATTGCTGTACTTTGAGCATCTACAACAGTAAAATGATGCAAACATGTTAATGCATCAGCAATATTAATCTGTTAATATAATATATAATTGTGATTTCAATTATTATTAGTTATAGAGTAACTTCTTATAATTTTCTGTTTCCATAAAGGAGTCTAACAATGTGGTAGTGATACCTTTACTTGGGTAAACGGCCTGGATACCGCACTACATGTATTTGCGAATGACCTTCATTTACAAATTCACTACAGTGACGTGTTACCAGTAACTCTGACGTCACTGTTTGCATAGTTAATCACGATAATGTCTTCGCTGTCTCTCAGTCTTTTAGCAGGGTCAGTCTTGATAATGGGATATTGATCAGTAAATAGCCCATTCCAACACCAGTACCGACCTGCGAGGCTGGTCTTGCACATGGATGGGGGGTTGCTGCCTGAGGATCTTGTCCTGTGGACAGAGACCATTCAGAGTGAGCGAGGAAAAGTCATACTGTAACTACAAGGTGATTGTGAGATCACTCGAAGATTCACCAAGCAGCCATGGGCATTTTCTTAAAACCTACTTGCTGGCTGTGCGATCTTGTTGGCCGGTTATGACGGCAAAGTTACTTCGGACAGTCCTCAGGCTGGCGAGGACCTGTAAGAAGGAGGAAGAGACTGAATGTACGAGAGCATCGAAAGTCACGTACATAACATTTGTAATCTAATGAAACCACAGATGTTATTCATGGCCTTAAATATTTGTGATGCCTTGACTTAATTCATCTTGAACTAGATCAAGTGCTTCTTAATAGGAATCACTTTGTAACCAGACACTGAGGCTTTCATCTTCAAAGCTGAAGTGCTACTCAGAGGCATTCCCCTCCCTCTGTCTGATGTTTTGATGGCATCGCTGACACCCCTCTATGTCATGTCTGTCACCCCATCTGCAGCCAAACACTGACTCAGCTCACAGAGAAAGCCCACAGAGTATCCGGTGTCCAGACCTGACCCATGTAGCAGCCTTATCAGCCAGCCATGCGAATTTGAAGAGCATGATCCAGCAGTATTGGATTCGCCACTTCTTTGGCTGTGTAAAGTGAGCGCAAGTGTGACGCACATCCCACGCAAGAGCCAGGCAACACCAGCGGGATGCCTGATCCTGTCGCAGGGCCAACACAGTGCTGAGGGGCTGTTCCGATGAGGCAGTGAAGCCCAGTCTCCTGCCATCTGGACTTTGTTACAGCGTTTTAAAGACCTGCTGTCTTCAGCTAACAAGTGGATGTGATTTTCTTTTTATTTAGCCATCAGGCAAATTTTCAAAGACAAGAAAACAGAAAAAATTCCAAATGTTGGGAAGAAAGAAGACGCACCTGCGCAAACGGTGTGACGATCATGTCTTCTGTGTGTCTGCAAAATAGAAGAGAATACACAAGAGGAAAAGGCATGAAAACACTGGCCGATCTACAAGCTCCTAGATTTTAAACAACGCACCTGTGTTAAATATAAAAAGGCTAAACAACTTTGTTACGAAATAAGTACAAACCAAACTGCAGCTTTTTCTGAGGTATCATTTCTAGTTTACCAAAAAATGAGGTTGTCTGTGCAACCAGGCAGCCAGAGGACAGGATTAGACATCATATTTACTTCACTCCCTTTGTCATCATTCTGTAAAAACTTAAATAAATAAATAAAAAATCATGCATTGCGTACAGTTAAGGTTGGTGAGGAAATGGACCGGGATGGGTGGAAGGGTGGGTGATAAAAGTATGAACTGGTAAATACTCACAAGTAAATAAAAAGACAGGGTGTGTTATCATACTTGGTTGTCTCTGATTAAGCATCACATGCAGAAAAAAAACAAAGAAAACAGAATTGGGTGTTTTGGAGAGGGAAGTCTAACGGGTGAAGTGTTTGATATTTAGTTACGTTTGTTTGTCAGGAGGGAGGTGGGAAATGGCTATGAAGCCAACTAGAGGGAATGCAGGAGAGGGCTTCAAGGGGACAGAGTCAGTGTTTTTATCTTATTTTGGTTTTATCATGTTCTTCTCACCGAGACGACAACCAGTTGACTTCCCAGTGCTTCAAGCTTTCTTCCCTTCAAAAACAGATAGGCGAGAGTTGATGAGGAGACCTGTGGCTGCTTACTTTACAAACTTAAAGGGGTTTAGACATTGTGAGCTGTGGAGGGGACTGTTTTAGGGACATGTTGTAAACACAAACAGCGAAAAAAAAAAAAAAAAAACAAGAGACAAAGAATTTGCAGAGTTCTTCCAACTTCTTGCAGTCCCAGAGAAGCAGGTTTGACATGCAAGCGTTTGTGATGGAAAAACAGCTGGTAATACTAACGTTGGGCTTTTAGAGACTGGAGATCTGACTGTGGATTTTTTAGACGCACGCAATGCACAGCATGTTTTAATATTGCCCTTGAGGTGGTGAAACTGAGAGGCTGGGATAAGAAAGCCATCAAAATGTGGTTAAGGTAAGACACCTCTTTTGATCCATGTAGGATTTTTGCCAAATACAAGCAGAAGTGTGCAGAACACCTTTGTTACATCGAAATACAAAGTTGTGACAGAGTGAGATGCTACCTAGTCGGTACAGTCTTTTGGCTTCAGAGGGCTCTCTAGGAATCCAAAGAAAATGCAAAAAAAGACTAGTTTTGAATTTGCAAATGAAGTTGAGACCGCAAGTGTTTGCTGTAGCTTGTAAAGGAGCCAACCCTTAAACCAATGCAGCGTCTGAATCTTCCAACGTGGAAACCTCTCAGCACTCAAGGGCACACAAAAATAAAGTCAGAGGTGTCTTTTTCTGTTAAAGGACATTTAAAGGACATCAAATTGTGTGCTATCTT
>JAOXYL010000071.1:15554550-15569925 GCA_028564955.1 Terapon puta
CCCCGCCAACACTTCCTGAACATCTGCAAGCGCTCATATCATGTTGCCTTCGCTGAAATCACAAATCTCTCAACACACAACTGGATACGTACCCAATGCACGAGTGCCTGCGTGTGGAGAAGTTGCTGTGCATCTTCCTTGAAAAGCGAGAGTCTTTGTTCATCATTTTATTTGCAGGTTTAAAAAGGAGCCGGGCTGAGTTCAGAGAGTCATCAAAACAGCAGCTTCGGGGGGCGAGGGACAGAGAGCGTGAACTTCTGCGGCACAACCCAAACCTCCATGCTGTCAAGACTCGGGAAAGAGAGTCGTCCTAGACGTCGTCTGTGGCCCCAAATTATATTGCTGGGAGACAGGTCCTTTTGACAGGACAGTTCAGGAAAAACAGGTCCAAGAACGACACATGCAAAACAGCGCCGAGATGCAAAACAGCAAAAAAGTGTCATCAGCTGCAACTCTTAAGTGGTGGAATGACAGCAAACACAACACCAGTAAGTAAGGCCTGCTGAGCGCCCCTCTGTATTTATTAGATAAAACTTATTAGCTAGAAGCGATTCACTTCCAGGTCAGTGCAGAATCAACGCATCAAAGTGCATCAAACTGGAAATTCAATCTGTGGTTCAGCTTTTGGTCCTGGCATGAAGGATATGTCCATTTGTTTTTGTAAAAAAAGGAAGAATAAAAAGGTTCATCTCAGTGTATGTGTGTGTGTGCCTGTGTTTGTGTGTGAAGTGCCTAAAAAGGCAAAGAGTCTTGGTTGTTAGAGGCCAATCACAGAGTGAGTTAGCATATCAACTCACTGACAGTGGAAGTGTGGGGCTGGAACAGATCAAATGAAACAGAGGATGGTGTCAGCTGTCAGTGCTCATCTGGGACTATCTCCTCACGCGTTGCCCTTTCAGTTCGCCACGGACATGCCAAAACGCTTCTCTCTTGTGTGTGTGTGTGTGTGTGAGTTTTTTTTTCCTCTCCTTGTACTCCTAAATAGGAAACGGTGAGCTTCAATTCATCCAAACGAGCCTCAAGCTGACAGAGCGCGAATTCCTCAACAACGGGCCCAGGTGCTTTCTGTCTTTAAAAATCAGGTCCGACAACATTGAGCACAGAGCTGTCCATCTGAACATGGGGTTGCCTCTGTGATGCTACACCACCAGCAGACTGGAGCAGTTATTCTTAGTCGGGAGGAAAAACAAAAAAATAAGCGAGCTGGAAAGAGTTATAATCCCATCAGATGCTCCCTGGAGTGGGCCGTCCCATGTAGTCCCTGTCAGCAGCCTGTAACAGACTTCTGCTCTCTCTTCTCTTCTCTCCTGAGAGTGGTGGGACCAAACTTAAAACAACAAACAACAACACTATCTCCCCTGAGAGAGAGAGAGAGAGAGAGAGAGAGAGAGAGAGAGAGATAGAGAGAGGGGGAGAGATATTGTGGAGGGCAGAGGGAAGGGGAGGGATGTTGGGTGGCTGAGAGAGAGAGAGAGAGAGAGAGAGAGAGAGAGAGAGAGGGCACTCATTGCATAAAGAGATAAAGAGAGAGTTTAGAAAATAAAAGTCACTGGATCAGTCTGAAGTGCTGAGGTTAGACTGGGATCAGTAGAAGGTGAAAGGAAAAAACAGTGATATATTTGAGTAATGTTTCTTCTACAAATGTTTTTTTTTTTCTGTGAGTGTCCTTCCTTTCGTGTAACCAGCCAGCAGCATGCCAGCAGCAACACTAGTGGTCAATCAATACTTCAATATTGTGTGTGTGTGTGTGTGTGTGTGTGTGTGTTTGGTGGGGGGGGGGATGCTTTTTTTTTTCTTTTCCTTTTTTTTTTTAAAGGTGATTCAATTTTCCAATTTTCCTTTTTAATATTGAGTTCTCTTCTCATGCCATGATATAATCCATCTGATTTGCACAATATCCTGAGCAAATATTTGGTGTCATCAAATGCGTTAAGATACTGCGGAGGACAAGTGATGGAAACATGTCATTTTTTTCATAATGCAAGGGAGGAGCTGATGGGAAGTGTCACATCTGAGGTTTATCACCGTCCGGGATAACCGCCCCCAGTTAAACGGTCCACCCCGACGCTGGGTCTAGAAACACTCTGTGTTCACTTATTCCACTGTCAAATACAACGTTAACAACAGTACAGTATAGTACAATAGTACTGAAATTGACCAGTAACGTGTAAAAAACCTTTCAGATGGTATTTGAAATATGCACATATAAGTTTTAACTATTTTTTTCTTTTTGTCCTGTGTATGTGTTTCCAGATGAAGCATGTTATATTTTGTTTTAAATTAATGGGGTCTCGTAATGATATGGATGATGAACAAAATATTTTGCATGACACAGATTATAAACTATAAAATACTAAAATACTATTCACCTGCCAAACTCATGTTATTTTTAAACTTGAAAAGTCTGAGAGGAAAGTCAGCTAATGTAACATTGACAGCAGCCTCACACCAGTCTGCTAAAAAAACATATCAGGCTCCCTGCACGGTCCTGCAACCAGCCAAATAAGAATCTGTCTTTCCTCCACTCTGACCCGTCACAGACACAATAACACATCCTCCTAATGCTCCATGCACACATTTCACAGCACAGCAGCCTCTGGTGGAGACGAACAGAAAATACAGTGTTCATTTTCATGCGTGCACATCCTGAACATGGCCAGTTTTTTGGCTCTATATATAATATAGATAAAAGTTTAACATTTACCTTAGTGAGGAGTGTAAGTGAGGTTGTTTATTCAGAATCATTATGACATTATTTAAAGTCTTTAAAGAATTTAGATAATCATAATTTTTTTAAGTTGATTCTTCCACAGTCAGTCAATTTTTTTTATCTGCTTTTCTTCTATTGCATTGTTAGGGTTAGGGTTAGTGAAAGAGAGACAGAAAAGACAGGGGGAAGACACACAGCAAAGGGACCCCAGCTGGGTGTCGAAGCAGGGTCTGCTGCACCGAGACTCCACCACTCAGGCACCTGCTCCACACTGGAAAAACATTTTATGACTATGGAACAACACACACAATTTTTATAATATCTAGTTGTGCAGTATGAGGAGTGTGTGCAATACTAACTAATTACTAATGACTTCGTTGTGTTCACGTTAGAAAACAATACTCTTGATCCAACTACGGTGCCAAGAGTCAAATACAGTGATAAGTAATGTGTTATGTTCTTTCAGCCCATAGACATAATGGAAAAAAAGAACTTCCAGAGTTGGCTTCAAAAAAACAATTTTCAAGAAACGTTTTTCGCCCCAAAAAAAAAAAAAAATCCATTTGACACGGTGTCTCTGGAGTGGAAAAAGACGCTTAATCAACTCAGACACTAAGTGAAAATAACTTTGCGGGTATGTTCTATATTTGAGCTGCCTGCGACATTTATTTTCCGCTGGACCCCCAGTTTGTTTAATTCCTTCTCCTTGCCAGCCATCCTGCAATAACTCATCTCCATCCATTTCGTTCAGCTCTGACATTATGGGACACTGCACATACCCTGCAGAGGGACACTTCCAGTGGCCTGACCCCGGAACTGCATAATATAAAAGCTCTGACATGTTGAATATCTGTGTTGAACTGTGAGCGTCTGACTTTCCAGATTGAGCCTTGAAATCTCCCCCAACTGGACTCTTGCCCTCTAATATTTAGATTTTCAACAGACACGCTGAAATTAATGAAACCGTTTGGCTGGAGAGTTACAGTAAACCCTGGAAAAGAAACGTGTCTGCCAATCTCAAATCCAAGGCCGTTAAACGCCCGGGGATAACGACCCCCTATCCCCACTGCATGTTTATGAAGGTGAATGATCTTGTAAACACTTTTTGAGTTTTATAGTAGGCTCTGTCTTCTTTAAAAACCTTTTTGCTTCTTGCCAATAAAAACAAGGCAGGGTTTTAAGGCAGCGGCTAGAGTTTCTCCTCGGCTTTTAATTTCATTTCACTGAGGTGGATGTCATCTAACATCACAGCAACAAGTCAAAGACACCCAGTAACACTCCAGAATTGCTCGCTGCCTCCATCTGAGTGTGTATACATTGAGAAGCGAAGGGTAAACATTGACAAAGACATAGGAGGCATTTGCGTGCCCAAGACTGGTTATACAGCACTTTGCAATTTTCCACAACAGGCTCGTTCTTTGAAGGCATACAGGCATATCTAACACACCAGTGAGGAAATACAAAGTACCCTCGACACAAAAAGAAAAAAAATCTACCAGTTGTGTGAGGCCCTGTTTATTCTTCTTCTGTCAAGAAATAAAGGTCAAGTATGATTTAATCAATCAAATGAATTTTGCCTTATACAACACCCTTAGACAAGTAAATGTTTAATTTAAATTTGAATCATGAGCCCAATAACAGCTCATAAAACTGAAGCTATCACCAGGTACCAGAGCAGAGACAGCTGCACTCTTTACAAACAAGAGTTATGACCTCTATAACGGATGAAAAATGACAGATAAATGGTACAACTTTACAGCTAAGCCGGATACAGGTAGTGCTTCCTTCACATGTTGATATTAAATAACGCAGTGCTGCCGTTGGCAGATTAAAGTAATTTGCTTGACAAAGAAGTGGAACAACAAACTGCGGATAAAGTGACAGCGGGGATGTCAATGAGCTGTGTGTTGATGGAGACGATGGCGCTCTGTTGGAAAACAAAAGCCCTGGAAAAACATCACCTGTATGAAGCTAAGCTCAAAACTGTGCAGCTTCTAAACTCAAAATTTTAAAATATAAATCACTGTTTTTTTTAGCTAAATCAACAGGGAGTACCTCGTGAAATGTATTGTTCTGCCATAGATAAATAAAAGTTCCAATTGTGCATAAAAGAAGCAAAATTCAAGCAAAGCAGCAACAGCAACCACTCTGCATCTGCTATCTGATATTCTCAGTAAATGTCAGCTGCTCCAATTATAGAGAATGAAACAGCATTTTTGTAAAGTCCTCATATTATACAATTTAATTTAGTAGAATTTCCCTGAAACAATGGCTGATTTTATTTGGGTACAGTGTGTTTAACTGAAATTTGTGGGCAAGATCGATTTCATAACACAAGCTTAAGGGTGACCATTTTTGTTGTCTGAAAGGGTGCTGCTTGCGCAGAAATAAACTGAAAACACATAAATGATTGCAACTAAGTGGAGTAACCTCCGGGCATGAGAGAACAACCATCTCCTATTTCTGCAACACGCACAGATTGACTAAAACGTTAACAAGCAATTATGTGTGTGGAGAGTGGAGAAAAGAGGAGAGACTACTGTCAGCAGCACTACACAGAGTTATATTCATGGGGAAAAAAAGAAAAGTCAGAAAGTTCAATAGCTGAAAACATTCAGTTGACTTTTGCATTTCATATAAAAATTCTAACAAAAATATTGCACTGAATATTGAATATTTCTCACACAAACTACATATGAGCCTTCTTGTATTGGGATATGAATTAAAGTGAATATATCTGCAACAGCTATTAGTTGCAGTTTGTTTGTTTGTGCAAAATGAAAATTGAAATAGAAAAATACGCACATTAGAGTAAAGCTACTTGTTTAAGCAGTGGGGGTGAAAGCACTGCCATCATGGCCTCAGAGACGTGGACTCTACCTGGGTGTGTGCGCCAGAGTGAAGCGGCGCCTCTGGAGGTTGATGCTGCGGTTCATCAGCAGCTTCCTGAAGAGGAGCGGGGAGTTTCGGGGAGACCCACGGGGGGAATCCTTGGGCGAGATCTTTGGAGATCCTATGGGGGACCCCGCTTTGGACCTGGGCATGAGCTGAATGATGGGCAGCCTGGACAGCCTTTGCTCCTGTGGCCTCTCTTCCACCTCAGCCTGCTCGTCCTCAGAGCTCTCAGAGCACATCTCACTCATGGTGAACGGAGGACAGTCGGGGTCAGGAAGTTAGTCCCTTTGTCGGCTCTGCCTTTGGCAGCTCTGGTCCAGGGAGCAGTCTTTGATCTGCCACTTGCTGGTTTTTCAAACGAATTTTATAAGACTTTTTCGTGACTTGACATGTGGCAGTGGTCCATTAGTTCCTGTGGCTAGTGTCTGTCCAATCGTTGTTTCCTCATATTCCTGACAAAACCGGGGCCTGCTCATTATTACGTCAAAACTCTAGGCCTCTTTCGAAATCCAAAAAGAACTCCAAAACATCTCCGAAAAGAACAAAACAATCTCTCTATCAGACTTTTTATCTTTATTTGTTACCTAATAGCCCCTTTCTTGTCTCGTCCTGGGGATCATGCTGACTGGCAATAGACTCAAACATTAGTGTTGATGTACTCTCCCTGCCTCCCTCCCTCTCCCAGGCTTTGTTTACATTACTGCTAGGCCTTCCCTCTCTCCAACTAAATATGGACGTCTGATTTACAGGGAGGAGAAGCATGACAGATCACCTCCTTCTGCCTCTCTCTCGCGCCGTCCAACTCTCCGCTTCCCCCCGTTCCTTCACTCCTAATCTTATGGATCATATTGTTCATCAACTTCAAACTGTGCTTCATAATTACTTCCTCCAGTGTATAAACATTAAGCCGTCGCTTGGCTCGGCCTTCCAGCTCGCCTTTTTTTTTTCTTACTCCCAATCCTGACGGTCTTTGCATACACAGCCTTTTCCTCTGGTCCCTGAGGTGCTATTTGTTGTGAAGTTGCCTGTTTCCTCAGAGACAGCCTCTGTGCCTTTCACATGCTCCAAGAGTACCAGGGAAGAGTCACATGAAGGGCCTCTGACTATAACAAGCAGAGGTAGATAAAAGCTATAGCGAGCATGGGTGCTGTCACGATGGCGCTCTCTATCTGTGACCAGAGGCAACATCATGTTCACTCCCGCCCAGTCTCTTTGTTTATCGCTGCAGTGTGAGGAAAGGTCCTCCTGTGATTAAGGACTCATAGCTAAACACCGGTGCTGTCTAGAGTAACTCAAATAACCTAGGGAGCTGGAGCATCTGACACAGGACTGAACCTATGACCAACAGATGGTGGGGAGAGCAGGGAAGAAAGGTTCTTTGGTTGAAGGCTTTTTATGGATATACGCACACAGCTACTGTACTGCATGTATTTTGGAGCAAAAGAACTGTACTTACAGACTTTTTTTCTCATCCAGCTGTAGTGCTGCAGATATAGACTTGTTATTTTTGGGTCAAATGCATGTCAAGACTTTTACATCGCCCGTCATCACCAAAGTATGTCTCAAAGGACTGTGCAAAGTACCAGTGTAAAACACCGGATGTGACTTTTGATCCATCCTTTCCATTTGATAAGTTCCATAACACTTGCGCATCACCACCGAATCTATGATGCATCATATTTCCTCTGGAGTGGTCACTGACCTACTGTACAGTTTTGTCTGAGAGCCTCCTCTGAGATCTGCAAATGACACAAATTATGTATTTAAAGGCAGAAATGCCTTCAAGTGTCACATGCACATCAAAACTCTTTTAAAGTTGTAGTTATTGCTCAGTACCAAGCAGTAGACGGACTGAATTGGGGGCCACCTGGTGAAAAGAGCATTCAGCAGCTAAAGAGGCGGATTTTTCTCAGGAGACCAAATCAGAGCTTTAAGTAGTGACGCTGAATATTTGACTTACATCAGTACTCGTTGCATGAACACAAAGACAATTAATATTGCTCCATGTCTACTGTTAATGAGCAGCACAGTTATATATCAGTGCTGCTTGTATCATCTACTCGAACGAATATCTTGCACTAGCTGACAGGACAGAGCATTTCTCACCGGTTTAATTGACTTAAAGTAACTACATATCAGTTTGATACCTTTTTGTATCACTGTAGCCCACCATGAGTATGAAGAGGTTAAATGTTTCCCAGGCCCAGTGGGCATTTTAACCACTTTGATATTGCCTTGTTACAGTGCCCAGACAGGAGAGATGTTCTCTTATCCAAGTTCAACACATCAGAGAATAATCCTGGGCCCAAACCGATCCTGGCCCTGAAGCGCATCATCATTCCAGTCATGCGGACGACGGAGGCAGAGGTGAGGTCTGACTTGTTCCCACTTTGACTTAGGGAGGCCAGAACAAAGTGTACATTCCTGTGGCTGCACTCCCACAGGTCCCGAAGCGGGGTTGATCAAGTTCATTGAGGGCTAGTCCTGACAATCTGCAATGTGAGACGGCAAACAGTTCATGGTCTTTGGTCAAACTCACAGTCACACTCTCATGAAGTCACCTCTCTGATGACCTGATGGTGTGAAGGTGACTGTATCTCCACGGCCTTTCATGGTGCTGTATTAAACGGATCATCTTTTGGAGGCCTTCTGCTCCCTCCTGGATCCATCTCTTGAGTTTCTCTGGGAAGTTTCATCTACAGTCAAACTGCCAAATGTGAAAAACAAACCTGTACTTCAAGACAACATCTTCTGACCCACTACCTCCAACCCATCTTTCAGGAGGTCAGGAGCTCCACACTATGTTCTCAACACACCAG
The DNA here is from genome assembly GCA_028564955.1 of Terapon puta. Taxonomy (NCBI): domain Eukaryota; kingdom Metazoa; phylum Chordata; class Actinopteri; order Centrarchiformes; family Terapontidae; genus Terapon; species Terapon puta. Next base: position 15,562,975 of record JAOXYL010000071.1, read on the forward strand.
GAGTCAAGCTTACATAGCAATCACATGCACTATCCACATAGATACAGAATGGTTTGGGGATATTTCTCGGGTTTGTAAGACCCTCCAAGGATACTAAACACGTACTGTATCATCTGCCTTCCTCTGTGCCTGTCCACCATCTTCATTGCCTGCTCCTGCACCATCTCTTCCTCAGAAACTCACAGCGCTGACAGTTTGATGCATCCCAGACTCAAATCTTCTCGGTAACTGTGTCCATTTTGTCAAGGACGTAAATTTTAGAGGCTGTTCCAGAGGAGGGTGTGCCACTTCGCTCATCCTGTCGGGGCCACAGAGGCACGCTCATTTTTATACAAGCTGACACTGAAGACAGTACTTCTGTTTCTCTGTCAGCCTGTATCACATGGTTATCTTATTATATATTTATCATTATTATTATAATTTATAATTAAGTTAATATTCAAGTTGAAGTTTAATGAAGTTTGCTATATAGTTGAAAACTTTCATAGATTTATAATCATATCAAGTGAGAAATATCATAATAAACCTTTGATTGCCCTTTCCTAAAACGCGTGGCACTGACATTTTTAAAACACCTTGTAGCTTTAAATGCTGCTCCATAAACAATTTCTCTGGCGCTGCATCAAAATTGCACTACCAACTTGTAAACAGGCGAGCACATGGCCCTCCTCACAGAGAGGGAACACAATGGAACCTTTTTAGTCCATCAGCATCACAGGAGTCACATCTATAGCAGAGTTGTTTTATACCTTCTGGGATATAAACACCAATCGAATAAAAATAGTTCCATAATCTGAAGAGGGTTGACCACAGCAAGTGTGACGAACCTGTATGCCAGTGTGTGAATGTCAAGTTTGAGTTATCATATCACTGTTATTATTTTGAACAGAGTGGCAGTTGACTGGTTAAATGTGCCTAAATAAAAGAGCGCGAAGGGGAAATCATAGGTTTAAACATGTGATGTCGAACAAAAATATCACTGACATCCACTAACCTGCACTATTTCAATCGTAATGTCTTCTTGATAAATTCAGATTGTTTTCTATCTGGGGCAGTCATCTAAGTAAATTAACTGTGTTGGAGTCTACTACAGGAGATTATTTGATTCCAGGAATAAAAAATAATTATACTTCAGAAGCATTTGTGGTCTCTGCTGTAAGCCAACAATCAAACAGATTAATAACACAATGATACAGGAGGGGTTTTTTTAGCTCTAAAAGAGAAACCATCATTGGTACAACTGAGTCTTTGTCCAGAGCACAGCCATATCTGATCACCTGTGACACGTGTACCTATGTACACAAGCGGGTTTGTGTGCATTCCCTCGACATGTGAAAATAGAGAGCAAAGGTGCAAAATATGAGTGCACGTTGAGCGCATACACACGTAGAGCTCAGAGAAATGCAGATGTGTTTGTAGCAGCAGCTTGAATGTTTTGGTGGAAACAATCACAAGAGCCTTGTTTGTCTGATCTTTCATAGTGATAATTGTTCAGCATCACAGAGGGGAGAGCAAATGCCTTGAGCAGGACACTTTGTGGGATCATATGCTCAAGAAGAAGCAAATCAGCTTCTCCTTTACCTAAATTAAACAGTTTTGACAACAAAGGAATCATCCCCCAGCTTTGCTCAATACTCAGAATATCGGAAACTCAGAAACAGGGTTGAAGGGTGTTGCTGCAAAGTAATCCAAAATGTGTGTTGACCTACCAGGTGTTGGTTATTGATTGACCACGTGTAATTTTAATCATTAATCTGGAAAATGTGCTGTACTGTTTGGGAACAAGGAGAAAAAAACTCCTTTTCACAGAGCCCCAAGATACTCTTTTCTTAACTGGAGACAAAGTGTGAACTTGTTGGAAGGAGATGTGCTGTTGAAGTTTGAGAATGACACAATAAATACAAATTGATCATAAAGTTGTGTATGTTGCGTAATGTGTTTGTTTAAATGAAGAAGATTCATTTGCTTTAGACACTGACAACACACTGCGTCATCGACTCACAAGGCTCTGGAGATGTAGCTGGTCAGGGTCCCCAGGCTCCTGGAGTGTCTGATGCTGCCAGCCGAGGGGCCGGTCTGGAGCCCGTCCTCGGGTCTGTCCTGCGTGGTGGGTCTGCAGGACAGCCTGGGCAGCTGCAGAGTGCCTGAGAAGAGCCTCTTCACGGCGCATCTGACGTCAAATTCATGGAGAAGCCCAATGGAAGGGGACTGCTCCGAAGAGTCCCACTGTCTCTGGAGGGCCAAAAGAAACAAAGACCAGAGCATGACAGGAGTGAGATGAGCAATGAGAGGAAACAGTCGCTTCATGAGGTCAGTTTGATGACATTATTGGATCAGATGCAATTAGAAATAGTCAAACTAAAGAATAATAACTTCTTTTATAGTCAAGTTGGGTGAGCTTGAACTCATCAAATTCAAAATCTTCAGTTTCCTCTGTCCTGCTTGCTCGTCTCATGCTTTGTGTTGTTTATATCTCGTGTCAGCTCTACGTGTTTTTCACTGTTATGTGAATGAACTCTGGTGGTGTTAATGACATTAATTACTATGTGTCACAACATTTCACATAGAAGGCGCAGCTCAGTACAGACAGAGTTAAACATTGTAGCCCAATCTGATTTATTACAACTTTGCACTCCATGAACTGGACTTTTAGGCAGACAAATCTGCAAAAAATGTTAAAGAAGGCAAGCAAGTCTTAGCAGTGGAAAAGAGAATATTTTTAAATTTAGATTCACCTTCTTAGTTATACATTTGAATTATTCAAACATCTGTTAATTAGAAAAGGTTAAGCTCTGAATTTTCTAAACTTCTTAAGAGCCAGATAGAAAAGAATTAATAGATAATTTGCTGAGATCTAAAGGTAAGTGGCAGACAGAGATGTTTTTGTGCTTTGGCCGAAAATATGATGAGCCTTGCAAGACAGCCCACTCTGGCGTTATTTTTGGAAGTTTTTATCTGATTTCAGGTCCTGAGACCCGCACACTATCACCTTGGAGACAATAGACGGTTCTCACAGTGAGATAGTGTTTGGGATTTAGCTCGGGGGGCATCTCTCTTTCAGCGTCAGCGTTGAGGGGGAACAGATAAGAGTCCTTGTTTTCTTGTGCATCCCGTGACCTTATCTCCCCATCTGCTCGGGAGTTCCACCTTTCCATAAACAATAGTAACACTCTCCGGTTTGACGGTTGACCACCTCTGTCCAAGTTGACCAAGACACACAGCAGGGTGTTTATTTCCCTCTCTCATAATGAAACAGACTTCCTCTTGTCATTAATTGCATTCTCTTCTCTGTGACAAAAATGCTATATTCTATATTCAATTTAATTGGTTCAAAATAGCTTTGGTGTGCTTCCTCATTTACTTAATCTAATAAACATAAATTATTGCTGAACCTACAATCTGATTTAGCTTTTTTACCACACAAGATTCCATTAATCTTCTCCACAAGTTTTGCGAAATATGCACAGAATAAGAGTATTATTACATAATCCGGAGGTACAAGAGATCAAACGCGCAAGTAACCTGCCATCTTCTTTTCTAATACAACAGCTAACATGACAGCTGTCGATGTTTCCCTTCATTTTGACTTCTGTCAAACCAGAGAACAAATCATAAGCATGCAGAATCTCAATTTAGCAACATTTCAGGTTTCTTGAAAGGATAATTTATTACCCTTACCTCTGTGAAGTTGAAAAACTTTGATGAGTTATTTCTCCTCATACTTTCGGCTACTCTATCATGGGAACAAGACAACTAGGAAGGAAATACCAGAGAGGAGGATACAGATACCACATTTAAGATCAGATATGAAATAGTCTGTGGCATCAATACTTCCCTGAACTCAGTAAAGAACCACTGTTTCCCCGCCTCTTCATAAACCCTCAGCTGTCATTAGTTCTTTTATAAATGCCTAACTTTCTTAGCACACTCTGCATCTTTACCTTCCACTTGAGGCCTTTTTTAGAGTGTAGCCTAATATTTTTATAGACCAGTGAGAATTAGTGTGTGTAGTTAAAATGAGAAAGAACGCAGAGTCTGCCGACTTTAACTGGTGCTGAGATTTAGGTGGTGGAGTTGCCTGCATGACAGGCCATTAATCATGTGTGTCTATCACACTGTGGAATCAGAGGACCTCGTGGATCCAGAACTTCTGGTTAGGCAAGACTCTGGCTTTAATCAGGCTTCTGCCTACAATCTGCCCATGTGACTTTTTTTTATAACATAAACACAGCTTTGGATGGATTAGCTCTTTCTGATTGGATCTGAGTCCATGTTAAACTTTCAGTATGATCCTCGAGAGACACTGTGAACTTTATTGACCCTGCCCCTTCTGCTGCACACCAACAGGAATGCAGCTTTAAAAACAAATCATAAAACTCCTGAAATCACTCATTTGTTTTCAGAATTTTTAGTTATATTCTGTGGTTTGCTTATTGAAATATTTATAGTGCATTATTTGGTACACTTTGTATGTGTATTTTGTAATAACCCTTTTAATGAACATTAAAGCAACTGTGCAAAACCTCTCAGGGTGATGTGGCAGACTATAGTGGGTTTACAAATATTAACACAACCATTCAAGACATGATTTCCTGTTCTTTACCCGTTTTTTTACATTTAGCTGTTGGACTCTTTCATTACCTCTCATAACAGGGGACTGAAGGTGAGGTTATGAGAAATGGCGCCATCTAAAGCACAGTGAGAACACAACTGACCAGACTTTGCAAAGGACACTGACATTACATGGTGTGACTGAGTCAAAATGCTTGAAAAAGCATTTGTGGTTGGTTCAATGATGACACACTTTTTTGTAGAAAGTAAATTGTATTTATATTCCGTGAAATATAAAGTGAGGTGATTATTTTTCCCTTTGTAGAAACAGATCACAGATAAAAACACATTTGATGACATTCCTCAGTGTCCCTTGTTTAGTGGCCACACCTGGAACAGAGCATGTATACAGGGATTTGTGGCGTCGCTCCCTCACTCAATGTAGCTGTAGCTTTTGAAGCGTCTCTGGCTCCCTCCACAGGCCGGAGTCTTGGGGCCCTGAATGAAAATAAAGAGCTTAGTAGCAGTCGATGGTCTGAGCAAACAATAAATTAAAACGCACACAGTACAATTATATTAAAAATGATGTTCAGAACAAGTTGATGGACAACTCTGACTGGACCGACATTAACTGTACCTTGTACATGTCGCAGACCATAAGGTAGAGAGAAGTCATGGCCTTGTTCTGCAAGTCTTCTGTGTGCTCCTGTAAATGAAATAAAAGTGAGCATTGGAAAGGCTCCAAGAACGAATAACATTTAGGCACAAGAGGCAAGTAATCTGTGAAATAATAAAGGAAGGGTGTGTCGCTTACACAACATAAATGTGTCAGCAGAAGCAGAACAGAAAAGTGAAAATCACTAACTTTACTACATGCATAAATTCATTTACTGACTGTTCCTGTGTTATTGACACAGTTTAAAAGAGGTCACTGGAGAGAACAACTATTTATTGTAAAGAGCAAAGGGGAACAGTGGTTGCTTACCATTTGGGTCATGTGAATGCAACAGGATTGTTGCTCAACATCACAAAACTATGGCTTCAAAATGAAATCAAAGGTGAACTTTGAATGAACTTAACAAAGCTGGTATTCAACACACTGCCGTCTCTCATCGCTCACGCTGATTGGACAGAGCCAAAGTATGATTTCATATCAGTGGTTTGAGTCTTGGTATGGACCACCATTTTATCGGAGTCACTGGATGTGATGATTTTTCTGGACAGTGATGTAATGGTAAAATTTTTTTTAAAAAGACCGCTTATCATCAGGGCCACCTCTTGGTGCCAAGACTACTACATATGATTTTCCCAGGGCCAGCATGATAAAACCTTTCATTCAAGTTTGTAAGCAAACATGGGAATATTTTCAGAAATGCCAGAGAGATAAAATAATATTGGGGGATTAAAGAATAAAATCCCAATAAAAACTTAATAATAATAGGGTTGGGTACCAAAACCCCAGTACTTTCAATGGCTTTATCTACTTGATAAAATCACAACGTGGATTTCTGACCACTTAAATAACCCTCTGTTAGCCAGAAGCTAATGTAAACATGGTTAAAATGTATGAGGCTAAATGGTCTAAAGAAAATTATGCATATAATATTGTAAGGTTGTATAATGTTATTTGGCTCCGTGCACCTATACACTGTACGTCTCTCTCTTTGCCTCTAATGGAGCAACTCTAGGGTGAACTCTGGTTTCAAGTTGTTTTCACGCTGCTGGTCTCAGGTTGTTTGGCAAAGACACAGTAGTTTCTGTTGTGCTGTAAGATGTAACTTCACACACATCAGTCACAGCTCTCTTTCACTAGCGGACAAAGGCTTTGGGGCAGATCAAGTGTCAAAGTAATCACAAGATCATATCATTTCTGTGACTGTAACATTGCTTATTTTTAATGGGGGGATTACTGACAATGGCAAAAGGGGGGCATTTCAGGGAAAGTCTGAACAAGCGCCTGACCACATCAGGTTTATGCTCTTTATTTAGGATGGAAATGTTAAAGTCTCTTGTCACCTTCTAGTTCTTTTCCCCCCATAGAATGCTACAGAAGTTTTGGGGGGGATGCCACTAAAAATACTGATGCCTTACCCCATTAATGGTCACCCAGGGCACATACTGATGTGGAGGTTTCAGGCTTGAAGTCTTTAAGGCATTCTGATGCATCAGCTGGTTTCCCTGATCCCCTTTCACACAGCTCATGATGCTGTCCCAGGTCAATTCAGGGCTGTAGAGTTCCACGCACTGACAACAACAATGGATGGAAATAGTCATCAAGATGTTAGAAAAAACAGACAAACGACAGACTGGGTGAATGCACACATCTCTCTCTCTCACTCACACTTCTACACAGTCAAACATTGAGTCCCTTACACTTTGAGCTGACTTGATGACATCAAC
>JAOXYL010000071.1:15579802-15597858 GCA_028564955.1 Terapon puta
TATTACTATGGCACTTAAGCAAGCTTTAAATTCAATCAATCTTTTTAAAACCCATAAAAACATCAACCCAGCTATTTTTCTCCCCTTTCCCCAAGAAGACACACATGCCCCCCCCACCCCACCCCCGTCGGCTCTAGAGACCACCTCAACCCCCCCTCCCCCCACCCTGGTCCACGGTTTCTCAGCCGCCTTTAGGTGTGAAGCGAGCAGCCTGGTTCAGCCAAGCCAGTCCTTTCAGCGGATGACAGCTCAGGCTTTTGTCGACGGAGAGTTTGCAGGCAGTCTGGGGATGACAGATCGGGCCTTTGTCTACGGACAGTTCACGTGTTCAAGGCAAAAAAAACAAAAAACAAAAGTGCCTCTTGTCAATTTTCCCACCATCCCACCTTCTGGTTTCTCTCCTCTTCTCCACAAGCTTGAAAACATTTTTGTGTGCTTATTTAGTCTTCTTTTAACACATTTAGTCTGTCTTTTTTTCTCTGTATCAAAGGTATTTTCTTTTTGAATTACTCAGACTTTTTTTTTTCCCAATAACTGACGCTGTAGAGTCATGGCTGGCTAATGCGACACTCAAGTTAAAACTCACTGCGTCAGCCAGGCTAACTGTACAGTGCATCGTTACCGGTAGTAGTGTGCTTGTTTTGAAGCCATGCTGTTAGCAAGGAGTGCTCTTTGCTGGATTGGGCACAGTGTTAGAAATTAGCACCGGCCTCCAGCCAAAAAGGTTTGAATTTTAAATTGTGGCTGATAAGTCTTCTTTTTTTTTTTTTAATCGCCACTTAAACAAGAACAAGCATTGTTCAGAGGTTTATTCTTTCCCAATGCATTCGCGTGAAAATTCTGTTTCCCCACCCTGGTTGGTGTCCTACACTGCTGGTGGAAAATTCATCTGGGGTGCTGGTTCTGGTTCTGGTTCTGAGAGCGGGCCAAGACTGGGTAGGCTAGATTTACATTCAGCTGGTCGTTGTGTTGGACCAAGGAGACATTTTTGTAGTGGAGCACCAAGTCTTTGAGGGACGAGTAGAGGTTGTAGGGCTCCGCAAATCCATAACCGGTGGCCGTCTTGTAGATGACGCAGTGTTTGGTGTCACCCTCCACACTGGAACAGGAGGACAGAGATTATTTTTACAGGTGCTACAAATGCATATATACACAGTGCTCACTGTTCATATACTTAAACCACTGATTTCCTACAGTTCCCAAAATGTTTGGAAACCCATCAATGAGCATTTTTTTATCTTAAATGTGTTTTTTCTTCCATAAGTCTAAATATCTGCTGTGAAAAGGTGTATTAATCATTCATTCATGTTTTTATGCTTGCTTGAGTCTTGCCCCTTCTTGCATTGTCAGACTGTCATTTGATAAGCTTTCATTATAAAAACCTAAACTTACACGACAGAACAGGCGTAGGAGCCTTTCTGTGATTGACTCTCACGGATGAGGAAGGTTCCGTCACATTTGCCTCTCAGCATGTCTTCGGCCTGGGTGCGTTTGATGTCGCCCACGTACCAGGTACCCTCGTCGTGGTGGGGTGAGCCCTCGTCTTCCTCCAGTGAGTAGGAGCTGGAAACACAAGACACAAGGCAGCAGACACTCGATCACACGTCACATCAACAAAATGCTGAGATCCGACTATTCCCTAAATTACAGGTAACCCAGTCATTGCAGAATAAAGTTGTTTAGCAGTCACTTTATGTCAAACACTCACTCATCAGCATCATTCTTTATGCCGAGCCATTCATTGATCTTCTTCTGCCTTGTACCCTTCTGTGTCAGCCATCTGTAAAGGCAGAAAAACACAACTTGGTCAATGCTGACCATTTACCACTTTATATCCTGTATAAATTCCCTAAAGTGTATATTTGAGGCACGGTATAAATCATTGATTCTCCTTACATCAAGTACTGGTCTCTGATTTTGCGGAGCTGCATGAGATCCGGCTTGAGGCTGTTCATCTTCTTGTCGATCTCCCTGTTATCTGAGACCTGCTCTCTCAGGTCCTGCTCCAGCTTCCGCTTGCTATCGTGGATCTCCTTCACACGAGACTTCAAGCGCTCTGAGTTGCTCTGGATTCTGATTTGGGAAAATGACAAAATAATGTCTTTGAATGTGCTTTTTAAATGCTAAATAAAACTCAGTTCAGTTTCTCAAGTCAGAAACAAACTTTATGAATTTGTTAAATCAGCTTGCTTTGAATCTATGCTGTCTTGAATTAAACTAGGTTTAAGATCTCTATGCAAACAAACACAGGTTTACTTTTGAATCTCTTTTTCGTTGCCCTCGCGTTGGAATCGCTCCAAAGACTCTCTGCTGTAGCGCTCCTGAGTCTCACACTGCTCCTCAAAGATCTTGATGGTTTCATTGAAGGCCTCGATGGCAGTGCGCTTCATCTGCAGCTCCTATTCAAGAGGGGAACAGAGACCATCCATTTGATGTATTATATGATCTGATTGTTGTCTGGTCTTCAACCTGCTTGCATCAAAACCCTGGTTGAGTAGCTTTAATGTTGAGTAACATAAAAGGTAATGTCTCTTAATTTTATGTTTCTTTCACAATACATATATATGCAATGCAACACGTACATATACACAAATGAACATTATGTTGACTTCACATGTTTTAAATTCACAACTTATAATAATATTTTTAAACTTTTTCACTTACATAAACTTCATGTATTTGAATATGTGTAAATATCTACTTTATGCATGTTTTCACTTCAATTTGATGTCTTCATCTATGTTCTCAATGTGATCTAGTCTTTTTTCAAACATTTCAGGTATGGTTCTGGATATAGTTTGAAAGAAACCATGCCATACCCACTGCATTTGCTATAAGCACATTTAAAATGTGGAATACTCATTGTTTAATCTTATCTTACAGATATACTCTATGTTTTCTTCTATGTAAATAACAGTATACAAAGTATGACATAGTATATTGTGTGTTTGAGTGTATGTGTGTGTCGTACTCGTACCTGTGAGGTGCGTGTGTATTCCTCATACAGAGAGTCGTACTCGCGGCTTTTCTCCTGATACTGCTCGTGATAGACCTTCAGCTGCTCTCCCACCTCCTCTATGCTGTTCTCCTTCACCAACTGAGTCGTGCAAAATGCAAATAAAAGCAAGATCACCACTTTGATGGATAAAACAATGATGCGCAATTCAGGCAGGCCATACTTATTGTTATTCATTAAAATATAATATCAACTTTGCAAGCAATCTTTGATTTAAAAATCTTTAGAAGCTTTTGCTTGTAACTTTCATGATACAAAGTTTGTAAAGTGAATTTGCAGACTCTTCACTCAATCAACAAACTGCCACATAAACCGCAGCATCACTAACCTGTTGGTATTTGGAGACAGGGTACAAAAGCTTGGTGTCCAGTTTGGCATTGTATTGGGCAAGGGATTCATGACGATAGTGATTGATGAGCTCCACTACAGACAGGAAGGTGAGCGGCTCAGAGAAGCCATACCTCCCGTCTCTGTGGTAAATCTTGATAAGCTTGTTGTTCCCCCCTTTCCTGCAGGGGGAGACAAATGGAAGAAAAAAAATAAAATGAGGAATGGCTGTGTATGTTGGCTCTCTATTAACCTTGATTAAAGACCTTGTTAGTATCCATTGAACATCACATTCTTATTATTGAAAAAAACTGGAAGTCTTTTTTTTACCTGAGGGTGAGAGTGTACTCGCCCTCCAGTTTGCTGGAGGCATCGCGGACCAGAAAGGTACCATCTGGAGTGTCTCGCAGTTTCTCATTCACCTCCTCTCTGCAAACATTACAACATGCAGGATTCAAGCCTGTGAATATCCTCATTCATCCGGGTCATCGTTATATCAAGGAAATTTAATCGAACGCAATTGGATGTGGTTATATGTCTTTGAAGATGTTTCACCTCTCATCCAAGAGACTTCATAGCATAAAGTGATGAAGCCTCTTGGATGAGAGGCGAAACGTCTTCAAGGACATATAACCAAGTCCAATTGCGTTCGATTCAGTTTCCTTGAGATGTAGGATTTACTTCATGATCGGTAAAAGTGATCAGCTTCAATTTAACAGTAATAACAATTAATGAATACCAATTTTTACAAGGGGATGACCTCTGAAAGTTGTTATCACTGTAGTGGACTGGTGTTGCACGTAATAATCCTAAATTACTTTTATCTACTAAACACAGGGAGTGTTTTGATTATTCACAAAACTGATGACCTGAAGACACATGGGACATCGCACAAGGTAACTCTGTTGAAATTCAATAGTGACAATCTATTTTCAGAATTTACCTAGATATTTCTCCCCAGTACCACTCAGCATCATTCAGCAGGCTGCTTGTGTCCGTCATGGCTGATGGTGCCATTTTTGACTTGACTGGCTTGGCTGGAAGAACTAGAAATAGATAAAGACCCACACATAAACACACAAACATCACCATACAAATATTTCACATTACTGGAAGGGATTTGAAGAGTCACTTATCACATTAACTGGAAACTGCTTTTTAAAAATAAGTACTGATAAGTATAAAGTTTTTAAGAAATCTTTTGGAAAGATGACGTAAATAGCTGGAACCATAATAAAACTAACCTAATAAATATTTTACTGTGTACAAATGAAATGAAACATAAAATGCTAAAACATACGCAGCCTCAATTAAAACAACATACCTGGAGGAGTGAGGTCTTGCTCCATGGTTCTCTCTATCAGCAGCCTTTCCACCACAAGAGCAGGGAACTCCTCATCCAATGACGCCCTGCAAATTAAACAATGAATCAATGGACAGTCTAATTATTTGAATTCTCGATTTTATTTGCTTCAGTACCCAAATACTTCACAGATTACAGAAAAACAATGCCAATCAACTAAAACTCACCAATGGGCAGAGGGGCTTGTCTGGATAAGCAGTGGTCCGAAGATCTGCCCCAGTGTGTGAGTGTCCAGGCCATTGCTGGCCTGCACCTGGGTGACCTTGGCCAGGTGTGTGAGGAGGTACTGCAGGGTGAGACGGTTATGGAGAGGGACGGTGGCGGAGCTCTCCAGGACCAGGCTTACTTCTCTGTCATGGCTTCCAGCTACAGCACCATCTGGAAAGGGTATACAAATAACCATGAAGAGGACCTACGCATAAAACTATTGTAACCATCGTATGTTGAACAACAGGAGAATCTGAGGAGTCAAACAGGAAAATTATGTTAAATTAGGCATTTATGCATACAGTTCAGTCTGCTTATATCTTGAGCAAATCCATTTAAAAAGTAGTTAAATCCATAGAGAAAGGGGGTCAATGCACGTTTCCACAAATAGGTCTAGTATGTATCTGAAATCATGGCGTTCTTTGTGCAGAGGAGAATAGGCAATAGCATTTCTAGCATACCTCAGTGAGATCATCCTCTCGACATATGACTCTACACTGACATGCGACTGACCTCAATCAGCTGCACATAAAGCTCAGTTTCGGCTTCATGCAATTCTTTTGCTTAAACTACAGTTATTGAAGCAATAAAAGTTGCCTTTCTATCTGCTGAAATAATACAGCTAATTTTTGGGGTTTCTGCTACACTTTTACTCTGCACAGAATCTCCTTTCTCTCTGCACTGCATAAAAGCTCTAAATTCTATTCAGTTTTCGACTTTTTCACCAGTTTCAGTTTCAGCACTAGAGCTAATGCAGTCAAGGAACCACAGAGATTTAGACTGATTAAACTGTTTTAAAGAACCGTACTGGTGGCGTTGCATGTTTAAACCCATTAAGTGCAAATTGTGTGTGCAGTGCATTACTGCAGACCTTATTCCAAAGCATACTGTGGGTTTCTAAATTGATAAATGCATAGTTACCAAACTTCCAGGCGCCACAGATTTCAGACCTGCAGAGACTTGAATCTCATTTGAGATGCATATCGCATCACAGAACGTGTCAGTTTGACTTTTTGGCTAAATTTGTGGTATGGGACTAAGGTAATGTAGTTAGTGTGTCCGTATTTCTGTGAGTAACTGCAACATCCAGCTCCATGATAGTTTCCTGTTTGTCCTTTGGGTGGTTTAAACAGTATAGAGCATCAGTTCAATACTTAATGATAGCTAACTATTACCTGCTATCAAATCCTACAAGCAGCTCCAGCTCTCACCTGCAATACCCTGTGATGGTAACGCGACTTTGACAAACAAAAAAGAAAGCCTACTTCAATCAAGTTTCAGGATTTGATTGTTTTTCATGCTGTACTGGAGTTAACTTCTATCTCGTTGGAGGGTACAAGTTTGTAAAAAAAAACAAAAAAAACCACTGGTTGTGTATCCTATATGTATCAATTTAAAGCCTTTCTTTATAAAATGAGAGATGAGAAATACCTGCTGACTGCTGTAGGGCCTGCTGCTGCAGTGTGACAGCAGTTTGAAGCTGAGGGTAGATACAGGCAGGGATGACGGGGGACGGGAGGTCTCTCAGGTAGCGCAGGACACACTCAGACAGGTGACCCACATCTTTCTGACCAGTGTCACTCTCTGGAGTGCAAATACATGGACAAAGACATTTAATGTTTATGAACAAAAAAACCCATAAACTCAATCAATCAAAGCACCAACACTATTTGCAGGTGATCTGGACATTGGCAGTATTTGTACTGCAGTTTTCTCGACATATTAGACCAGTACAATCTGCAATAAGATAATATGAGCTGACCTGCACTAATGCAATGTGACATACAGATTATTACACACACAATGCAAAAATTAAGCATGTGTTTGGGTTAACTTACCAGAGCACAGGGTGTACACTAGGCTGTCTGAACCCGAGGAACCAGTTGTCCTGTACAATGTCTTAGAGTCCAGACCTGAGAAAGAAAAAGATCAGTTGAGTAAGACGTCACGACTCAGCTGATAGAAAAAAATCTAGCCAAGTACAAATAACACAATGATGTAGAGCAAAAGGAAAGAATGAGAGGGGGAAATTAAATTAGCAATAGCACTTCCACCAGTAGAAAACAAATATTCATAAACTCAAACGCACAATCGACACTGCAACCAGATGCTCAGTCTAATGTAGGTCATGACTCTGACTTGACTAGATAATCTACTGCAATGTTAAAGAGATGTAAGACATGGTGTGGGGCGTTCTGTGCAGATATTTTATTACCAGCTAGACAATGTTGGTGCATAAACAACGACAAAACACATGGTAAGATATTTTTGGGATTAAATAAATTTCAGCTGCAGGTTGTTATCATTCCAGTCTCACATGGAGCAACAAAGAGAAGGTGATCAATCAGACGGGGAGGGGAGATGCCTGGTCCTTTAAATGTTGTTTTGTACAAGCAATATTTACAAGAGTGGAGCCAACACATGTTCTCGTGTTTCATTTTTGTTTGTTCTTTTCTGGAGGCAAATGTGTGATCCATTTAGTGAGTCTGAATTCCAGACACAGCACAGAAAATTAAAACTTTGTATCATGAAATTCTTTCAGGAAGATTCTTCAACTAGTATCGTAAGTACTTTGCCGATCTGCCGAGAAACTTGAGGAAAAAAAGGTTTTAGAGGTTTTTTTGTTTGTTGTGGTCAAGAAAAAAACTTTCAGCATACTAACATACCCAAATCTTATTTAAAAAAAACTGTTCTATGCGAAATAGTAAAACTTTACACATCCTGTCAAAATGTCCATGAAGAAAGTTTTTAGGACATTTCACTTTTAGGTCCCGGGCTTAAAAACAGCTAGGTTAGGACCACTGAGTCTAGACAGCTTGCATCTAGGAGTCAATTCCTCGAGACGAGCCAGTCTCTCACATAGTTGTGAAAACCACACAATGCAGTCAGAGTGTGTGTGCATCCAACACTGGAAAGTAAGTATTATCTATATTCAGAAACAGATCTTTTGTCTATCTTTTGGTGGATTCAACATTAAAACAGTTTCAAATGACACCTATAAGGACAACCTCTCTCAGGTGGAAAGCCAATAGATACACATACGAAATATCTAAAATCTACTAAATCTGAAACGTTTTTGCTTCTCTTTGACTCGATTTCCTTTGAGATCAACACTGAGTTAATAATCGAAATACATGAATGACCTGGATTCACTTAAACAAAAGACAAAACCAATTTAAAAAATGAAAAAATCTAAACTAATTTTTAGGTCAAGGTTTGAGCATCTAGTGCATGCTGGAAAGGTTAGAAACGTAATATTCAGAAACTAATTTGATAATTATTTAAGTCATTTTTCAAGCAAATGTCCTTCCATTGTGGAGAATTTACTTTGTTTAATTTTATGTGATTGTAAACTAAATGTCTTTGGGTTTTATACTATTGGTAGGACAAAACAAGACATTTGAAGCCTTTATCTTGTGCCCTGACCATTGTCTGACATTTAGGCACAATCTGCATATAAATCTATAATGATGATAATTATTATTTGCAGGCCTGCATGTGAGTGTGAGACAGACAGAGAGAAAATAAAAAAGGAAGACCAAAAAAAAGAGGCAAAGCTGTGAATGGAGTCCCACTGAGTGCTATTTGTTAATAACATAGTGTGAATCAAACCCACTGTGCACGACTCTTAGTGGGGCCAGAGAGAGCAGATCTGACTTAAATTACACAAGACTTCAATGTTAAAAAAAAAGATCTATAGAGTCATTAATTAACCTGAGTGTGTATGAACTTGTGAGTGCATCTCTACATATGTACGACTGCCTGACTGGATCCACATACGTCTGTGTGTCTATGTCTCAAATGCTGGCATGAGTGCAAGAGACAGATGGCGGGAGGGAGGCAGTCACACACAGACGGAAAGACGGGACAGCAGACGAATACGCTGGCTTGTTGACATGGATATACCTCTCTTCTCTATGGCTTGGATCAGGCTGATGAGGGCTGGGGGAGCCGTCTCTGGCGGTGTGAACTGCTCGCTCAGGTCCGGCACAGAAACAGCTGAAACAACAACACAAATCACTGTTACACTTCTGGCACAAAGCCTCTGAAAGGCCATGGGGGTGCTGCAGCACTGACAAGGGCACAATTAACTAGGAGGAGTTGGAGATATAGAGCGTGTATAATGCTGAGTACATATAAAATTCTGTGAAGAACATAATAAAACATGATAAGGTGGATTTAAGTATCCATTTTACAGGAAGCACACCTGCTCTGCAAAAAGCAATAAATGCAAAAATGCAAAAAATAAAAGCTCTTACCACCAACACACTAAGTTTGTGTTGCATGTCACTGTGGGACTTTGTAGTCTGGAAATCTGAATGATCACATATATGACGCTAAAACCAGAACAATTTACTAAACTCACAAAAGAATGAAAAGAGGCTAGAGTAAAATAAAAAAAGAGAAAGGACTGCTGATGGCGAGCAAAAACTTTATCTACTTTACAACTCTCCACAGACTAAATTGTCTATGGGAGAAAGAGAAAGAGGAGAAAGCGAGAGGGGGAAAAAAAGAGAGATCCCATTTCCCTCCCCCCCTCCTCTCCCCTCCCTCTCTTTTTTTCCCTTTTCTTCTCTCCCCTCTCGCTTTCCCTCCTCCCCTCCGCTCCGTCCTGCTCGGTGTTTCGCCTTAGCTCTTTGCGTGAGTGGAGCACAATAAAGGATTTAATCAAAACTCCTGAACAAGCAAAAGCCCTGTGGCAGTGTGCCAGGCCCGGCCCGGCCCGGACAGGCAGGCAGGCAGCGCCTCCTATTCGGCCAAAGAGCAGGGCTGTGAGCTGGGGGGGTTGGTTGGGGTGAGAGGTGGGGGTAACGGTGGGAGCAGGGAGGGCCTGGCCTGGCTTGGCAGTAGGCTCCTGTTCCTGGCACGGCTCGGCTAAACCGCTGCTGATTATTAATTTGGGGAGTTCAGACAAGAAACGCCGCGTCAGCACATTCCGTTCCCCTCGCTCTCTCTCTGCTTCTTGTTCTTCGGTTTCTGTGGATGTCTCTCACTCCCTCGCTCTCTCTCTGTCCTTTGCTCTCTTGCATTCTTGCTCCTGCTGGACCTCCTCTCTTGCTCTCTTTCTCTCTTTATTTCTACGCCTTCTCGCCCTTTTTTAAGTTAAGTGTGAATTCGATCTCTCTCTCTTCTTCTTTCTCCATGTCTGTCTCTGTCTCAATGCCTGCCAGTTAAACATGGAAACTTTGCCTGGCAGTGTCTTAAGCTCTGTAGCGAGCACACAGGCAGAGCTCTGCCTCTTCTTTATCCCTTTTGGCCATTTTGGCTGGCAGACTCCTCCCCCTTTCTTCTCTCATCACAGAATCTCTCTCGATGGTGTACTTACAGTTTCCTCATACAAGTTATCACAATGTTACAAACAAAAGCTAAAATAAAAGTATGCCACTGCCTTTCATATAAAACTCATACAGGTATTTCTGATTTGGCCCCCCTATGAGCAAGATGAGAGTTAACCAGTGCGTTATAAAAAAATATTTAATGACAGACATAAAAACAGGCATAAAAACTGATGAGGGGCCGTCTGTGCTCCTGGTCCTGGAGAGTAATGTTGTCTGTTGGCAAGATGTGCGATGCAAACAGCAGTCTCTCGCATATACTCCCTAACCTGATGTTCACATCAAAAACGGCACTAAAACTAAGATGAGAGCCATGACGAGATGAAATCCAGTCCAGCCTGAGTAATGAGTCTGTAAGTTTTAAGATTTTCAAACACAAAAACACTGAAAAGCAATTTGTTATACAATGACCCAGGATTTAACAATGCCGGAAAGTTATCATAGTAACCATCATTTCATTGTTTAATTTATATCCATGTTGATAACTTATTCATTCAGGTCACAAATGTGACCTTGTACATTTTCATCGGTGTGTTTGATTTGTAATCTGCCTTCTTGTACAATTATGAAAAACACGTTGGACTGACTAACTCCATGCCTTCATTTAATCAAATAATTCTTGTTGGAGTATGGATAAGCCGTCTAAATGAGACTGGATTATCATAAAAACAGATGCAGCTAAATGCAAATGCTGTTGCTTTAGAGAGTAAAATGTATCAGTTATTCCAAAATAGGGAACAAAAGTCAGTCCTCAGTTGTGTTTGGGCAGGTTGCAGGCAATAAAATAGTTTAATCAAATTAAACTGTTAAAGAAGTAGAAATATGGGCTATAAAACCACGAAATGAATGTATCCGTAATGATTTGGGAGGGGAGGAGGAAGGAAAAATCCATTGCTGTATTTTCCTCATGAGGAGGGAACTTTCTCTCTCCCACAAGCAAACAAGCATAAACACTTTATTTAACTGTATATTCCTCTTCACCGAAAAGAAAAACAATCTTTGAAACACGCAAAGATGGAGCCTTTTTTCAGCCATGTGCAGCTATGGCTCTGGAGTCCTCTTAGACTTTGGAAAGGTATAGGAAAAGAGAGAAAGGCACAGAGGAGGAGAGATAAAGTAACAGCAACTCATTAGTCAATTAGAACCACTTCCTTGGCAGACTGCACTCTGGGAGACAGGTATATGACTTGACATGCCCTGAGACGTAGCCAGTGGGAGAGAAAAAAAAAAGAAAAAAGCATGACAGAGAGTGAAGTTTGGCACTGCTGCTCTATAACAAGCTGGTCCTGGTGCAGCTGAAGCTTTGGTCTAGTTCATGCACGCTTTCATTTCGACGAGACTTTCACGTGTTTTCAGCTTTACCTCGGAGAAAACTTTGATGAAATTGTTACAATCATGCTATGGATTAGTGAAAAAAGAAGTTGTGTGATGTGTGCTATAGACAGATGCAGCTGGCTGAATGTTGAAGATCCTGTCTTTGCGTTTTTGCACCGACTCGCTCACTCAATGCGAGGCAAAGCGGCAGACAGGCAAAAGTGGTCTGGATGAAGCAAAGCTATGTGAAGCAAAATATTTGCTCTGTATCTCCTGCATCAGTATGCTTATGTAATACGTAGCTGGCTCTGCTGCATTCCCCCTCTCTGAGCTCTGTGTTAGAAACTGAAGCTTCTCCAAGTGCAGAGATACGGCATGAATTCATTCACAGGATTTCACTGCCCGAATTAAACCTCTGGAATTTCCTCACTTTAGGCCTCACTTATATTTGGTTGAAATCTTAACTTAACAGTTAGCTACCATCATTGCTACAATAACATTTAATTTTTTAATGTAATAATATACTTTGGCTTTCATTCTTTTTTTTTTAGATATAAAGTGGTAAATGGTATTTGACCAAATGCAGCTGATTTTAAGTTTTAGGCCACTGGTGACAAAAATCAACACAGCTATGAGTTACCACCATGACTAAAGAGATTTTGAAAAAGGACAATGTTACTTTACAAAAATAAAACCATATGTTTGGCCAGGATTGTGACTAATTATCTTTCAGCCCATTAAACTTGTTGTCAACTGTATCTCAAGTATCTTTGCTGACTAGGAACTGAATCCTGCATGAAGATCAAGATCATCAAAGCACTATTTGCAAAGGTCATGAGTGAACTTTGATGGCCAACAACTAATACAATAAATCTTTTTCAACTGCAGATTTCAGCTCCTTTTATTCCAGTGTATTTCTACTGGCTGCCATGTTCAGTTGAACAAAATCATTAAATGCTGTATCCCTGACAAACACTCCCCTCTGGCTTTTAAAGACTCTTTTTATCTGTAGAACTGGCCAGCTGTAATTCATGTTTCACTATTCACAACAGCACTTCAGTTGCACAACTGCACATCAAAATGCTCTAATTTCAGAGAAAACGTTCAACTCTAACACATTGATAACACTGTTATCAACAAATATGGTTGAAATTTGCCTTTTTAAAAAAAAAAAAAAACAGGCCAGTCACTCCAAGTATTTCTTGCATACAGTGGTGACAAAACCAGTTGGTGTCAGGCTCAGCGGTGGTGTGTAAGAGCATGCATGCTGCTGGTCAGGTTTCACGGCTCCATGTCCTCAATGCATCACCATGCAGACAGGCAATGTATCATGACCACACACCATCCATTCCTCTGTCACAACACGCTTCAAATCTACACGTGTAAAGAGTGAGGACCAGCAACCATGTGAAACCCAGCTGAACTGTGCACAATGCTGGATCTGGTTTTTACAGACCTATAGACACTATAGACATACTGCAGGCAACACAATTAGATTTCTTTTATGTCTTTTGTTGTCAATTACAGTCCAATATCATGTAGTCAGGTGCGATTTCTGTTATAAAATGTCGATATGTGTCTTAATTTATACAAAAAGGTACAAACAAATTGTCACCAGTGACACCAGGATCACATTACCATGGAAAATGCTTGTCTCCTTGTTAAACGTTAGCTGACACAGACACATTTTTCAATACACAGTGTCTAAGTGGATTGATTTGTAGTTTCATAGGCCTACATATAGAGTGGTAAGGTCACTTCTTGTATGTGTGTTTGATAGTGTATATTGCCATCTCAATTTCAGTCTCTTGATTGCCTGCAATCGAGGAGTGGACATTTAATCAATGTCAACTGTCCAGCAGAGTCCAGTGTGTAAATCATTTGATGTTGTTCACTCATCAATTTTAATACAATAAATGTGATTGCTGTGTTGGAAAAAATGTATTTTTATGTAGGTCTGTCCACTCCTACATGTATTTCAATGTACCTGATTTAAGATTTAAGATTCCTTTATTAGTCCCATAGAATGGGAAATTTACAGACAATTATCTTAATGTTGTGAGACAAACACACATAAACTGGATTGTCACATATGACTGTGTCCACGGAGACAAAGCCTTGTGGTATTTGACGGTCTAAAGGTATAGATGCTTCAAACAAAAGTGTTTGACTGATTGTTGAACAGTGTCTGAAACTCCATACCTCACTTTTTAATGTCCCAAGTTTGGGCAGCTGCGTCAGACAATTTTTGTAATTCTTTTTTTCAAAACCGTCCAATCCAACATTTACACAGCGGCTGGACAACTGTGCAGGTTTGAGAAAGTAGGCAACTCTCTCCAGCATTCTTATTGTTCCATTTCCTTTGTACAAAACAGTACAACACCATTAATTCCTTTTTACTGTACAAACGTGTGCTCAGCAACCTCAGTTTGATGGACTTTTGTGTCTTCCCCTCTCTTTGACAGGACCTAGCTTCAAGTGTAGCTATTTTGAACAATTTAAACACTCGTCTTTGGACATGGTCAGTCAATAGTTCGTACAAATGATGTTTTAAGCGTAGGTCCAGCCTTAAATACACAAATACACAATAACTTTTCAGATCATTGATACAAGTTGCAGATTCAGCCCTTGAAGAAAAACAACAAGTCATGCTTTTGTAGAATAATGTGAGTCATAATCAATTTAGCAATATTTTCATTTATGTTACAAAAAATACCCATGGCAAACTCTGAATGCTTTCATGGTATCACTCTGTAGCAATAAACAGGAACTGTGATTTTATTCTCCTCCTGCTTACAAAAGGAATTGAACAAAATGTACTTTATTCTGTTTCTGGTTTGCTGAGGCCATTAATCTCTTAGTAAGACAGCTTCACGCCTAAATGAGTTCTCATTTACTGCTCTGGAAATGCTCCAAAATGTAAAGTTTTCTATCGCTTTGCCAACCGTAACAGGCAAAATTTATTTTACAGGAGAATAATACAATCGTAAGAAGAGAAACCAAATACAGCTGGTTCCTATATTTGCAGTTGGACAGGGTGGCCTTGGCTTAAAAATGTAGCCTTCGTCTCCCTCCCTTTTCAGCCTCTCCGTATCTTTCCCCATTCACTTTCTCTACTGTCTCAGCCCCTCTGCCACCCCCTCCACGGGTTCTTTGAAAGTGTTTTCCTGGTATGGCGCAGGGAGCGGGTAGAGTGAGTGGAGGCCTCTCCTTTCTGAGAACTGGCCCCGCTAACATGGTTTATAGCTGCCCAGAGACAGTATCAGACGTGTATGTGAATCAGGGAGAGAGGCTGCAAAAAGGAGGGAGGACGAGGGAGAAGGGGGGAAAGGGAGAGAGGGGGGAAAGGGAGGGGGGGTACGAAGGGAGGAGTTTGCAAAAATGCCAAGCCATGGTTCACTTCAGCAGGCAGTTAAAGTGAGGCCAGGGAGAGGAGAGGGAGAAAGGAGAGACAGAAAAAAAAACCTCTCCGGGGTTTGTAGAATTATTTCTGCTGCAAGTTGAGAGACGTTCTGACTCGGTATCCAGGAAATGAAACTGATGTTTAGTCACGAATTGTGTCTTAAAGTGTACTTATCACTCTAAAATAGTACAGATGCCATATGTGCACCACAAAGCCAGATAAGTATTAGTTTACCAGCCAAACGCCATTCCAACTGACAAATTTTCAATGTGGAAATATCACTGCATTGCAAGCGCGACCTGTTTCAAGACTGAAACAACACATAAAAACTGCTTTCACACACAATTGTTTTTCTGAACACAATACTGAAACATAGTGAGTACTGCATCGCTACAACCTCTACTGCAGTCCATCTTGTACAAATATTCAAGATGATATGTCATTGGCCAAACCAGAATCCTCCTCTTACTATATAATTTAAGAAAGAGGAAGAGCTGAGCCATTTGTACCATTTGCCCGACAAAAAATGTGTATTTTGCATTTACTGCTAAAAAACACTGGTACGTTTACATTCACTTGAGCAGCCAGGTTGCTGTCGACATCCTGCAGTAACCTGATTTCATAAATGCAAATGAGAGACCTGGTTTCCTTAATCTGGGTAAAAGGATTAAGAAAAACCCTGTAAGACTCCTGCTAGAGAAACCAGATTTTTTGGCAATGCATACACTTAACTGGGCCTCTAATGAGAGTTTTACATGTGTGCATTTGCATGACAAAGAGAAAGTATCGCTGTAGCAGCAGTGTAAAGAAAGGAAATATCAAATGTAGCTAAATTCTAAATATCTAATTATGAAAAAATAAAACAAATAAGAACAGTCAGAAAATCTCTCTCAGTACAGAGCATGTCCTCGCAGACTTTTTAGTCAAACTAATGTAAATGGGAATAAACAACAAAAAATGAAGAAGAAAAAAAAAATTACTGATACACTTCAAAGTATGACCAAGGCCTGAACAGAAATCTAATAATTCATCAGCTGCATATAAATGTAGCTTTTGTAGTACAGGACTACCTTTTCATTTGTGCTTTGAAGTCATTAAAGCAAAACTGCAGAGAAATTAACATGTTCTTCAAGCGCGGTTCAGAAAAAGTAGTTTTAGGTCAATTGCTTGTTGTCAGTTTTCATTCAAGTTCAGCTACATGTTCAAGGGTGGATGCTGGGATTAAACCTGTAACTTGGTCAACCTTCCTAACCACCGGGCCATGCTCCTGCCACTCGATGCCAAATGTTACAATCCCTGCGAATAGAAAATGGGCCACATTAACAATAGCTCTATTCACAAAACGCCCAAGGCCTCTGTGCCTTCAGGGAAATGAAGATGATATTTGTAAAATTTGGGCTTGACCATTTCTAATCTACAATGTGGTTTTGGTGCCAAGCCAAGGTATCCTTCCTTCAGCCACTACCCTGCCCCCCTCCCACCCGCCTCTCCCAGGGTTTCACTGGGTTCCTCAGCCCTTGTCTCTCCATGTCTTAGACACAAACGGCTGCTGCCCAACTGGTTTGTCTCACTGTCTGTCAAACCATGAGGGCACTGTTCTCCTCACCTGTCTCTGCTTGAGAAAGTTTAGCCTGGGCTTATTCTTTCCAGTTTTTATAGCATTATTAGCATGAAGAACTCTCATTTGATAAGACTTCTGGAGACGTTTGTGCTGCAGCTGTAGTGTTTCCAGTTTTTGGAACTTTTCAGAGAAAAATACGGAGAAATGATTTGAAACTAATTTGAATGAGGCCCAGTGTACTTTGTTGTACACTATGAATAGCCAACTGGCTCGACCAGAGGTAATTCAGAGTTCACAGCCTACGTGCTGAGAGTGGTACTTATCCCATCTGTCATAAAAAAAGCACAGGGGAATAACAGCAAATACAG
The DNA here is from genome assembly GCA_028564955.1 of Terapon puta. NCBI lineage: Eukaryota > Metazoa > Chordata > Actinopteri > Centrarchiformes > Terapontidae > Terapon > Terapon puta. The sequence goes on from JAOXYL010000071.1 coordinate 15,596,698, forward strand.
CTTTTGACAGCGAAGGAATGTATGGTTTCACATTCAGAATTATATAAAAACTTTTATTTATCTATTTTGGCCCAACACACTTTCTTCTCTGGCATTCCATACAAGGAAGCAATAAATTAACCAGCTGAAGCCAAAAGTGAGGGAATGCAAATGAGTAGAAAATGATGGAAATCTTGGGAGTGTGGAAGAAGTTTGGTAACAAATCAAAGTCTTTACTTGAATTTGAGCTTGCTAAGGTCAACCAATCCGTGCCAAGTGTATGTTTGAGTTGGACGCTGCTGCAGCTCAAAGCATGCTCTTACCATTATGAATAAATATCAGGCGTGCCTATTTTCCCAAAGTCACAGGAGTAAAAAGAGGTGTGAAAGAACAGAGCACTTATCTCAGAGTCTAGAATTTGAGATACTGCATTTCCTTAACGGTTAATAACAAGAAAAACTAATTTAACATAAACAGAGTTCAAGAAAATGTTCAAATATCTCAAACTTGATCACAGCACAGTTAAAAACGCACTTGCAGGCCAGGGTAAATAACAAGTCAGAGCAAAGGAGCATTTTTGCACAGATAGGCTCAGATGCCGTTTGGAGGCCAAAGACACACGTTAACGTTGAATGTAAAGGAGACCACACAGATGGACAGAATCAATGCCAGACCTGTACAGGAGAGTCCAGTCAGTGGATGGATTAGCCCTTTATTATTCAGCAGAGAGTTTGGTTAGCTGTGCTTCCAAAGAGGTAAGGCTTATGACGTGTTTTAAGTATAGATTAAAGGGTCAGCACGAGGTCACTGCCAAATGTGAGATCCCTATCAAAACTCCCAAGGTGGCTGACTATATGCCAAGTACGCCAAACTGTAACAAAGAATCCGGAAAGATCCACATTCATGAAAGTGTAAAAAGTGGTGCCGATTAGAATAGGTTGCAGTTATCCTAATCCATTCTCTGTACCTGTGGTTTATTAAAAGAATAAAATGTTGGTATGTAATTTAACACACACCACTTTTGTAATATAATTTTTAATGTAAGAAAACTAAACATAGAACCAGCACACAGAGAAAGACACTTATGAAGTTAATTTACTTTAAAAAGATACTGTTGGGTACAATTAGTTTTTGGAGTCTGCATTACAATCAAATTAACAGACCTCCAATAACAAATTGTTA
>JAOXYL010000071.1:15605388-15620807 GCA_028564955.1 Terapon puta
ACACACACACACACACACACCATGTCAGGCCTTCAGCTATGCGAGGCCTCCACACTGCATGGCCTCCTGTGGTCTGCAGTCAATGTAAAGGCACTATTATAGTGTAACACACACGGCCAATGTTACACACGGACTGCAGAGCGCTGCGAAGTTTGGTTTGATTTGCTGCGTTCAAGCCTCACAGCACAACTTTTTTTTTTTTTTAGTTTTTTTCTTATTTCAGTGTCAGCGTGTGAGTAATGTTAGGTTTGGGATAAGATAAATAAACTAGCTAAACTCGGAGGTTTAACACTTGCAGAAATTTAAAAGAGCTGATAGCTTAAAAGTCGACCCCCCCCCCCCCCCCCCCAAAAAAAAAGTATGTGAGAATTAAAGAATAAACTAAAGATAAAAAAGTAATATAGTAGAATAATCAAAGTTCACCTTTAAATTAATGTTAATGTTACAGTAACTTAACGGGCTCGTGCCGCACAAACTGTCGCACGTTAGCGCAAAGTGTCCAAACAAACTAACTAAAGTGTCGGAAACTTTTTGTCTTCTTTTTTGTTCAAACAAACCTCTGTCTGAAAAGCATGAGGCTGCGAGCACTCTGCAGCGCTTCCACCATTTTCCAGTACAGTGGCTGAGACTGGAAATGTGCAATAACTTGGGAGAAGGAAAAAAAAAAAAGGAAAAACTCACCCGCGGATATTTCTTGACTCTTCTCACTTCGGGCTGCGGCGCTACAAAGTGTCACGGTCCGTGTCCGGGGGGGTCTTTATCTGCGGACGACAGCTTTCTTGGTGAGACGAAACAAAAGTGCACCAAACTTGTAGCGGAGTCTCGGTTAACTTGATGCTTCGCCGTCTTTCTCTCGGTCTTTCTTTCTTTTCCCGTTCATGACTCCCTGCTCCCCTTTACACAGCCATTTTCCAGCTCGGCACGGCGCAGGGAAGGAGAGTGCGTGGGAACTAATATGAGGAGGGCGGAAAGAGGCGAAGTCCGCCGGAAAAACCCGAACCGTCAGCGAGGGGTCACCGGATGGCCTCGGCCCCTAATAGAAATTTGAACCTGACAATCTTAAGCTGTAAAGCTGTTTTTTTTTCCTTTTCTTTTTTTTTTACCCCCAGCTGCACACTTTAAGCTCCCTTTTATTGCAAAGAAAGACTGATTATGAAAAAGTGCTCAACCACGTGCTAAATCCCTGTCTGATCCCATGTTGGGTCACACAGGGACATCTTCTGGTATTAAACTCCAGGCCTCCGTTTTCCTTTTAACCTTTTTTTAGCCATAGCTTTCTTCAGCTCATTTGCTTCCTCAAACAATTCTAGCTCAGTGTTTTGATGTTATAATGGAAAACAATATAAAGGATGACTGTAAAGACGAAAAACAGACTTTATCTGTGTACTTCAGTCAGACTGAGTAAATATGTATCATAGTTAGTGTATGTGCAGACATGGGAATATGTTAAAGTAAAAACCTAAATGAATAAGGAACAACATATAAAAATACAGATGCTTCCATATAGGTGAGAGATATTTTGCTGACAGTGTGGGTCTAATAAGAAGTTGTCCTGAGTGATCGCCTTCATCCTTTATGAAACATTTCTCTCCTGATGGGAGTGCACTCGGAGGGGTCACTCAGTGGTTTAATGAGGATGGAAATGAGGTGAATTGTATGCCACAAGTTGTGGCACTATAAATAAGTTGTTGAAAAGGTACAGATAACAAGTACAAACACCATGTAGTCCTGGACTTTGTAGTCCCTTTGCAATTCATTTATTTCAAGCACTGTTAAGACAAGTAAAAAAAACAAAACAACAGACAATGTCACACCAATCTGCATCAGATACCCACATGGTAGGAATTTCACAATGGCCAGTTTGTCATTTGGGGATAAAGTATCAAATGAGAACCAACAACTTCATCACACAATCACACTAAAACAAGTGTGGAAAAAATGACAGTTGAGCACCCTGTGTGAGGACATAGAGTTTATGACACACGCACAAAGGTAGGAACAGGTATGAAAGGAGCCAGTCGTGCTTCATTTTGATGCCAAACCACTGGTATGGTCTTGATTTTTAAAAAAAATGACATGATCATACAACAGATGGTCCAAATATACCAAAATGGTTTGGTAAGTGTTCAAAAGAAAATGAACATGTCCTAAAAACAAACCTGAATGTACATTGCATCAGAAATTCAGTGATAAATCCTACACAGACACACACAGTTTTCCCCCCAAAGTACAATGAACAAACTTCTACTTTGAACCCTCACAATCTATAACCACTGTTCAAGGCTCGGTATGTGCTAAACATCCATTATGAATTCCCACATTAACAGCTCCCTCAATTGTAACTGCAACAGCAAAACATAAAAGTGTGAACACGGACAGATTTACATTTGGTTGCCGATCCAAACAGTTCCTGAATGAAAACAATAAGACACAGCTTCAAAGTGGAAACAAAAATAGGACCTTCAGAAAATCCTGCAAGTTCATGTCTCCTCACAAAAACTCCCAATTTAAAGCTCATATCCGTGACTGAAAATCACAATTAAGAATTCAAGGCCCTTTCAAAGAGATTAATTGTGTGAATATTATACTGCGATGTGAAGCATGCACAGACCTCTAAGCTTAATCGCAACATGAGATCAAGACCCTGCCACATGACAGTGACATTACACAATGTATCTTGAATCCATCTACCCTTACAAGGTCACTTAAAAAAAAAAAAACAAAGCAAAAGAAACACTGACGGCTGTTATAAGGTCCACCATTGTTTATACAATATACATCAACAGCATAGGTTATTAGTACTGCAACAAGACAGTTTCCATATCAAAATATACAAAAGGAGATCACCTCTGCGCATTCCTTCATCCACTCAGGGCCTCAGGTTGAATTCCCTGTCATTCACTTTTTTTCATAATAATTTAACAAAAACCATGAGGAGTCCACACATGTATGCACTAAAATGTAAACATTCATTCATAACACAAATAAAAAAAAACGAACAAAAAAACAAAAAACAGCCAAGGGAGCCAGTTTTGTTTGCTGCATCCACTGTACAGTTTTTGAACCCCACAGAGTAGGAGATCGTCCTGAAATACAAATGTGCTCTAACTGTTACACGGCTACTACAACTTGTGCAAACACTTCACCTAAACTAGGTTTGTACGGAGCTGGACGGAGGCTTGATTCAACAAGGTATTAGAGGACAGAGACAACAGCTTTATCTACACACCTGGGTGTTGATCAGGTTTAAACCACTGCTAGAGGAGTGTCAGCGCTGATGCACTTTTCTTTTTTCTTTGCACGACAGACAGCAAGTGGAAGTAGAGCCCATGCATGCATGAAGCTTCTTATGTACAACTACAGTACCTCTTTTTAAATGGTTCCTATGGTTAAACCATGCTTTGGCACCACAGCTAGGTTCCAAGTCTTGAGATGTTGATGTTTTTGTCCTTTAAAAATGTTTATACAAAGCCTGTGTTCGTTTGGATGGTCACTGCCACATCTGTATGATAGACTTCTTTTTAGAGGCAGCACAGAACATCTTCTGCAATTCTAAAATACATTATACGTTGCAGGACAAACACTGTAAGTTTGTTTCAAAGACCAAATAGGAACACGAAACAACGACCAGTTCTAGACAGGCATTGGGGTATGTTTAGAAAACAGTACGATATCGCAAAAGTTCACCCGCCCTTTTCTGCGTGTAATGTAAAACCTCACTGAGAAGTTGTTGCGTGGCTTTTTTTGTGCAATTCCTGAACTAAGAACAGCTGAAGCATCCAAGGCATTTTCAGCAACCGAAAAAAAAAACAAACAAACAAAAACCAAGATGAGCATAAAAAGTCATAAATAAGTTTCTTCATTTAAAACAAAAAATATTTACAAATTACATCAGTTACAGGTGCCACAGTGATTTGAGAAACCAAGAGAAAAAAACAAGCAACAGGGAAGTAAACATGTTTTGGCAGTCATTATTCCGTTAACAGTGTTGCAGGATGCATATATTACTGAGAAACATCGATGTCAATTTGCTCTTCGTCTTCAAGCAGGTTGCTTGTCATGATTTAGGACTTGGTCACAGTTTTCTGGACACACATGCAAGGCCTTCAAATGTGAGTACAGTAGCAGGTCAGAGACTCCTCTTCACTTCTCCCCCTCCTCCTGAATGAGACTCTTTGTTGACCTGTAATCCCTGGCAAAGTGACTAAACTAAAACCCTTCTTTGTCTTTTGACTTGGCTTTCTGCGGTGTTGTTGTACCCTGTGATCGTCTCCCTTCCAGCTTCACGCTGGATTCCGACTGGGCCGAGTTGATCCAGGACGCCTTGAACGCCTTGGGCTGCGTTACAGGAAGCGTCGGGCTCGGTGTCGCCTCTCTCTCCTCTAGATCATCAAAACTCACTTCCTGCACCGCCTCCTGTTTCTTGAAGGAGTCCCTTCTCTCTGACAGGGCCAGCTTCCTCATCACCACCACCTCTTTGGAGTGGTGGTTGCTGCCGCGGTGTTGTGGTGAGGCGGCCGTGCGGTGGTACTCGCTGCCTCCACTAGTTGTGTCCTGGTGGCCCCTCTGCCCTCCTATGTACAGCCCCTGGCGGCCGTGCTCGCCAACACAGACGAACCCGGTGGCAGTGTCCCCTTCCATGTCCTCTAGCCCTTCCCCCTCAGACAGAGGCACCTCCATGGTGTGGCGGCGAGTGCTGTAGGCCTTCCTATCTCCATGGTACCCACCTGTCATCTTGTCTCCAGTCAGTTTCTCTGCCGACTGGACCCTCTTGAGGAGAGGCGAGCGTGGTGGCTCTGCACTGCGGGGACGCACAGAATGGCGGGCGATAGTTGGAGGGGATAATGTCTTTCCATGGAAACCCTGCAGGGATTTCTGGTGACTGGGGAGGCAGGACGGAGAGCACTGAGGAGAGAGAGGCTGAGGAGGTGGGATGCAGGCCAGTGGTGAAGGAGGAATACTGCTGGTGGACTTGCAGCGGCCAGCTTTGGTGTAGCGACCCAGGACATGTAGGGAACTGGGACGGGCCTGTGGTACGGGTGAGTTAGGAGAGCTGGAGCAAGGAGAAGAACTTGAATCTGAAAGAAAGAAGAAATCAAATGAGCATAACTCGATATTAAGCTGAAAAGTATAAGATACAAAGAGAAGTGACACATGGCCTCCTCACTTACCTCCAGAGTGGTCAGGAGCAGGGGATCGACAAGGCGTAGAAGGCCCAGGAGAGAGACTCTGTGTGGGGGAACCTGAAAGGCTGTCGCTAGATGACTGGTGGAAACCTGAAGAGAAGCTACGACTGCTCTGCATGGGCGGAGGAGGCGTGTGCTTGGACAGCTTTTTCAAGATGCTTCGCCGCCGGCTGTATAAGAAAAAGGAGGTGTCAGGTGTGTGTTTTGTCTGTAATATTTTATCTATAAGTCCATAAGTCACCATTAAGCAAAAGAGGCAAAACAAGACCACATTTCCCAGACAAGTTCCAAATGTCAAACAAATGTCACCTTCCACTAATGTACCTGTCTTGTCCGTCCTTCTTCTTGCTCTTCTTGCTGCGCCGAGCCATCTTGGCCTTGTAGCTCACCTTTCTGGCAGGACCCACCTTGATGGATGTGTTCTCCAGTGCAGTCGTCTGCAGTGTCACCCTGTTGCCACTCTGTTGATAAAACATCATTGACATAAATAACTGTTCATTCAGTCTCACTCTTTGGAGAAGAGCAGTAATTGATGGAAAGTACTGTTTGTTTGAAAAGTAAAAGTGTGTGTGTGTGTATATATTATATATATATTACATACACATATATGTGTATATACACACGTGCATATTCATTCATTCCATAATTATTGTAAATTTCAAAAACTAAAAATTCAATTTATCACCACACCTTGAGCAGGAGCTCCACCACTTCAGTGTGGACCAATCCTTGGACAGACTCCCCGTTTACATGAGTAATGAGATCACCAGCTCTCAGTCCTGCCTCGTGTGCCGGACTGCCTTCTTCAACACACTGAGGACAGAAAAACACATAATCTCTGATCAACATGACTCGTTCATTTTTTTAAATCATTGACTCTTTACAGTTTTGTTTTAGCCTGTTAGAAAGAATGGCCCCTGTTGCTTCTTGCACAAACTGTCTGACAAACTGAGATCTAAGAGTTGTAAGATAATTGGACCATCAAAGTGGTTCTGTTACAGCATATAACTTTTAGAAAACATTTCAGACCACACCTGAGATGATGACACGTACCCAGACCATGTGGTGAACAGTGTAAACATCACTGTCTCCCATGTAGACTCTGATAGCTCGCAGCGCAAAGCCAAACCTCTTCCCAGAACTGTGGATGACAACAGGAGGCCTGAGGCAGCTGATGCTGACAGAGAGGTCCCGGCTGGGGGACGAGTCTCTGGACGAGGGGTTGGACGACAGGGATAAAGATGACTTGGGGCTTGTAGGAGGACCTCCAGAGTCATCTGGATCAGAGGAGAAGGTGATGAGAAAGGTCATCAGATGAGCGTTTACATACTATCATAGAAATAAAAATATCGTATAACTCAAATTACATTATTCTCATTTTGGCCACAGTATTGATATTTGTGGTTTATGAATTTATTGTGTAAACTCCACAGCATCAGTCTGTAGAGGGCACTGGAAACACATGAATAGTCTTGGCAAATACACGCATGAATAAATAGTTGAGTTCTGCCTCTAAAATACAAGATTATGGCTAGAGTGTAAGCAAGCAAATAGGGTAAGTGACAAAGATAATTATATCTAGTTTACATTCTGAATACATTACTATAATCCTGCCTACCTGGGGTGATGATAAGGGACAGTCCGGAGACAGAGGCGGACTTGGGGACTTTGCCAGACGGAGATCTGGGTTTCTCCGGGGTGTCCAGCTGGTGGGCAATGCGCCGGGATGCCCCTCTGCGGAAGGATGGCCTGGTGCCCGTGCTGTTGCTCCGGAGCCGGATGCGCCGCAGGTTGGAAACCATCCCATCTAGAATCATGAGGTACAGAGTATCAGCACCTGCATTTGTCTCTCAATCATAAAACAGATGAGGGTAATACACAGCGATCTGACAGCGTTTGTCAGTCTCACCTTCCTCCTCGGCAGAGATGGCGAAGCGAGGCATGATGTCGAGGCTCTGGGTGCTGTTCATCACCAGTGGACTCGCACTGCGCTCTGACTGAGAGGAGCTTGATGAAGCACGAGGACGCAGACTGCAAAGGAAAACATAGTGAACGTATTTAAGGTAAGAATCTCTTTAACTTTTCCACATGCGCAGAATGAATGAATGAGATCCAGTATGTTCATCAACATGTAGTGAGTTGGTCTTGGTCATATATGGCTTTCTCAGTATCTCAGTTAACTCTATTTAGGCTCATAGGGGGACCTGGAGCCTTTCCCAGTCAGCACAGAATGGAAAGTAGGAAACCTGACACAACCATTCACACCTTAGCACCCTAATGGCCTCCACCTGACCTCAGGTGTTTATAGTGCCTGAGCATACTGAGAAAAGCCATATCAGCGCGCGCACACACACACACGCACACTGAAGTTACACTATTTAGAAAGACTTATTATACACAGTATTATTCCACTGTTTTAAATATGCCATAAGAATTGTTTACTTTGAATATAAAATGCGTTAGAATATTACACTTCCATCTCACATTTTTCATTTTTCAGAATTTACATCAAACAAGGCAAGAACAAAGGCTGGCTGTCATGTTTTTTTCACTCATAATAAGGACATCACTCTCTCACATTTCATGCTCCCACCTCCCCCTGTGTCCATCTGCCCTCCTATCTCCACCAGCCAAGTGTTTGTGTCCATCGCCTGGGGAGAGGACTCCCCTGCCCTCCCATCGCTCCTCCTTCTCTTCGCTGTGGCTGCGCTCAGATGATGACAGACTCTGGTTGGACGGCGTGGAGGTGGAGAGATGCTCTGTGCTGCTGTATACCTGGAGTTTAAGAAGAAGGCGGGTACCATTGATGTTTAATCAAGATTTCATTGTTTTCTGAGAGCTGACACAAATGTTTTAGTCTTGACAAGAGTTATTTCACTTAAGATATATCCTGTGACACTGGTATAGGTAAAGACCAATAAGCAGTAATGGGCAGTAATAAGCACCTTGCTGAAGCGGTGGGCCACAGAGGAGAACTGTCGCAGCTCCAGAGATGATTCGTCATCATTGGTTTCATCATCATCATCTGAACCCAGGTGGCAGTAGCGCTCTGATCGGGCTATAAGAACAGAGAATTAAATAATGAAAACCCCAAATTAACCTCACTGACACCACCAGCTATTACTCATCAGTATAAATCATTGTCAACTAGCTGACAGCCTGTTTTCATAATAGTGTGTCCTCCTGGGTTTCTAACAAAGGTGTGTCTTGGTTTGTGTGTGCAGACAGAGATCCATATTTGTATTGCAATTAGGCAAGTCCATGCTCGATTGTGACACATAAACCTGCTTTTATCTGTTGAGACATCTCGCTGGTGTGCTACGTACTGTCAAAGTAACTGGTGTCCTCCTCAGTCTCCAGTTGAGGTATAAATTCAGCTTTCTGTCTCAGGAGGCCATTCCAGTCCAGACCAAGGAAGAATGTGTGCATCTTCACCTCAGTGGTTCCACCTGGAGAAAAATAATAATGATAAAAAAAAACGGCTTGTAGATCGGCCCATCTTGAGGCTGCTTTACAGTTACTCCTCAGCTAATTTGTGAACAGTCTAGGCCTTTATCTCTGTCTGTCTATAAACAACAATTGTCTCAGTCAAGCTTGTTTTACACATCTCTCCCTCACCTCCAGATGTTGCATTATTACCTGTCATGATAATTTTTCTGTGATAAAAAACAAACAAGGTGTCTATTTGTTGGACAACGCCTATCAAATACACCTACAGATGTGGTTCAAATTGCCTTCCCCCTAAAAAAAAAAAAAGTAAAAAACGTGACATTTCTCTTCATCTAACTTGTACTGCAGAAAGTCAACCGGGGATCCAGCAGGCTATACTCCAGGGAACATTGTCTAACAGTTCATCAGTCACACTTTCTCTGACCTGTTCCCAGACGCTCCAGAGGGCTCTGCCTCAGCAGTCTGGTGATAAGGTCCTGGGCATCAGCTGGCAGAGCGTCCTCCCCGTCTGGCCAGATGATATCATCTAGACAGAGAAGCACATACCAGTGATCCATTAAAAGGATTAAAATGTAACCACACAGCATGAAATTACACAGAAACGCTGCATAAAGCTGAGGTGATGACCACAACTCAGTTAACCCACTAATTTGTTTGATGACTCAATGGTGCACTGAACAGATCTCTTACCGTTGACCACCTGACCAAAAAGCTGTTCTGGTGTGTCTCCAAAGAAAGGCACGCAGCCCACTAAGAACTCATAGAGGATGATCCCCATTGCCCACCAGTCGACTGGCTTGCCATAGCCCTGCCTCAGGATCACCTCTGGAGCAATGTACTCTGGAGTACCGCATACCTGCAGAGGGGAAAAACGGAGAAGGACAGCCAAGATTCATGTTAGCAAAGGCGATAAACTAGATGAAGGAGATGAAGAGAAGACGAGAAGAGACAAACCTGTTTGTCGATGAATTCTCTGGTATCCTTTTCAATGTGTCCTTCATACAAGTTGGTGGTCATGTTCATTAGGCCGATCTTCGACAGCCCAAAGTCTGTCAGCTTAATGTGTCCCATGGAGGTAATTAACAAACTACAAAAGAAGGAAATGCACAAATGTTTCATGTTACATCAGACTCTAAGCCAACTCAGAGAAAACATCAAAGGGCAAGCATTTCAGAAAATTCTGTTCCGACTTCAAAAAGATTTCTGGACTTTAAAACATGATGGTAAGTCTAAAAATGATGAAAGCCTTTAAGTAATTATGTGCTGCCTGAAAGCCGAGATAGAAAAACTGAAAAATGTGAAATGAGGACTCACTTGTCAGGTTTGAGGTCTCTGTGTACGATGCCGTAGTTGTGAAGGTACTCCAAAGCCAAGACAGTCTCTGCAAAATACAGCCGTGTCATGTCCACAGGCAGCGGACCCATGTTCTTTAACAGGTTGGCACAATCTCCACCTGAGAGCGCAAAGACAGAAGGCAGATACTTTCTGAATGCCTGTGTCCTTTGCATTTGCAGTGGGTGGGCATAAAAAAGATTGAACGTTTAATAAATAAATCACGTTAATAATAATAATAATAATAATGGTAATAATGTACCTTCCACATACTCCATGACCATGCAGAGGTGCCTCCGTGTCTCAAAAGAGCAGAACATAGAAACCACAAATGGGTTTTCAGCAAAGGTGAGGATGTCACGCTCCACAAACACCTGCTGGATTTGGTTCCTAAGAATCAGGTTCTGCCGATTGATCTTTTTCATGGCAAAGCGCTGACGGGTTTCCTTGTGGCGCACCAGAAACACAGCCCTGTATGGCACAACAGACAGATGGTAAAAAGAAGAGAAAGAGGGAGCATTACAGGATGAATGGTGATAGGAGAATATATAAGGGATGACAGTTAAGGAGGGAGATTAGTTGAGGTGGGAAAAAGAAAAGGAAACATATACATCATTTACTTGTGAACATCAGTTCAGCCTTGAAATGAAATTGCTCAGACAAATTCAAAAGTGTAAACACAAAAATACGATGCCTTTCCTGCTTTTATTGGGCTCTCTGCTGCGTCCACAAAGACACTGAGTCAGTCGAACAGAAACAAAGAAGTCTGTTTTACTCACCCATAGGCACCATTGCTAATGAGCTTGATAGTCTCAAAGTCGCTCTCCAGTGGTTTCCTGCGAGGGGGGGTGCAGGCTGCTCGGGTCTGAATCACACACATCCAAATAAGAGAAGAAAAAAAAACAGGAACTTGGTTGTTTCTGTGTAATTTAGCTCTACTTCATGACATTTTAGATCTCTCCTTTATTGTTATTCCTTCTATTATGTTACACTGAGAAACACAATATAGTTCCTTATAACTACTTTGTAACTGTTTAATGTCAGTATATACCTGTATAGGAGTTGCCTCTCCAGTGTCATCAGAGTCTCTGCTGGATGCTCTGTGACTCGGGCTTGTCTGCTCCAGATGGACCATGTCTGTGATACACAGATCAAACTGCATTAAGCTTAGATGAACACTGAGCAATAGATGCCTATTAAACTGTTTGCAATGACACTAAAAGATTAATGATGCTTAACAAAACTATATTTATCACTGTTTTCAAAGCATATTTGTTGAGATTTTTGATTCAATTTTCTAAAATGTGTATATCGGAGTCCTGTTAAATGACTATGCTCTGTTGAGTTGAATATCAATGTGGAAATGCTGACATGTACTTCTGCAGAGTATTTTTAATGTTCTGATCAATCAGACCAAGGACGCAAGCTGTTTAACAAAATAATCTCAGCAACACTCAAGTAGGAACCAGGAAAAACAAAATAGCACAGTGCAAGTGGTGAGTCAAGTGCAATGGATGACAGTGCAGTTATATATAAGATTGTGCGTTGTTTTAATTCTAAACAATATAATCTTCCAATGAATGAAAAAAAAAAACAATTCCTGCAAAAATAATTAGAAGTACCATTACCATTATTGTGTCAATGTATGAATAAATTACATAACAAAGTTCTCAGTTTGAAAAAACATTCATATATAAGTATGGAAAAACTGTAAACATGCATTTCACTGCAACAAACAGGATATTCATTCCTTATCATGTGATATGTACTGTACTTCAATATATGTGTAGAGTAAATATCGTGACATCAACGAAGATGATCCCCTGATTATTTACAGTAATAATAATGTCCAAAGATTTAATTGAGCACCTTCCAATGGATCTCTGGTGAGGCCGAGCTGGCTGATGATGTATCTGGGAATATCAGTTTTGATGCCTGGGCCAACCTTTGCTTGACCCTCTGCAGCCTCCAGGCGCTGGTAAAACTCCTCTGGATCAAACTCCTGGAGAAAAGAAAAGAAAGGCGTGTGTTGTGCTATTATTGCAGTTTAAATATCATTTAGTTGGCGTTGACTTATTTAAAGTGTAAAAAAGGGATTCACTACAAACACAACACTATAATAGGGCAGGAAAGTATTGCATGTGAATTACACATAGTCCCCTGACAGCTGCTAACTCAACACCAAAAAAGAAAAACAGGATGCAAAATTGCAAAGTATCGACAGAGTCTGTGGGAAGGAAGGTTGAAAAAAGTGAATCCAGCTTGTTTCTCCTTGACTCGACAGACTGATGAGATGAATATCTGAGCTTATTTTAGAACTTGAATTATCAGATACACACCTACTGTCAATATTAAAGGCTTATAAAGGACTACAAATTCTGCCCGGCAAGGTAAACTTGTTAGCTATTTCAACATGCAACTATACTATTACTGCTGTCAAACAATCATTACTGCACCATGTAATCAATCTATGTGAGTCACTTGTGACATCTGCTTTTGAGGGGGCAGATATTAAGTCGCTGAGCTAAGCAGTCAGCTGGTTATGTTGATATCATTTTGATACTGTGTCATTTTTGTGGCTACGATCAACTGTGTCTGTCAGCATGTCTTACCAGACACTCCAGGAGCCTGGCCGGCCTGGAGATGATGATGAGAATCTTCTTGACCAGTTTGGTGATAATGGTCACCTCCTCACTCTCTGAGCGCTCATATGCCTGATCAGGGAAGGACAAAGGATGATGGATTATTATTATTCTGACTTAATCCAATTGGCACAAGCCATGAAGCAGCACAGCCCATCAGCAGAGTCTGTCTGCGCTTTGGTCTGGCTCGTGTTATTTTTAGCATCCATTTCATCTTCTTACATTATCTGTTGGTGATTTAATGTACCTGGACTGGTATTTCAACATCTTACATCAATACTGATTTCTATGTGCTGCCTTCTATTTCTAAATAATAGAAAACACGTGTGAATGCCCATTTATTAACTCTCATTGTCTCATATCTTAGTCTAACAGTGCCTTGCCTTGGTCAAACATCAGGTTCAGAGTCTGTGAAAGAGGCACCTTAGTCAGAGTTCAAGTTAGCCAACTGAGAGTTTGTAACAGGCTTCGTGTCTGTGCGTCAACCTGTCAAACCTGTTACAAACTGAAATATTCTAACATGTGACAGTAGTCACCATTTGCTTAAAATAAACTCTTTCTAAGCTGGAAATTTTCTGTCGTGGCAATATGAAAAAATAATTATAGGAATGTGGCTTTAGTGGAAATTTGAACAAAATAATGTCTATTCCTGTTTTACTGAAGGCTAAACTAAACCGCTAGGAGACTGAATGAACACAAGAAAGGGCTGCATCAGCTGTACTAACTGTGACACCATTACAAAATTAACTTGATGTTAAATTATCCTACTTCCTGAGTAAAAAGAGAAAGTTGTTCAAGGTCCGAGTCAGCAGCAGAAGCTATAATCTGTTTTGCAGAAGGCAGCATTTTATGGAAAGGTTATGTAATAAACCATTATATAATCAAACACTTGACCACTGCACAGATCTGTGTAATAATATAAAATGACAACACAATTACAAGCCAATGAACTGGAATCAGCACTGAACGAGAACGAATCAAAAAGGCAATTTCAAGTAAATGTTCCCAGTGAGGCTACAGTATAGCATGCAATGTCCCGCAGGGCTCCAGCCAGCAATCACAAATCTACTGACGACGTCTAGGAAGGAACAAACACTGGCCGAGAGGTTGCATGGCTGGATAATAATAAAAAAAAGTGAACACAAACTCTGTGTGTGTGTCCAAGCGTTTTTTTTTTTAAAGATGAGTGACCCTCACCTCGTGGAGCAGCTTCTCCAGTTTCTCCTGTAGCTCCACAAAGTACCTGGAGGTGACCAGGCCTTTCTGGGACTTGTCCAGACAGTCTCTGGCAAGCTCCACCAGCTGGTGCTGAATAAATCCCAGCACACCATCAGCCAGTGGCAGAGCAGTGCCTGGGGAACACTCTGCGATGATGTCGAGCAGCTGACCCTCCATCTGGGCTGTCGCCTGGGAAACAACCAAGATGGAAGACTTCATTTAAAACGGTGACAACCACGTTGTATTAACTGCTTCTTTGAACTTGACTGCACACAGGTGAGCGATTCAAGTCTTTGACTTTGCTGGGATCAATTAAAATCACCCTTTTTAGTTTCCACGGGTAAAAAAAAGCTTTCACATTAAAATGTATTAGAGAAACGTGTTTAGCAAATACAGGTCAAAGAAAGAAGTCCATAAAAGAACTGACCATACCTTAGGAAAGCGTTCTTTATAGACATGATTCATCATGACAATTTCATTGTCAAATGTTCCACAGGTCCGTCCAGGACTGGAAGAGAACCATGCAAAAGAGAAAAACAGACATACAACATAAAAATAAAAATATAATAGTGTTAAACAGGTAAAACTCATAATGCGTGGATGCTTAATATAAATCAGATGAAAACAATGCAACTGATGTGAAAACTAATCAGAGGATGGGACAATGGATGGTACAGACTGGCATTACAGAGGTATGTTTAAACTTATTCTTTTAAAATCATCAGACCCACACTAATAAACTGAAAGTTAAACTTAATAGCTCAGAGAAAGTAAGGTGAGAGGTGAAGCATCTTCAAAAACCTTGATCTATCTGATTACTAGCTGATTTTCCTCTAACTCCTAGAAATGACGGTGACCTGGATGACTGAGAATCTTCACAGACATTTGGCTTGAAGTGTTTACGGCCACACCGACTCATAAACGCAGCACGTTTGAAAATCACACTAATGTGACTGAGATCAGGTTCTCATCTACAGTATCCATGACCACATCTGTTGTGTGCAGCGGGCTTCAGTTACGACAGGGCACCTTTGAAACTGTCCCTACACATTACAAATCAATGTTCTGTCATCAAAATGGTTTAAAATAGCAACCCTGGGTGCCCCTATACATCACATACTACAAATAACAATATCAACATGTGACATGCACTTTACTATTTCTGGCTAACCACAACAGTTGCAGTTGCACAGCAGTGGTTTTATTTGAAGGCATTAGCAACAGTTAACCCTCTGGGAACTATTTGAGGGCAATGAGAAATGTTTTACACACCCTCAATCTATTTCAGAGCAACACAGACACTTGTCAGCCATATATTTCTATCACAGTGTGTTTTCAGTGTTACATAAATCAATTACATTCACCAAAACACTGGTGGGGTTTACTTCCATTTGTAAACTGATCAGATATTTTAAAAAAAAAACAACAGGAAAGAAAAGCTTGCTTTGTTCCCTGTAAACCTTCATTTCCAAACTAGTTGACTAAGACTACATCACTGCATGAATAAATGATCAGCTTTGACTGTGACCTCCCTTTAACCACTTCTGCATGACGAGAAGAGCAAGCATCCAGAAGCTTCGTACGTACGTAG
>JAOXYL010000071.1:15633528-15653518 GCA_028564955.1 Terapon puta
CAGACAGAGAGACTACAGGAGATAAGTTAGCTGATAATACTTACACATTTCCCCTGCGAGGAAGACTCAGTTCTTTCTAGAAAAGAAGAAATGAGAAATACTGAGATAAAAATATTTTTTATTTTCAGTGTTTTTCATGGCGATATTGCTTTGGCATGCAGATATCAGCTGTTTCTGTTTGAGCAAAGAGGGATATTTATTGTTTGGCTTGAAAGCTGCCTCACAAACCAGTGGCCTTTAATTATCAGTGGACAGTTCTCGTTTCGAAAATGCTTCTGCTGTTATGAAAACACATGCAGACCCTTCAGACAACAAATCTTTTGAAAACACATACTTCAAGTCCATAAAATATTTTTTAAAATAATAAAACAATCCCCCTTCTTCAAATCCCCTAGTGCTTTAACCTTTTCTGCCAGTTCCACTTATCCTTCTTTCAGCGTAGGGTAAATATCATTAGCTGCAGTATGGCCTAGTTTCTTGTATGACAAGTAGGCCTAGGTTATTTACTGGCAATGATATAAATCCTCAGTAGCCCATGGCTACAGCATTTGAGCTCAGGCAACTGCAAAACTGCCCTTGCCAATTGGGAGTTGAAGGATGTGGGGGTGGCAGGGAAAGCTTGTGCATGAAATTATTTTGAGGTTTTCTGCTCTTTCATCCTCTCCAATTTTCCAAGAGTCCACATCAGAAAATGGCTGATATATGTCACAGTCACATTTAAAAACAAACCGGGTAAAAACAAACCTAAACAAGGACAAAACAAGTTCTGATTACTGTATTTGCTGCTTCATCCATAAACAGGACATTGTGCTCAAACACTAACCTTAACCCTTAATGAAAAACAAACATTATGTTGTGTTTCTTTCACAACATAATGGAATAAAGGAGGACATGAAAGCGCACCTACTCCAATTCACCATCATGTACATTATTAGTATAATCACTTCAATTTAAATTGCAGATGAATTTATGGTGAAAAAAGGAGGCAATTACAAAAACTGAATGGGAACACCCAGTTTGGATGGAGTCTTTCATCACAAACCCAACACTGCCTCCTCCATAATAGAGCGGGAGTATAAACAATGCTCTCACTACTTCATTTATGCAGAAAATATACACATGAATGAACTATAAAGAGGAGAGAAAAAAACCCTCTTATTTATTCTGGACATTCCTGAGTAATAAAAATGGCACCCAGGAGAAGATTAAAGGGATGTCTCCGCCAATCAACCAGGAACCCTTGGGTCTTATGCTCCTATCACCAAGGCAACCACATTCACCAAAGCCCCAATGGAGAGCTCCAGAATAAACACATAAGATAAATCCTTCTGCACAGACCTGCATCCATTAATCACATTATGTGTCCTAATTACTATAATTCATGGACTCCTTATGGTGCCACCGCCTGACTGATAAAAAAAACAGCAGGCATGAGGAAAGAAGAGCTGCAGATGATAAACACCTCCAATATAATTAATATGTGGCGAAAAAACAACCAGCGCGCTGATTTCAGTGGGCAATGTGTCAGCTGCTGCACCGAAGAAAATTCCTGGAGAAATCCCTCGCCAATGTCTCATCCTCATCATCCCTCCTGCCTGGAGACAACCACATCCGAGCGTTGTCATGGCAGCCTCCTCTTACCTGTAGACCGCGGCGTCTCAGGATGTTGGGCTCGTCCATCACTGGAGACGGCGAAAAAAAAAAATAACTAAAGAGACTGAACCAAAGCGGATCAGTCAGCCCATACTGCGCTCCGATCCTCTCCCCGGGAGCGCGGATAGAGTCCTCTCCTCGCTGCTGCTTCCGCACCACCACCGACAGCACCACCTCCTCCTCCTCCTGCCTGGGGGCGAGCTGCACGACCGGCCACCCCCTCCTAGAAGAAAGGTGGTCACTTCACCACCTGATCCGGCGGTGGGGGGGTGGGGGCTGCTTGGTTAACCACCCAGAGTTAAGTGATGGAGTGAGAGGGCGTGTTGACCCCACCCTCTTATTGGGGTTCCGTGATCAATTGTTGTATGCAAAACAGTGGTTTCACTGTTTTCAGGACAACACCTTCAGAAACTCAGAGAGACCTGACCCACATTTTCTGCAGACCCCGAGTCTGTCAGATCCTGAGTTTAACATTATTATTGTTATTCCTGCGTTATTTATCAGTAACCTACAACATAAGTGCATTAAACCCTGGAGAGACTCCGCCGGTTCCCACAGGTTGTGGTGGGCACAGGGTGTTTGTCACGCCTCACATGTAAGAGTTCACCGTCTGACCGGTGGGGTGAAACCTCAGCAGGGAGAACAATTGTGCTTTGAAGTCAAGCTGAACAGCAGTGATTGATCTGTGTCTGTCACCCAGTGGCACTGTGATGTTTTTCCTTTTTTTTTTTTTTTGTTGATGTTGTTTTTTGTTTTTCCTTAATACAACAGTGGTCAGTTCTCTCCTCTCGTGATGTCACATGTCCATCTATGTGAGCCAGAGGGATGTGAGGTCCTCATTGTTCTTTCAATGCGTCTATACGAAGCGGCTTAAAGTGCTGGAAATCAAGCGCCCGCAGAGGAAAGTGTATCTAACCTAAAACCCAACCCAGTTAGACACTTTTGTGGACCAAGTTGGTCTGAGGGGACTACTTTGTATGAAATTTATCTTGGCCAAATGTGTCTTGTGGTGTTTGAGTGGAAAACCAGTAATAGCAATGCTTTGATAATGAGAAATAATTCCAGCTTTCTTAACAGCTTCTCTCTCTTGTGGCCTGGTGTGGGGCCACACTGTGTCTTTCTCTGTGTCACAACTTCTGGGTGGGTCGGTTGGATCACTTCACAGCAGAATTATCAATAAAACAAAATATATTTGTTCAAACAAGATTTAGTATTTGAAAAATGAATTGCAACTTTGAAGTGTGTTTTTAAAAATTCCTTATGTATTTTAAATTACTTGATCTGTACATTTTGGTTTATGAATGATTAAACATTTTTTGTTTTCTTGTTTGGTGCTTATTAGGTTAGGAGACGTTTTTATATTTTAAACTGTTTGTCATCTGTGAAAGTTTGACATGGTCACTGTTTCGTGGGCATGACAGTTAAATCACAAAACTGGAACATAGACTGCTTTTCTGAGATTCTGTTTTCTGGCTTCTTCTTCATCTATTGTTGTTTATTGTCACTGATCACTGTTAATATCTGTATAGTGGATTATTACCGAATGTTTCCTTTGCCCTTTTATCTTTTCTCATCAACAAACAACCTTAAACTAATCTTGTAATGAGCTTCTTACAGAGATGTGAAGAGTTCAATCCATGTGACAAGGAAATGTGACATTTCCTGCTGTGTTTGTGTAACTTGTTTTGCTTGTTATTAAATGAACATTATCACCACCTGGGAGAAATCTGATGAAATACAATGCCCACGCGTATCAATATTTGGATTTAGTTCCTCAGTTCCTTAGTTCAGAGCTGACTGTGAAGTTGTCTTTTTGTCATGTGCTCCATGTGATCTGGCGAGGGTCGTCTTCAAATGATCCATGCTCATTAGTCAAACCAGTCAGACATGAAAGTCAGCTCATCCTCTTTTTACTGCCCGCGTTTTACAGTCATTTTTGCTGTGTCTTACTCAACCCCCCTTACTTGTTTTAGTCCATTGCAAGGCTACAAGGTAAGAACTCTGAGTTTTCTGACCATCCAGCAACTTTTTTTATCCTGTGCACTTAAAATGAAACAAAGACAATGTGACATAAGTGAAACCCACTGTGATGATAGATATTTATGTGTATAATGAAGTAAATTTTGTTTGGAAAACAGTGGATTCTTTCCCCTTAGTTATCTGGGCATTTCTAGAATTTTATTCCACACTCCCTCTGACTTCAAATAAGGCCACATTGTTGAGTGGCCTAGTCTGTACTGTCGCTTTAGGGCCACCAGAGAGTGCTACAGAGCTTTATGTCTAATTATGTTAACACAGCTGATGAAAGTTTTCTTCTCCTCTGTCAAGTGCATTCTGGAAATGGTGCAACCCCTTGTCACTCTGAATACAGTGTGATTAAATATAAACAGAAGAGGAAATGTTGAAAGAAAATATGTGTCTTTGACTTTTACACATTCAATTAGACTGGCAAAAAGGAAGTAACTTGTATAGCTTGTACAAGTTATACTGTGAAACAGCGGTAAGGGATACCATTTTTTGTGAGACCAGCAGTTGAATTGAGAATGGATTTTAATTTTCTAAACAGTTTAATTTCCATAATTTTTAGAGGCCAAGAAAAGTAAAACTACAGGGAAGAAACGACAAAGAGAAGAGTAAAGTACTGATTTAAACAAGATGACTGTCATTACCATCACCTCTTGGATTGACCCAGCGACCCATGTCAGAGCCCCTGGATGGAAAAAGCTGTCCTTGCTCATGTGAACGGTACAATTTGGTGTCATTTTAATCTTTGTGTGATTCTGAGCACATGGTCGCCAGCATTTCTGTTTGCATGATGAAATTCAGTCCCATTACCGAGAAACTCTCTGTCATGATGACAAGACAAGTTTGGGCCACCCCCTCCTCTCTCTGTCTCTCTCATGCAACAACAAAAATAAAATTGCGAAAATAGAAGCGAGTGAAGAGAGAGTGAGAGTCTTACATGAAAGTTTAACCAGCAATGTCAATCTGCATGAGTCACTTTACACCTTTCACACACTTTCAACTTGCAAAGTAGGCTTACCTGGCAGGCCACATGATTGTTTCATCATCTGGGTGACTCACTGCTCTGAAATCCACACATTCTCAATATTGTGACAGGCGCAGGATATTTAGTTTGTGAGCCTTTGCAGTCCTTTAAATGGTCACTTCTTACGCCTTTGGAAAGTTCAGTTCAAACACAGGCAGTGACTTGACCTTTAAATTTAATCAACATCAACAGTTAATTTTATTGGTAAGTGATGCTTGCTTCTTTATTGTTTTATTATCTCATGATATTGTAATGTACATATTAGCATTTCATTTCATTTTCGTCAACCCTCTCATGACATAACACTTTTACTATCTGGTGGCTGGAAGGTAACATTACACTCCCAAGCTCACGATTTGGCACAAATGGCTTTTAATGCGCTTTTATGGACATTTTTCCATAAATGGAAATCTTTATCAGCCAGCAATTGCTGTTGTTAGGAATGTCCTCAGGTGACAAGAATGGGGTCAATGACACAGAAAGCCACGTATCAGGGTGGAGAAACTGCTTTGTAATCGAGTGGTGCAGTGACCTCGCTGATAGAAATGAGGATTTTCACTTTATATACCACTACAGTGACAGCTCGGCAACAGTTCATATGCCTTTGGAGCGTGTGTTCAGCTCTTTAGTCTGCCCTAACAATCACTACTGACAGGGCAGGAATGCTGCTCTTACTGCAGAGGACAGCATGGGCTGATGTCAGGTATGTTTTTCAGTCTCTTTTAACCGTCACGAAAATAAAGCACTTTCACAGAGCACCCCGTTTGATCTTTGACGAGTTGCTTGTGGTGCGATGACGTGACTGCAGCAATAATAGGCTATAGATAGGACAGACAAGACGGATCCCTCTTTCAACAGAAGTTCTTTCTTTGTTTCACTCTTTTCTTCAACCTTTAGAGATTTCCTCTGAGGCTGGTTTAAGGTGGAAAGGATGACACGATAATTAACTCTCTCCACCCTTTTCTGTCTTTGCTTATTGTGCATTGTAGCTGAATACACACAGTGAGGCAGGATTGCTTAGGAAGGTAGATTATAATATTTGGAAGATGGGGCTTCCAAGTTTTTCACATGTGAAAAGACTGTAAATCTGCCTTTTGTCTGTATCTTATGCTGACCCCTGACCATACTTGCAGAGGTACAAGGGAACGAGGGCACATTAAAGAGCTCAATAAAGTATCACATTATCATTATTAACCCTTGGGGGGCTAATGTAATTGCCCATTGCCCCCCTCCTTAGATGTGGTCAAATAAATATGGTCATTTATTTGATTAAGTGACGCAAAACTGGGCAGTCCTGGTGACGTAGCACACCGAGGTGCACACCATGTCCCCATGACGTAACCAAACCTCATTCAGAATTTATTTTATTTTATGCCTCTCCCATCTCTGCTTTCACTTCCGCATGTGTGCTAATGCAACTGAAAAAAAAGATAAATGTTCAAAATACTTTCACTAGTTTCTAAATCCATGGGTCACATGCTGTTAATACATAACACAATACTGCAAAATGTTGCCACATACTGACATATGGCCTTAGCTGAGCCCATCACAGGGGTGTAACCAGGGGTGTGGCAACACAGGAGCTCTATAAATAAAAGCATGTCAAGAATTTCATTCATAACATGGGCAAACCCTCATTCACTGAGCTGCAGCACTCTCAGACCAAACCTACCTGTGAAGCTCACCATGCCCGGATCACTCGCCTCCTGCTCGCTGCTGCTCCTCGCTGCCCTCTCCAGTTTGGGGGACAGCCGGCCACACGTGGCCAATGAAAACACAACTGATGCAACAGATGGAAAAGACAGCCTGAGAGTTCTGGTCCTGGAGGCTGTGAAGACGGGGATCCTCAGCTCCTTGGGTATGGACAGAGAGCCCAGGCCAACCCAAAGGGCCTCCGAGGAAGAGCTGAGGAAAATGTATCAGCTCTACAGGGAAAAACTGGCCGAGATGAGACGGAATTCCAGCCAGACGATGAAGGAGACCTCGCGATCCACCGTGTCTTCTTTGTTATTTCCAACTACAGGTGAGACATTTGTCAGACAGGGAGACATTTTGGCCTGATTTAGCCACTGACATATTTAAATAGCTGATCTGAAAGGCCAGTTTTGAAAGTTTCAGTTCAGAGTAGACTAGTTTTGAGAAATCTTGCCTCAACAGACAAAAGCCATTGTGCTGGGGTGGTTGCAAATTTTATAAATAACTTCGATCCCTATAGTTCACGCTCCATGTAGAGATCTCTGACTCTCCTGGACTTTATCTGTGCAGAGCTTAAACAGATGTGAGTGGCTGAAAATAGAATCTGTGACTATCAGACAGTCCTCTAAATAAAGCAAACACATTCCTCTGAGCTTTTAGCAGCCATGAGCGTGACAGGCACACCTTGTACACGATGTTACACACGTTTTTGTAAATGTCGGCAAATGAAAGGGGAGCTCTGACACTAAAACTAAAAGTATATGGTTTTTACAATATGTCTGTTTCCTTTGTGTTTCCGCTCTTACCATGTCCCATTGTAATGTTTCCAAAATGTGCTGAGTCAGATCATTACAGAAACCTGCTAACTTTGGTTGTAATGAAGTTTTTCTTTTTTTTTCTTTTTTGTCTTGTTTTTTTTTTCAGTAGAGCCATTGAAAGTGCATCGGAGGGGAGGACACCCACAGTCAGGTCATCACATACAGTGGTACAGAGCTGTTTTCCATAAGAACCCCAATATCCAGACTGAACTGACACTAGCTCGGGCTGAGCTGAAGATTTCCAGACAGATTTTAAATAAAGTCACCTCAATTCACCCTGAGGTAAGGCAGGAGATTAAAATTAAAGTCAGGGTGAAGCCAAAGAACTCTGCTGCACGGACACACATGAGCTCTCCAATCCATGCCAATGTATCAGGCAGTCAAGATGTGATGTTGGACATCAGCCCTGAGGTGGAGAAGTGGATGAGAACTGATGGGGGGCAGGCACTGGTTGTGGATGTTGGCATTACTCCGGGTGGAAAAGATGCCCCTGTGGCAAATCCAACCATTTCTCTGGAATTAAGCCTCACTCAGCCCAGACCGGCCCAGCGGAGGAGGCAGCCTCGTTCCAACAAGGAGGACGAGTGCGACGAACGAGGATGGTGCTGCCGGAAGTCCATCACTGTGTCCTTCAAAGATGTGGGGTGGACCGACTGGGTGGTGGCCCCGACTGAGTACACCATGCATTTCTGTGATGGCATGTGCCCTCACAACTACAAGCCTGCGAGCATGCACACACAGGTGAAGTCTAGGATGCACCAGATTACCAAAGGGGGGACACCTCACCCCTGTTGCGTGCCGGCGGCCTACGAGCCCATGGTTCTCATGCATTATGACAGTAGGGGAAAGTTAAAGCTGACTCCTTTTGATGACTTGATCGTCAGTGCGTGTCATTGTGCCTGAGGACTTTTTAAAAAAAAAACGTATCCTTTGGGAGAGCATTGCCACTGGAAAAGATGTTACATAGTGAGAAAAACCTGATGCGTTCTTAAAATTTACATTTGATCACAGCTGCAAAATTCCACTGGTTAACTAAATTAAAAATACCCACTCTTTTTTTTTTGAAAGATTAAAAAACATGCACAGAGCCACTGTTTTCTTTGCACTGTGGGTCAATGTGTTGATTTCTAACATTACCTAACATTATTTATTTTAAGTTCTATTTATGTACTTAAAGTTATATTTGTGTTTTGCTATTGTTGTTGTTTCATGTTACAGCATTAGTACTACTTACTATTTAATTTTATTGCCATTCATTGTTCAGAGTACTGTATTGCTTTTTTAGACACGGACATCTCACTCATTGTCTTAATACATTTCAGTAATTATGTGGCAACCAAAATAAATTTTTCAACCTGGACTGCTGCACTTGAATGTATTATTATGTACATTTCATAATAAACACATGATCATGATATTTTCTCACACTTGTCATTTATCCACAACAGTTCTATCAGCCACTGCAGATTAGGAGGGTCAGGGTGCGACAGAGAAATCAGCACATAAAGATATGATAACTTCTATCTCCCGTTAATGGCCCTGAAGTTATGTTCACTGTGGCCTTGACCAGCCAGTTAACGAACAAAATGATCAGAATTGAGGGTTTAATTTGACATCTGAAGTGGGAATTGGCCAGAAAAAGGGAAAAAGCTTCCTTCTGTGTAAACTCCAAACTGCTCAGATTACATATCTCTGATGATAGCCTACTGTAAATTCATTTTCATTAGAGATTATCAAAGCGAGTGTCTGTAATATTTGCTTTTAAGCACTGTTGAGATAAGTCATTTGAAAACAGACAAATAATAGTATGAGATATCCCATGATAAGTGCAATCGCCGGGACAAGAAAAGCTAATTCACAGTAGAAAAGGAACTCATAAGGAGAACTCAGCACAAGTCAGAGTGCATTTTAAGTTTGGGGTTTTCAAAGTAAGATACTGAGTTCCACAATGAGCATGATATTTAGCGTGTAAACTAAAGTGAACTGAAATCTGAGGCTCCTCCAAAACGTTCATAGTTTAATTATGGCAAGACGTGACACCACCACCCCTAATGAGTATTTAATCATTTTTATCTTTGTGTGGGTAAAGGTCACTCAAATATGAGCATGTGTTGTTTTACGATTAATAAAGTACATGTATTAAAGGGTGTGGCATATTGAGTGACCCTGGTCAACTGAATAAATAGGCAGAGGGATGAATAGGTGATTAATCTGACCCACAGAGACAAATGCTAACTGTAATGACACTTCCTTATTGGTTAATTTAGACCTGTGTCCAGTGACAGCTCATTAATTTCTTTGTTTTTGTCATCTTACTCTTTGTTCCAGGGATGACATCCTCAGTCATTACACAATGGTGTATGCATGTAAAGGTCTTCAATCTTACAGCACATCCGGAAAGGTTGCAGTTCCACCCAAAGTATACAAGTATAAAAGAATTAGGACAGTATTTATCAAGTGTGGTCTAAGATAGGTAGCACAAACTCATTAGTCCTGGTTTGAATCCTCATGTAGCCTTCCCGGAAAACTAAGAGTGAAATGAATTCCAGGATGATGAGCGCTGTTTTTTGTCATAACCTGCCCAGAGACACAAAAATCACACCCCTTATTCTGTAACTTTTGGACAAAATTTTATCTCATTCTCTCTTCTTGTCCAACTTAAGAGTTTTAAATTCAAGTGTAAGACTGAGTTACATCTTTGCTACACAGTCAGTTTTTACATCTTCTTTGTGTGGTACTTCTGAAAAAAAGGATGGACCACAAATCCCAAAAAGTGGCTCTGACTTTTGCACGTTTTTATGATGCGTGATGTTGCATTTGTCAAACATTTTCATGTGAAAGTATCGTAATGAAAACTGTACCCACCTACAGATGCAGGCAAGTGCACACATCCACCTACATATTTTCAGATTCACATATCCCTTCTTGGTTTTTCTCTTTTGTTAAAAAAAAAAAACTTGTCTTTTGTTATTGTGCATTTAATTTGAAAATATTTGTTCATTATATGAAGAAAGACACAACACTATGATAACGTTACTTTCATTTCTAATACTGGTGAAATATTCCAAATGAAACTTGAAAAAAAAGGACATGCATGACTTACAAGTGTGAATACATCACTCACGCTTCTCCTCTCTAAAGGTCAAAATGAACAGTGATTCATTTGTGATTCCAGACTTATCAAGAGAAAGCCACAAAACAATTAGATCTTATCAGCAAATTGGTTACCTTGGCTTGCTGTCAAAATGTGATTGTACACCACATCCACTAGGTTCTTAAACGAGCTGTGCCAAAAACAGAAGCAACAAAGGTGTAAATACAGCAAAAATATAACATAATCATAGTCATTAATCTTCCAACATATGCAACAACTTATAATTCAGTTTCTGGCCTCACAGGTGATGTACAATGATGAAGTTTATCGGCAGGATACACTGCATGTAGGTGTACACTGCACTCGATTTCCACACACGACAGACACAACATTTTATGTTAACATGCCAACTATTCCAAAAAGAAGCAGCGTATTTGTGCCCCATAAAAATGTACAATTTATAATATGAGCAGTACTAGAGAAGACATATGCAGACACAGATGAGGATGGGTCCTATCATGAATCTGGCACTATATATACGTCCTCTTCCTGGTCACAGGCTGGATCATTGCTGTATATTGCGTCATCATCATCATCATCATCTGGTAAATCACACTGCAAATACACATCCTCCTCAGGTTCAGCAGGCGGCCTGTGGAGAGACCATTAGTATGGTGGATAATGTTCCCATTGGAAAGCACTTTACACACAAAACAAATATTGTGCAAATCTGTATGGATTCCCTTTCGTCAGTTTCTATTCTTGTCGGTGGAAAAGTCCAGCCATGAGTCATGAGCTGACATGTCTAATTAATGTACTTTAACTGGAAGAGATCACCTCTGGATGCCGGCCAAATTGTGTGCATATCAAACGAGAGAATCGTGCAAAATGAGGAAATTCACACCGCAGTGTTTCTTCATCTGTTTCCGGTCAGATCTCTTTTTGAACCACTGCATTTTCATAAATGAGAGTGTCAGCATTACTCTCAGCTGAAATAGAAATGCTAGACTAGTGGCTAACTAAACTGAAAGCACGTAAATACTTCAAGCTGCTTACCCGTTCTCATATACTTGGGGCCTGTTGTATCCACCGGACTGAGTTGTCAGGTTTTCATAAATAGGCACTTGTCCTGTTGTCTGTTCTGTGATCATACCGGTGCACTCTCGGGACTTGGCTTGTGGTGTCTCTGTGTCATCCTCTGTCTTCTGGCCTCTTCGATGCTCAAACTGCGACCAAATATTCCTGATTTCACCTTGGTACTTGTGCACCATGACTGCCGCCATGATCACGAGCAGTAGAAAGAAGAACGTCAGCCCCACGGCCAGACCTACGGAGGAGCTGGGGGCTGAACATTCGACAGTGCCATTTCCAGGGACACAAGTGTTATTGACAATCATGATCTGCAAAGATGAAAATGAGATAATTAAACTGAGTGACCTTACAGCATTGCTCAAACTACTATATGTAATTATCTAACAATTTACAAAAATGAATTATGTATTCAAAATAGATTTCATAATGTATTACCATTGCATATTTCTTCTTAATGCCTGTACATCAGTTAAACATATTGTTATATCATGGCAACAAATTCAGACTTTTCAATTAAGTCTTAATGCAAAAATTTGAAAAAAGCTTTAAAAGTAATTCAATAAAAGATTATCAGTAATCACCGCACATTCCTGGAAATGCTGTTAAAAAATAGCAAGCCAAGTCAAACAGTTGCCCGTCAAAGCGTAGGTCAATAAAAACAGTGATCTTACCAAACAAGCCTCCAACGTTGTGGGTCAAGGTCTGAGTTGTGAGTGAAGTCATGTAGTTTGCCTCTAATGTCTTGCACTTTCAACAGTGAAGTTCCCCTTTACTAAAAGCATGGAACTGGGCAGTGAAAGACCTGAAACCAGAAGGTTTCCTGTCAGAGCTCTTTCTGAAAATAGGCAGCTGCTGACAGGAGCTGAATGATTATTATATTAAACATTATGACTCATTCACTCAAGTCTTCAGTCCGAAATTGACAAAACTGCTTGATTGGACAGTGTTTATCCTTAAGAAAATGATAGTTAACAGGAATATAATGTATATTAACACAATACTCACTGTACTATCTTCATATGTGTCAAAATGTCTTGCTGAAGGGTGAAAAGTGTCTTTATAAGAGGTGACTGGAGGTCGATAACACACACAGGTTCATCAAAAGTTAAAGGAGTGTAATCTCTCAACTGCATGTGCATCAAGCTGATACACGATTAATACATGATATGAGACGCTATGATGACACCACCACCTACACACTGGCAGAGGTGAGCTCAACTCTCTCATAATCGTTCAACAGGACCTTTACCTCCCCCTGCTGTTACTTTTCCACCCACAAACAGAATAAAACAAGCCTGGTTGTTATATTTCCTCTTGATTGTGATTCCCACCAAATATCTTTTGTAAAAAAAAAAAAAAAAAAAAAACCCAACTGATTCTTCTCGAAGTGTTTGTGGTTGGATTGACGAACGGTCTGTGTCTAAATGCGCTGCTGGCTGACAAAATACACACATGTCAGGGTGTCTGGAGGGGTGAGACTTTCGATTCTGCTGAAACAGTATCTCACACCTCTTAGTGGCATTAATGTAGCTAGATGGACACGCAGGCCTCCTATGGCGGGTCCATCTGTCACTGCTCTCTGATCCCTCATATCACGCTACTTCATGCTGGACATACAGAACCAATTGCAACCCAGCCAATCCCGAGAGAGAGATCCTTCCCCTGTTGCGTTTATGGAGGTTTTAGACATTCATGTATTTATTTATTTATTTGTTGTGGCTAAAGTTTTTTTTAGGGGGAGAGGTTTGACAGGATATGAATGAACTTGAATCTTTGGGTATTCAAATTCCAGCTGTGCTCAAAAAATATTTCATATTATATATTTCATATTTGGCTCTTGCAAAATGTCAGCTGGATTAACATTATGATTTTGGGACAGGGGACAAAGTCAGCTATCTCATTACAGACATAAAAACTGCTGCGATGTGTTGGACAAAAGGGAGAATCTGGGCTCTCTGACCAAAGACAAAAGAAGTTACTTAAATCAAATCAGAAATGATAACGTTATGGGATTTTACTGATCAGATAATAGAGAATAAGTCAAAGGCCCCCCATCCTTTCATATTCACATTAATTCACTCTATAGCACATGCATCCATTATGGTCCCAAAAATCTTACATACACATATTGCAAATCCAAAGTGGTTGAAATGGTGGTTTAGTGGTGCAAAAAAGAAACAAAAAAACTAAAAATGGCGATTCCAGACTTTCAGGTATAACCGATAAAGTGAAGTGATACTTTCCTCTCTAGTACCTGCTACCTCAAAGCCTCTGGTGTGTAGCTGCTTGCTCTGCTGCTGATGTTAGTGTGGCATGTTTGCATAAAAGATAAACATTAACAATATTAACATTAACTTTAACAAACATCCTTGCTGGCAAAGGGCAGCTGGATGCAACAATCCCAACATGGTGTTTTCCCTCATTTTTGCAGGCTATTACAAACAGGCTCAACTTCAAGACTCTCCCCCCGGAGGCTTATTGAGCAATAACAGATTAATCCTAAGCACTCATTCTCTCCACCTGCCCTGAAGTCGCCTCTTTTTCTATGTTACCATGGTTACTTTACAACCAAATCACACTTGCCTGAATGGCAGGTGAAACAGCTCCACTATGCCTTCAGTATACCTGCAAAACAAAACAAAAAAAGAAACAATACTTGGGCAGTTGAACTCACAGCAACCCAAAATATATTTTTTTTGTTTCTAATAAATTAGAATTTGCACATGGTCGTTTTGACTGAGCTTGATATATCATCGTGTGTGAAAGCTCTCACACCTCAGGGTGTTGTGCAGCTGCTTTCCTGACTGTTGCCGCAGTTACTGTGAGACTGAAACTCCCTCTGCGGTCAAGAAACAAGAATGGACTCGCAAAGCTCTTTTTCTCCTGATTTATTATTCTTTGGGGAACAGCTTTGACAAATATGTGATAGAAACACCGCCTCTTCCTTTCTTGCTGAAGAGCTCATTTGTATCCACATGAGGAAGTCTCCACAGGAGTGGGCAGTCTGCGCACCTCTTGAATCCAAAGCAGAGGAGAAGCTGTTGTGACAGTGTTTCTCCTCAGTCAGCAGGAGGGCACACACAGCTCCAGAGGAGGCAGTCACACTTCCTGGAGGTTTCATGTCATAAACTTTTAGAAAGAGAAGGCAGCTAAATTTACCAAAAAAAAGGCAAGTAAGCTGAATTTAGGTTTACACTCAAACTCCACTCGGGTTTCCTCACAGCCCCACATTTAGGTGTAAAAAAGGTTAAGACCCTTTTCACCATCTGGTCCCAATAACATGGTCTAACACTGAGTGAGACCATCACGTCACTGTCTCAAGTATTCACTGTATTGAAATGCTTTTACTTCTACAGCTGCAGTAATATAATAATAATAACAATAATAATAATAATAATAATAATAATAATAATAATAATAATAATAATAATAATAATAAATGCTTTCATCTGCCGAGTATGAAGTAATTTCTCATAAAACAGAGACCCATGCAGATGTATGTTTCCTTGTGAAGTGAATTTTGCGGTTGTTCCGCAGTCCAGATGTGCGGTGCGCCTCCACTACACCCCCGCGCAGCGACGTGAGCACGCACAGATTCGCCAAAGAAGATGCGTCAAGTGGACCATAAACAACAGCGTGGATACCGGAAACCACACTGGTTTGGCTTCAAAATAAAAGTGTACCGTGTCGCAACAAAATCAAGATGTTGATTATCAATCTAGTAGCCTATTCACAGAATAATTAACAATTTAATCAGCAGGTGACCGGTTAAATGCAGTGCTGATTGTCTTTTATCTCTAATGGATACAGCCTCATAAAACATTTCACGATAAATTGATAACTAACAGCTTCTGCTCTCAGGACACAGGGGCCCTAAACGGGAATACTGAAACTATTTTACTTTATTATGCAAAGTTGCTTTTTTCTATTTTACACTGATATTTTAATGTACAATTGAAGGAGCCAGTGTTAATGTTAGCTGCTTCATATGAGGTAGGTTTGATGAAGATCTGGAGATCTTGCTCTGATAGGTCAGCATAAAGGCTTACTGGGTTGGTTATACAAAGCATAGACTGTGTGAACGTGTCAAATTATGTGTCTTTAACTCTGTCCAGTCATTTTCAGCAAATAAGTTCGGACAAATCAAGTGTGGATGTCCCTCCTGCCTGGGACAAAACAAAAGGCCAAACCAAAACTGAAAAAAGTGACCATAATAATCAGGACGAAGAGGGATGCGGGCCTGACTGCTGAGTGTCTGGTAACATGTCAGATCTCTGCAGGTCCTTCAGGGCAGAGGCTCTCTGACTGTCTGTTGTCCCCTGGTGGTCACACGTCTCTGCAGGTCTCTCTCACTCCTGCGGCGTTTCGCTCTCCTCTCACCGGAAGCCGCGCGCCCTCACGCCGGGTGTCTTGACGCTGGCCGCTGAAAACGGAGCAGAAGAGCGAAACATGGCGACTTCGAACAATCCGCGGAAATTCAGCGAGAAAATCGCTTTACACAACCAGAAGCAGGCAGAGGAGACGGCGGCGTTTGAAGAAGTGATGAAGGACCTCAGCATTACCCGGGCAGCGAGGGTAACAAACCCGCCTCTCGTGTTTTCACCCCCTCCTCCCCCTCTCCGTTTGTTTTCTGTTCAGCTGTCAGATCTGCGTTTGTAGCGCGGCGGCTGCACGCAGCTCAACATAAACAAAAACAAACGGCGCGTCCCGCCGGCTGTGGCCTCTCTGCGCCGGGCGGAGACACCGAGCCGGGCCGGAGACGGGCGGCTGTCCTGCGGCGGACACAACCCACGGCGGAGACCCCTCGTCCGAAAAAAAGTTATTACATTTTTTGGGTCCCACGCAAGTGCAAAGCGAAGGGGCGCGCGTGCGTCTGTGGCAGCGCGCGGCCAACTGCAGCGGGGATTTGCTCCCCGTCTCGTGCGCCCACAGCACAGGCGATTACAGCAAAAGATGATCACACACATCAGGAGAAATGCACGCGCGGTTTTATGATGTGAAATGATTAGTATTACGTGTGTGTTTGTGTGTGTGTGCGAGCGCGCGTGCGAGCGCGCGCGGCGAGGTGTGTTTGCGGCCGGGGCTTTGTAAACTTGTCTGACAGGTCTCCGGGCCTCCGCATCATGAATGGCATTTACACCAAAGATGAATGCGAACAGATTATGTGGAATTTGAGCCACATTCAACAACGCAGGCCTCCGAAATAAATCCCACGGAGGAGGAGGAGGAGGAGGAGGCAGGGCTTTACTGCTGCGGAGCGGAGGCATGATGGCTGGAAAAGGACCACAAACATGGAGCCACCGCGACGCGTGTTGTGTGTGTGTGTGTGAGCTGTCAGTGAGGAGCAGGTGGAGGGAAAAACACAAGTTGTCTCTGTTGTCTTTCAGTATCATCGGGGAGCTGAGACAGGATTGTTTTTATTTACGCCATTTCTTGTTGTCTGAAATCTGCATATTTAAAGTTAAGGTGTTTTTCATATTATCATTTCGTAAAACATTCGACTTTTACTGTGATAGAAATGTTGACATAAGATTGGAAAGCTCGGGTGTAAAATGATTAAAAATGACTGATGGCTGAGTGCATTTAGCCGCCTCAGTTTCAGGGTCCCGCTGTTGTTCATGCTGGCTCACAGTCATGACTTATGAGGATGCCTCAGCAGAGCAGAGCCTCTCTAATGTTATTAGTAAGATCTGTGCCAAGGTACGGCAGATGTTTGGATTGTTCCAGATAAATGAGTGCTCTGACTAATACATTTGCATTTTTTTGTAATTTTCTCTTGTTTTTGTTGAAGCGGACAGCTGTGTAAGAATTGCCGTGTTATTTTTAATGTGCACTTTAGGAACCACTGGGTCTGGAGAGCCTGCTTTTCTTTGTGAATAAAGAGTTGTGGCATCATCTCTCTGCAGGTTTTACTCCCTTTGCACAGATAAATGGTAGGAAGCTTTTGTCTGGCCCAACGTTAGACTTGAGTGAAGAGCTACTCGGGTTTAGAGTTTCATCCCTTTCCCCCGGTCCCCGCCCTCTCTCCTTCAGCCTCTCTCTGTCTCTGTTCTCTATACCTGTCCTGCTGTGGTTGAAATCATTTGGGTTGTCCCTCCCCCTGACCGGGAAATGTTTCAGTATGTAATCCTCTGTCAACAGATGGGGCATGAACATAGTTGCAGAAGTAAATTGTGAGGTCAGAGCCTTATCAAAACACACCAGTGATGCAGGCGTAGTAATTGTTATTATTAGATTTTCTGCTCTGCCAACAGCGAGCAGCAGGCTTGCAAGAGAGAATTTAATTGACCGGTTATGGGTTTCTCTAATGGGAAATGGAACTGGAGGTCGTTTTGAAACAAACACTGCTGTACGACTGTGGGGAGTCTGCTTTTGGAAATATAAACATGTGCAAGTCTGCTCGATGCTGAATTATCTCCAGAGCGCTTTCACTCCCACCCACAGTTTCTCGCCACCTCTTCACATGTAAAAGTTACTTCAAATGGGCTGCTGCGACAACCTCTGCATCTGTAGCAGCCGGCATCAAACTTTACTGGACGACATCTCAGTTAAATAATCGTGGTCTTTTTCTCATTCAGCATTACAATCAGCACACGTTTGTCTTCATTTTGGCACCTCAGACAGGTGGTTAAAAAGGAGAAGATCAGTGAACAAGGTGGTTTCAGGGTTGTTGTCAGGCTGCAGTGTCTTCATAGCCATATTTATAGCTTTGCTTAATCTGTGACTGAGAATTGGCGACAGTCCCTTCTTTCTTTTGTACCGTCCGCATTGTTACCTCTCGTCTTACCTGCTGTTATTTCGCTTTCAGTTACAATTGCAGAAAACTCAGTACTTGCAGCTGGGGCCGAACCGTGGGCAGTACTATGGAGGATCTTTGCCAAACGTCAACCAGATTGGAAACAGCACCATTGACATGCCTTTTCAGGTGAGGGATGATTTCTGTTTTTTTTTCTTTGCATCTTTTCTGCATCAGTTGAAACAATGTATAGATGAAAAAAAGATTTGCATTGATTGTTGGTGAAAGAAGGTTTAATGTGCCAGGCTTTGTTTCACAGTATTCACCCACAGCTGTTTTCACATGAATATCTACTGTGTCCATCTCTGCAGCCAAGTAATATCCTGCAGTATTGATTCAACGTGTGGCCGGGCTCTAAAAATGTTTACATTGGCTTTTTTAAACACCATCAGACCCTTGTTTCCGGTGATAAATCGTCTGCTACACTGAAAGTGCTATACATTTATGTAAGCACGTTGTGTAGAATAAACGGAAGAGGGTCAGTAAATATACCAACCCACAGAATACATTATGTGTGTGTTTTACTATATGTGGGACCACACTCTCCCCCACAGAGCTGTGTCAGTATCACCACGCTGTCCCAGAATAACGCCTCTCTAAACACTGTGAGGGAATTCAACTGTAACTTTGAGCTTCATGTGCTGCTGACACAGCAGATCAGAATGTATGATGCTGGTGTTAATGTTTATGAAATCACCAACAGAGGTTGGGCTTCATTTTCTGCGGAAGGATCCAGTTTTGTGTGTGTGTTTGTTGTTTCTGAGAGGCATTAAATGATCAGACATGGCAATGAGGTTAACAGGAGATTATGTTCAGTAGTAGTTTCAGGGGCAGAAGGAACTGTTCCTGTAGGTAAATTTGGTAGGGACAATAAAAGGTTATAAAATTAAAATGACAAATTAATAAAGACATTTTCTAAACATGTGGGAAAATGAAATTAATAAACATTTCTGGTTATATATAATCTGTTCACTGATAATAATGCAAACAGTCTTTTGTCATTAGAAAAGCATCATCCTTTTTATTATTGTATCTGTTTAATGTCCATGTTTTTCATGTGATGTCCAAGGCCAAATCAAGGTTCATGGTCATCAAGTGGTCAGGCCTGTTCGACAAAACAAGATATGACCTTATGGAGTGAAAATTTGAACAATACATCCTCACATTCAGCATATAGCTTCCAATCCTCAGAGCTACACAGTCTTGTTTATTATTAACTTTTAGCTTTCACCTTTTGCAGCTGTGTGATGGAGATGTCAACTGTGTGAGAAAAGATGCTCATTTTTCTCCCTTTATTCACCCAAAATACACCAGGAATAATCTCTTTGCACTCAGAGTTACTGAAGCTTAACATCAAGATCGTTTGAGAATTTCCGAAACTTTGCTTTTAGCAAAACTGTTGATCTAGCACAAAGTGCACAAAGGTAGAAAACCTTTGTCCTTTATATCGCCATGCCATTCTTGAAAACCACACTTAAAAAGTTCAACTCTAGCCGACTTAGTACCTTTCACTCTTTGTGCGAAATGAATATGTCTCCAAGAAAATTCAAGGAGGGAACAAACAAAGAACAAAATGTGCACTTTCCAGAACCTTGTTTTTAATTTTGCAGGCATTTTCCAGTATCCCGTAGTCATTTATCCTATAGGGCCTCCATGAAGTTTGATGAGTGCTCCTCATGCAGCTCGTTTGATGCGAGAGGTTTATTCTCTGTGGGCCTCGAATGTATGAAGTAGAATAATACATTGTGTCATTAATAATTAGTTTTGTTGATATTTCATATTTAGCACTGTCC
>JAOXYL010000071.1:15658630-15674574 GCA_028564955.1 Terapon puta
ACTGCACTATAAAAGCTGATACTGATATACCTTATCAATGAGCCAATATTAAAACTATAAAGCGTTACTACATGATGACTACACGATGTCTATATCTTTTTATGACTACGCTCTCTATTTTCCAGCAGACAGGTCTGGTCCAGCTGTCGTCCTCCGTGAACTCCTGCTCCACGTCAGACACCCAGACGCCCTCGCAGACCAACATGACTATAGACATGAACACGGTGAGCAGTGGACACATTTGTCTGCGTCACATAGGCTGCATTGTGACGGAGACGCAGCGATGGCTCGTTCTCGTTTCATTCCTGGAAACGTGTTTTTGATACACACTGCCTTGTCAAAGCAGTCAGACACTGTGCACATGGTGCGACAGGAAGTTATTATCAGTGTCTTTATAGTGAAAACTTTGTTGTATAGTGATCGCTAACATAGAAAACAAAATTACGTGCACATGAGAAGAATGTACAATATTGCCATTGTGCCTTCTCTGTTAACTAACATTCATACTCATCAACAAATCTTTACAGTCTTAGAATTTATTGTTTAACTTCAATCAAACTGCCAAATTAATGTGTGAAATAAAAGCACAACAAAATGTGCAAAACATCAAGGAATCTAAATGCTTTTGCAAGGCTCTGTGTGTCCTTCAGATCTTGGCTCTAGCTGCTCTACTTCTGTTGCAGTGGGAATGTGTTTGGATAACTGCAGAAATTAAGTGGCCTACATTTTCCTGGTCTCTGTTATAGACTTTTACAGTGTGGGGTCAAACATTGCGAGGAAACGCAGCCTAGACCTAACTCTTTTGTTAATTTAACCACAAAAAAGCTGCTCTGCAGTTTTCAAGGCTATGTTATGTAATACTTTGTTCTCAGAAATCGGTATTCGCATCCATTTACAAGCCCTAGATTTGAGGTCTGAAGCAAATACAGTCACAGCCATATAATCTTTGGAGTTTCTTGAGAGTTCAAACAGGTCTACTCCAGGAATTATCATTGCACTAGTTAATATCTGTGCCTAGAGACCTTGAACTGCTTTATCACTTCTCTATCTCATGCTACCAATATTATGATAGCTTATCTGCCAACAGATTAGGAATGTGGAGGTTTGAACTCCTGTTGGTTTTCGGGAGATAAGAGATTATCAGTCTCATTTGATATACCTCAGTGTAGTGTATCTGTTATTTACTGTGATGATAACTTTGGCGTTTTTTTCCACAGCTCTCTCCATGTATTGCTTAAGTCAAGTTGATTTTGTGATCAGAATAGAAATATTTGTTTGTAATTATTGTGAAATCTGTGTAAATAATCCTCTTTTGATGTTGTTGGATGGTCAGATGGAAAAGCGCAGATACGACAGCGCAGAACAAAAGAGAGTCGGTTCTCTCTGATCCCCCAGTTTTATAGCATTCATTCGCTTAACTTGGATAGCTGGCAACATTTTTCCTCTCCTAATTAATCCCCTGTAGTTTTCTCTGTTTCTCCCAGATCTTTTTTTCAGTATGAAAAGTGACATGTGGAACATTGTGTTCACTACTGTAACTATTTCAGTTGTATTACAGCTGTAGATTCTACAACGCTGGTTTACAGCGATTAAAACAGTGAATCAACACTGTAGTGATTCCTCAGCTGGGGTGCCTGCTGTTTATGAGTTCCAACCAGCCAATGCTGGTAAAATGTAAATTGGAGAACTGGCAGTAAGACGAGCACCTGAGATGCATGTAACAAAGCTCTGTGTCCAGTGTGAGCACATTTTACACGCACAGGTGCCAATGAAGAGCATCCGCCAATGTAAATAACTCAAACATATCCTCTTGTGTCAGGCCTCCTCCCTCCAACAGTACCGCAGTAGGGTCGGATCCTCTGCCAATCAGTCTCCAACCTCCCCTGTCTCCAATCAAGGCTTCTCACCGGGAGGCTCGCCTCAAGTAAGGGCGTGTGATCCAGCGAGCCACTCTGTATAAACGTCACTGTCCCCTGCATCGTAGTTCTGTGGTTATCGTTGCCGAATGGGACTCTGTGGCTGCCCCCCTTCAGCTGCTTGTATTGTGCTGACTTTAGCAGATCTGGGCAAAAAAAAAAAGAATCAAATATATACATTTATTTAACGCACTTGAGCAAGACAAAACAGGTTCCCTTAAAGTTAGTTCAGTAGGTACTATATTCTAGGTAGGTGTAGGTACTAATAGGCACAAAAATCATGTTAATATGAGAATCTCCTGGTTTCAATACACAGAGGACATTTTTAACATGTCATAGCAGAAAATTCACTCATCTTTTCTTTCAGTGGGAGTTTCCCAACATGCCCAACACCTAAATTAATGTTATTAATGACCCCTGTGGTTTTCATGCCATGACATGATAAAAGGAAGTCAGGCTTAACATTGTTGAGCATCTTAGAAGATATTCAGGGAGAAAACGGTCTTTGTGGTGCTTAATTCATTCACTGAAAAACCACATGACAACACAATAACAAAATAACACAAAAGTAAAAGATTAAAACAGATGCATTGTGAAGCCTCTATAGTTTCTATTTTGCCCAGATCTGACCACCAGTCTCTTTAAACACTCAGTGTCATTGATGTGTTATTATGTAGCTGTGTCCCTGACCTTCCTTCTCTGCTGCTTTTGTGGTATTTGCGTTGCATCTCCACTGTTTCCTCCTCAGTCTTGCTATATGAGACTTTGTGCTGGAGTTGTTATTTTCTATGTTTACATGTTTATTGTGGTTTTACACCGGCATGGGGATTTGAGGTGGCATGGAAAACCCTCCCCACCCCTCAACCCCACTCTGGAAGCATTTTTGAGGACAAGCTGTCAATCGTCTCAACAAACTGAACCTTTACTTGCAGGGTGGTGCTTTAAGAGAAACTTAACACACACCCATAGTAAACATGGAACAGGCTTGTTAATCTGTGTCAGACTCAGTATAAGCAATTGCAATTTGAAACCATGGTAAGGAGGTGGCTCTGTAAATGGTTTACTCCTTTAGCTTTAAATTTACAAAGCGTGAATTTATGTGTGTGACGATATACGCCGTGTGTGTGCATTTCTACATGTCTGTCCTGCTGTTTGTTTACCCAACTCAGTTCTCTCCTGAGCTGAAGTGGCTCACTCGTAGTCCTGAGGTTATCCACGGGCTAAACCACAACTGACAGGCTGTGCGCTCTATTATCTCGCTCTGCCCTGTGGGGACATCTGCAGCACACACAGATAATTTGGTTTTCAACTAGGAGGAGCACGGCTGAGAATATGATCCAATTACTTATACATTAAGAGGCCACGATGAAATAGGAGAATCTCTGTTGCTGGTTCAACGAGGACATTCAGATGAGAAACTTCAAGAGAATTAGCTCGCACCGGATGAGTCAGTGGAGGGAGAACAAAGTCACAAAGGGGATTATATTTGCAACGATTCCCTTTATTTCTTGTGAATTTCATTCCATTTGGTTTGCGTTAATTAAAACGGCCAAGGCCAGGAGGTAGCAGCGGAGGCTCAGGAGGAAGGAGCTGCCGCGTGAAAGTACGTTGCCCCCCTCCAGTCAAATGATTTCTAACATTTTGTCAGTTTCCATCTATCACTGTTTAGTGTGTAATGACCTTTTGGGAC
Organism: Terapon puta; assembly: GCA_028564955.1. Classification (NCBI taxonomy): domain Eukaryota; kingdom Metazoa; phylum Chordata; class Actinopteri; order Centrarchiformes; family Terapontidae; genus Terapon; species Terapon puta. The sequence continues at coordinate 15,662,237 of JAOXYL010000071.1, forward strand.
GACGGCATATGTTATGGAATGGTTCTTATTCAAGCAATTAGTCAATTCTTCGCTTTATTTAACTGCCTGCTCGTCCCTTCATGCAGTCAGTTCGGTTACTTATTACACTTACACACACATTTTTGCTGGTTTTCAGTTTTTTAGCTATTGTATGAACAGGAAAATGCTGCCTTGGGTGTTTTGCAAGTAGCTCTTTTATGAAATATTATCATATGATTTTGTCTGAGTGGATGGACACTATGCCTGCTACATCTACTACACTGTAAATAATGTAAGATTGTGCAAATACTGAAGGGTCTCATCGACATTTATTATTGAAACAGCAGCTGTCACATACACGTACTGTGTCCTTGTCTTGCTTTAAAAATCCACTGAGATTGATTAATTATGTGCTTATTACATGATTGTTTACTGCTCCTTCTGTGCATGCCACCCCTTCAACTCTCGAAGCCAAGTCCGTGTTTTAGTTGGGCAGAACGACTACACTAACTGGCAGTGACTCAGTCAAACTCAACTCCAAAGAATGACAATGTTTTGAGTTGAAATTTATCACTTTGTTGTTCCAGTCTTGTTGCTGTTTCGAATGTGTCCTTTTCATGTTCCACAATTGCTGTTAAATATATAACCTCTACAGTCCTGATGATGAATATTCATAGTTTATGGTCCACAGGAGGAGTTTTTTTTTTTACCAGAGTCTGAATAAACAGATGTGGCCTTTTTCTTATTGCAGCATAACTCCATACTTGGCAGCGTTTTTGCAGACTTCTACGACCAGCAGCTGCCGTCCATTCAGGCCAGTGCTCTCTCACAACAGGTACAACAGCCTGCACGTCAGTATTTAGCTCTACTCTTCACAGTGCTCTGGCTTTTGGGGCGATCTTGTGTTTGATGCAACACTTATGATATTTGTTGTCATTGCCAGTTGGAGCAGTTCAACATGATTGAAACCCCCATCAGCTCTGACAGCCTGTACAACCAGACCTCCACCCTCAACTACTCCCAGGCACTGATGATGGGTTTGACCGGTAGCCATTGCAACCTTCAGGACTCGCAGCAGCTGGGCTACAGCAGCCATGGCAACATCCCCAACATCATTCTCACAGGTAAGTCTCCAACACATTGTGTGGCTCGCGTCAGCCTTATAGCAAATGGCTTGTGTAAAACTGTGGCATGCTGCTGCTTGTGTTGAAAACCTTGTGTAGAGTTTTCCCAAACCAGAATAAAGCTCGGCTTGATGTTTGCTTGTCTGCCTTGATGTAGTGACAGTGTGTCAACAAAAACTGAACATTATAAGCCTCACAAAGATATGATTCATTGCAGGGCTGTTGTAATGTCATAGATTGCGATGGCACACCCAGCGATCTGCTTTTAAATTACTTGGCACTGTTGTTAATCTGCCACTCATGCAATGTTCGAATAACATATTTGAAGGCAGCGTCTCAGTGACTGTCATACTGTGAGCTTCGAATTACTGGAAAGCACTGACATATCCCACACTTGAGAGTTGGCTGCAAAACGGCACTGCATTCATGAGCTTTCATCTAAGTAAGAAAGTTATTTTCCACATTTATAGATGTGAAAGTGAACCATCCTGATAGAGCTTTCAATCAGGCCACAGTCTCAAATAACTTCCCGAGAAGAATTAAAAGGAGAAGTGGAGAATGGACATGATTTTTTTTTGGGGGGGGTGAAACTATCATATATATAGCAACAGAAATGCTTCTCAAATTCATAACTTCAAATCTAATATATGTAAATATATTTGGGGTTTAACCTGCTAAAACCATATTTAAGAGGATTTTTTCATGCCCACTGAGTTTTCCCTTGTTGTTTCTGAAAATTAGCAGTGTCTGTTGTTGCTGGCTCTTTACTGAAATGTGTAATTATGATGTCAAGATGTCAAGCCTCTGCAGCACGTAATTATCAAATCATATCCCAGACTTGTCAACAGTGTGTCTCTTCCTGCTGCCACCGGTTTCTTTTTTCATCTTAACCAGGGGGCACAGAGATAAATGTCTGCTTACTAATTCCTTAAAGTATTAATCCTTTCTTCTTTGTTTGCTGTCTTGTGTTCAGTTAGTGGAGAGTCTCCCCCCAGCCTGCCCAAAGACCTGACTGGCTCGCTGTCCACAGATGTCAGCTTTGATATCGACTCCCAGTTCCCACTGGACGATCTGAAAATTGACCCGCTGACGCTCGATGGCCTGCACATGCTCAATGACCCGGACATGGTCCTCGCTGACCCCGCCACAGAAGACGCGTTTCGCCTGGACCGGCTCTAACGGTGTTTGCACCACGCCCCCTCATGCACAGGTGTGTGAAAGCTGCTGCCCCAGGGGGTGGAGCAACTAAGAGGAAGAAACCCAAAAGGAGGAGCAGATTTCCGGAGTGTGCGGGTGGAGACCTCGTCTGGGCGGAGCATCGATTCCACACCAAACCAATCAAACCCCACAAAAGAGCTTTTAAAAGAAACATCATCGTAGGAAAGTGCATTGAAATGTTTTTTTGCAGACTGCTGCCAGCCTAACTTCTCGTCAGAACTGGAAAGATGGTTTACGGCTGATGACAAGTTATGGTATGAATGATGCTCTCTCACAACTTTTTTTTTTTTTTTTGCAAATGACACATCCAGTTTTGATTTATTGTAAATGCCTAGTTTTTCATTGATGAAGCTTGATGAAAATATCATAAGCGCAGAGGCAGCTGACTGACTAAACCATGTCTGCTGAGCAAACCTTTAACAGCCAACTGTATATTCATTGATTTGTTAACACGGAGTAGCTTCATGACTCAGAGGAAACACCTGTCAGAGGTTAACCTTCTTCTGTGCCAAGCTGGTTGCTCGGAGTAGTACATTCAGTTCAGATTTTAATTTAGTGCTAATCCCTGTGTGGTTTGCCATGGAAGCCAAAGTCAGGCCTGGTTTGAGTTTTCCCAAATTTCCTCTTAGGACTTAAGTGACAATGAGTTATTATTTTGCCACCTAAGTTATTTTTTAGGAAGTGCTGAGTTTTGATTTACCATAGTGAATAGCGGTCATCAGTTATGCATGAAATCACATATCACTGTGCATACTTGTTTTGCCTTAATAGCTTGACATTTTGGTTCTCATGCAAAGATGACGATTATGTGAATTAGGAAAAAAAACAAAGTATTTAAACTGTCAAGTAATTTGTACTGTTTTACAAGTGGTTTGGCCTACATAATTCACAGTTGCATTACTGTAGTTATATTCTTGAGATGTGCTAATCTTTATCCATTATGCCATCCATTGTCACTACCATATCTTTTTTATCTTCATTTATCAGTCAAACCTAAATGGATAAATGTTGTTTGTTATGAAATAGATGTTTACAGGATCATTTTGTTTTCTATTTTACATGTACAGAATGTGATTAGATTTTGCGTAAAGGTATCTATGCAAAACTACAGCGATTGATTTAGGACTTTAAAATGAAAGCTACAATGAACCCTTATAAAAGGAAGCTGATGAGGAAGGTTCCTACAGAATGCACAGTGGTGGTGCCATGTTATGTTTCTTTTGATACTTCGGAAGCTCTTTACATTTTTTTTTCTTTGAGACGAGTGTGTTGTGGAGAAAGGAAAGAAGGCTCAGTGAGTGCGGCATATAGTAGAAACTCTCCTGGACTACTCCCAAAGATGTGACCTCAGTGTAGTTGAAATATATATATTTTTCCAGACAATTGAACTGCCTCTACTAGAACAGCATTGTTGATGCAATGAGAATGTATTTAGGTCACATCTGTACAGTTGTGTTGTTGCCATCTTGTCATCCTCATTGCCTCTCATACCTTGCATTTATGTACTGTAGGACCAAATATATTTCACCCGTTAGTTAATATATGACTTTTTTTGTTTGTTTGTTTCATTGGCACTACATTGATACTGAATATCTGTTTTCCCATCATGCTTGTGTTGTCTCTGCCCTCTATCCGTTTGTTACATGGTCTTTGGTTTGGCGTTTATATGGTTTCATGCATTTGCTCTTTAAAAGGAAAATCCTCTGTGGAGTCAGTGTGTTTCTCAGTGAGTGGATCCACTTGGATTCTGTTGTACCTGTCTCCCATATCTTGTAGTGCACTTTATGCATTTATTTGAATATGGATTTCTGAGAGTTTATATACCCACCCCTCCCTGTGACTGTTATGTGCACTGGACCTGTTTGCCCTTGATTAAACTTGCCTTCTTGTTAAAAAAAAAAAAAGAAGAAATATGAAAAAAGCTAAATTAAATTATAGTTATTTTTGAAAAGTCATATACAGATAGTCTATTTAAAAGAGCTGTTTTTACTTAATCAGTGAGTATTTTGTTAGCTGTCTACTGTTACACAGTTTTTCCTAAATCTTTGAAAAAAGTTGTATTTTGGGACAGTGCTGTGCTGCAGCTCTGTTGATGACAGGACAAAGAAATAAATGAATGAGAAAAATATCTATAATTAATCACTGATGAGCAAAAATGTATTCTTAAAGTAGTTCAAGAGACAATATAGTTGGATTTGACAGATGAGTAGATTTGAAATTGCAGGGCAGGACATATTATCACAATGCTGTGCCAGATGGGATGAACCAGTCACTAAAAAAGTATTTTATGAAATTTATATTGTAATTCAGTCCAGGTATGATTATTATTAAGATGCCCATAGACTATACAGCCATTTTCCATTAATATTTCACACTTTGAAAAAGGCTGTTCTGTAGCTACAACATTGTGTCTGTTAATGAGTGTCAAGGTCCCCCTGTGCCAGCATATTTCACCATTATTCTTACATAATGTAAATCAGAAATGTTCTGACAAATGTTACTGAAATCAGCTGAAATGAAGTTGTTGAGTTTGAAGATTTTTTTTCCTTTTAGAAAAAAATACTCTGATGTTTTTGGATGCATCATGTTTCTGAATCGTGATGCAGTTTTTTTATGTTGTGATTGCATGAATCTCTGGACTCATTTCCCCCTTTAATGACTTGGCTTTTATTTCCTTTTGAAAGGTGGGGTCAGCTTTGTTTGTCTAAGTGTTTAGTTTTTCTTGTTTGGTAATGTTGTCCTTTGTCTCTTTTTAATCCGGCGTCATGTGTAGGCTATGTATCTGCTAAGTGAAGCCTAAAAGCATCAGAAATATGGTAATCAGCCTTTTATGCACATGTAGAAGCTGTTGTTTGGTACTATGTTTTACACTGCAATATACAGTATGTGCTTATTTTTCTGTGCAACTCCACAGAGTTTTATTATGTCATAGTAAATTTAGACTAGCTTTGTATAATGCTGTATGGTAGGAGCAATGTTTTTTGTGCTTTATGTGATATGATGTCAAAGTGAGAAAATGCACTGAGAAATACTGTGCTGCAATATGTCATTGTGGCTCTATATTCTCTGCTGGACCTCGAACTTTATAGTGAGCCTGACATCTTTGTAGGTCCATTTTCTGTTTTGGAATTTCTTTGAACTTTTTTGTGGCCATGTAGATAGCTCTGACTGATGTGTCGCCTGTTACTGCCACCTTTTTATGCATCAACGTTCAGGTATCCATTGGTGTTACACCAGTGTTTACAGAGACAAGAGTTTACAACAGAGCAATGTTTGTTTTTCTCTCCTTAAAAATGTTCTGACTTTGTTAAATACTGTATCTGGAATAACAGACTACAGATGAACCACTTGCAGTGTAGACTAGGGGATTCTTTTGCTATTGACATTTAACAGTGAATCGGTAATGTTAGTTCAAATGTATGATAATAATTTCAACATTGTGGCCATAATGATATATCCTATTACATGAGATTATTATATGAATTAATAATATTTCCTTTAGAATTCATCCGTATGCATTTCAAGGCCCTGAAAGCACTTTTTACTTAATTTACATTATTCTGCAGAAATGACCATTTCTTTATATTTGTGAAGAGCAGCTACATGCCATCAGAAGTTATTTTAACAGAATATATAAAATTTAAAAGATTTTATTGAATTTAGTTTTATTATAAATCTGTCATCAGCACTGTACCTTCTACTTCTTTTAATGTTAAATCAGCAGTTGAACCAAAAAACCAAAGTTAAAAACAGCCATAAATGAGAGAATACTTACACATTTTATCCCTCTCGCTGTTGAGACATCCTCTCCCTTTTGTTTCTCAAAATATGTCATTGGATTACAAATTCCTTCATGTATAAACTATGACCTTATCAATGCATTACATTGTTTACATTGAAAAGAATCACTGAAATTCTTGCAGCATAACTTAAAGAGATGTGAGTCATATATCCTGTCCACTACCTGGGAAATCTCTTTTCTGCATGATCGTGAATTTCAAAATATCTCAGAAAACACCTTGAGGTATTGTATTTTGCTTTAAATTAAATATTTTGTTTTGCCTATGTTTTATAAACCTGCTGTCAAACACTATTTTGTAGTGAATATTAATATATACATCTTATCTGAGAAACAACACACAGTAAGAAATAATATAAGAAATAGCAGATACAAATACTGTACAGTCAGGCTATATATATAAATATACATAGATATATGTAGATTGACTTTGTAACATGTTCAAACAAACTTAATCAGGAAGATGAAATGGAGTCATAGTCGTGTACAGTCACTCAGTGGGTTACCCACATCTATGAATCCTTTGTGTGCATTTTGAGGACAGCCTACTGCTGGTTCAAGCCTCATACAATGGCAGCTAAATTGTTATATAATGTATTTTGTTTCTGAGTTCAGTGATACTATTACAAACACTGCACATGCATTTTACTGCCGTGAAGGGGTGCACTATGCTCCTGTAGTACACTCACAGCAACAGGAAACATAATGCTCATAGAATATGCAAAATCTAGCATTCTGCAGCACAGCTTGGCAAGTTGGTACTTTTTTGAGCTAACCCTTTAAAAATTACTGGTTCAAACCTTGTTATTCAAAATTGTGTGTTTTCTATTTCAACTGTCAAATCGGACCAAAAGAATCCAAGTTGGCTGTAAATGTGTGCTATATTAAAGATGAAATACGCTTCTGTTTGAACTGTACCTGATGTATTTTTCTTGCGTGAAGGCTTCTGTCTTTGTATCTTTGCATTATTATTTGTAAATGAAATGAGAATAAATATATCTGAATAAGCAGAGACATTTCTTTAATCTTGTTTTATGCTAGAAAAAGCACCAGAAAACAATGAACTAAAACAGTAGTTACATGGAGATTACTGCCCCCATAACTGGCATAATTTCGATTTTCTCACCCACTCTGCAGCTTCACGCCCAGCTTTTGCCCTGCTCTGCTCCCACTCTGTCCACACTAGCAATTTTAATGAGTTGACACTGGACATTTTGCATGTGGGATGGATATGACAAAAGTAATGGCCAAGATTTTTGTCTATTCTAAACTAGGTAAGATCATGATTATGTTGGGTTGGTTGTCATTTGTTGGTGTATTTATTTTATTGCATCAGACAATCTACAGGGTGTCTCCTTTTTGCCTTCCAGTGATAGCTTCACCGTCCCAGATGTCCTCAAATATACTGATAAATTGTCTTCCAGCTAATCTGGTCCACTGATGCAGGCTTGGCTCTTTTAGTTGAACTGTCACAGGACTCCATCTGCTGGTTGAATGCAGCAATACAAAGTCCTCAACACTGACCATTAATAAAAAAGTATATGTTGTGGTAAACACATGCCTATCAAACATTTATGTAAATGTCTACCACAAAACTGGCCATGGTTGATTCTCTAAATGCAACAGACTGTGCGGGACAGTGTGTGTGTGGTCAGTTTGTTGTTATATACAGAGAAAACCTCTTACAGTGAGCACGTCTGTCCAGGTTTATTGATTAAATTTATTATTGATTATCATTATGAGCATTGTAAGCTATTTTCCCCCTTTTTTATTTCTCATGCAGATTACCATCTCATTGGCATCTGTGTATTTATTACAAAAACATAAAGTAATGAAATGGACAGCTTCACTTGACTTGATAGGGGCTTCAACCGCAGGTGCTCTGACCACGCACATTTGTTCTGACTCTATCACCACCAGCTGACTGTTGCTCCTTGTTTGAGTAGACAAACAAGGTAGCCTGAGAAAGACCAGTTTTTGTGTTTTTGCTGCATCTCATGGCAGTTTGGCAGTTTGTTCGTGGCAGTTTGTCATGAGCTTTAAGGACACAATGTCAGCCATTGAGAGAGATGACTTTATTTTCCCTGCCATGACTTCAAATGTGCACACTGCACCAGCCTCAGGGTGCCAGCTGGAAGCAGGTGGGACAAAATTAAATCAATTAATTAAATGTAAATAAATAAACAAATGATACATATGAAAAAACAACATATATATATATATATATATATAATTTGTTTATTTATTTACATTTAATTAATAGATTCATTTTGTAAAATGCTTTGGGAGACTGTAACTTTGCAGAACTAGAACTTTCCTGGTCTATGTCTGTATCTGCTCTCACTGTTCATAGACAGAGACTATGTAGTATAAATAGATTGATTCTTGTAGGCTGCTGTGCATCCAGTTACTGATCCACTGTGGGTAACAGCGGGTCGGCAGGTTGCTCAGAGGAACAGAGGGGTGCACCTTCATCACATCCCTGAGTTTGCTCAGCAGAGCGCTGGGATGTTTACTCGAGTACGTGCAGACGTCAAAGCGCATCCATCGTATCCCGTCATGCAGCAGGAGGCCGTGCAGAGAGCCCGCAGCTGGCAGTGAGTTTGTCAGCGCCGAGCAAGCAGCAGCCGACGGTCAACACAGCGCACACATCTCTCCTCCATGTGAGAAAAAAACAAGCCGTCTACCTCCAGGGCGATTGAAGAATATGCTGGTCGGACGGCCGACGTGCCACCGCATCGGCGTTTGACTCACCTGTGTCAGCCGGGCTTCATTTTGGAGGATTCCTCCCTCCATCCTCCGGATCGCACCGAACAGGCAATGACAACGGGCTCGGCAACCCCGCAGCAGATGAGGGACCGGCTGCTGCAGGCCACCGACAGCCACAGCAATGTGAGTCAGGCTAGGCGGCTAATGCTAGCCTGTTTACCTACAGGCTCGACCGGGAAGCTAACTCAACAGCTGTCAATCCACCATGTGTTTGTTTTTTAAATAATGTTTGTCTGCCCTTGGCTTTTAAAAAAGGTTTAAACGGTTGAGGGAGGGTGAAGCTTTTTTGGTTGTGACAGCTTGTGTGAGCTAGCTTAGCCTGTTAGCTGGGTTGTGTAGCATGCTAGCTGTTAGCTGAACCGCAACACCAAAACGAGGTGAGAGTATCTAATGATTGGAGGAATGAAATGCACACAGGTGCTTTGGGAATATTCAGTTTATTCTGAAATTATTCACACGGTCTACTGAGAGGTCAAGATTTCGTTACAGGCGGTTTCACTTTAATATTTCCTCGTTGGCGGAGTGTAGGAGTTTAGCTGATAGCAGTTAGCAGCAACGGCTGCCGTTTTAGGAAATAGTCGGACCCATTCCTCTCAAGTTAGTTAGCCGAAATCAGCTAACACAGGTAAGTCTACCGAGCTGGTTGACTTTTTCGACCCTCTCAATGTTTGTCACTCTTTGCCTCCAGATTTGAGTCTAGTACTTGAGTTTTGTCGAAACATTTGTTGCCACAGAGGTCTTCTGACTTGACACTTTACCATCTTCACTTTCTGAACGTCGATGTGAAGCAGACACAAGCTAATGTTTTCAGAGCTAACTTGTAAGCTACCCCCCCCCCCAACACACACACACGTTGCAGACACGATTCAGCAATAGATGTAGGAGATTTATTTAATCATTGAAATGTCAGTCATTTGCACGGTTTTCTGATATATATCAACCATATGGTTAAAATCCTGATGTAACAGGGACTTCCACCCTTAATTAATTTGGTAATGGTAATTTTAAGCTCATACTACATATTTGCTTTCCTTTGTGTTGTTTGCAGATAAATTAATGCATATTGTTTGTTTTCTCCTCCATGCAGATATGCAATATGGTGGCTGTACTGGAAGTAATTTCCTGTCTTGAAAAGTATCCTATCACCAAAGAAGCACTTGAGGTAAGACTTTTTATTGTACGTTAAATACTACTTCATGCAGAAATTGTGTTGATCAATATGTTTCTAACACACGTTATTTACGTAGGAAACTCGACTAGGGAAATTGATCAATGATGTAAGAAAGAAGACCAAGGATGAAGACCTTGCCAAGCGTGCTAAAAAACTCTTGAGGAACTGGCAAAAGCTAATTGAACCTGGTCCAGCTGTGCCTGCGAGCACCCCGGGGTCTACCAATGGCAGTTCTCATCCCTGCAGAACGGACGCCTCTCCTCCTGATATTCCTGTGTCAGGGAAGGGTGTCCCTGAAGTCAAAATCAGGAACGATGTTCACAACACATACTCGCCAAAAGCTGAGAAATCAAGCAGCCGCAAACGCCGGGCAGAGCACAGAGACAGTGGAGTGCACTTACCAGAAAAAATCTCCAAGATGTCTTCGTACGATAACTCTGTTTCACCACCACCCACCAATGGGATTGCAAGCAGTCCTGATGCCCTGCCTGACCCGCAAGTGGTCCCATCTCCTGACAGATCTCGGATAGAGCACCTTGATAATGATAAAATCAACAGAATTCCGGTCAATGCTGTCAAGCCTCGTCCCAGCTCCCCTGGAGTGGCCAAACTACCTAGCACTTCTTCTATGATCAAGGTTGCTGTGATGCAGCAACAGGCCAGATTGGATGAAGGAGGTGGTGGTGGGGCCTATTATCAAGCCAAAAGTCCTCGTGGCCTCACTACCAGTCCAAGGAGCATGAAGCAGGACACCGTGACCAAGCGCTCCTCGGCTTATACGCCAAAAGGAACGCCTGTCCCAAGCCCTTCATCCAGGGACTCTCCCCTCTCTCTGCCCCAGTCTGTGTCCTCCCCAGCCCAACCAACTTATGCTGACAAGCTGCCACATTCTTCTCATAGGTCTTCAATGCACTGGGCGAGTTCGTCAGAAGTCCCATCTCATTGCCCACCACAAGACATATCTGCAACACTGGAATCCCCATCAGTTTCTCCTTCACCTTCTCATCCCCAACACAACTCAGAACTACTCAGACCAACCTCTGAGGGAGCCATGTCTGTATCTGATGACACAGACGGGACGATGGTCCCCAACTCCGAGCATAAAAGGAGGAAGTACAGGTCAAGAGACTACTCTGTTAACTTAGATGGCCAGAAAATAGAAGACACGACCAAGCCTGTACGGTTAAAAGAACGCAGACTAACGTTTGATCCTGTCACAGGTCAGATCAAACCTCTGGTACATAAAGAACCTTCTCAAACAGAGGAAACCCCCACTCCTTACCCCACTGAGTTGAGGCAGAGAACTGAAAGCACTGTACAACAGCCTGCTGCCCCAACCCCAGCCTCAGTCTCTGCCCCAACTCCAGCCCCAGCCCCAGCTCCTGGTCCTTGTCCTGGTCCCGGTCCCGATCCCGGTCCTGGTCCTAACCCTTTCCATCAAACAAACTGGAAGGAGCTGTCCAGAAATGAAATCATCCAGTCGTACTTGAACCTTCAGAGCAATGTGCTCACTTCCTCGGGGGTCCAGGCCCCTAGTGCACACTTTTTCATGTCAGAGTATCTGAAAAGGGAAGAACAGGAGATCAAGGACTCACGGAAGATACATGTTCTGCAGACAGACAGCTTGGTAGGGGATTTACCGGGTGTGAGCCGGGAGGTGACGAACGAGGACTTGGACAGGATACACACAGAGCACTGGCCAGGCGTGAATGGTTGTTATGACACCAAGGGCACCTGGTATGATTGGACAGAGTGCATATCATTGGACCCTCACGGGGATGAAAGCAAATTGAACATCCTGCCATATGTTTGCCTAGATTGAGGGGTTCGGGAAGGTTACTGTCCTTTTCCACTCCTTTCTTCGTCTCCCCACGAGACAAGATACTTTGTGATTTTGTTTGTCCACTGTGAGTTCGGCAAAAGCCAGGCCCGCTAAACCCCCCCTCACTCCTGTGCCTCTTCCTCTTCCTGTGAAAATCTATGGAGATTTTGATATAAAAAGAGTAAATATTAAAAGAATAGTTGAGTTTGTAATACCAAGGGCTGTTTCTGTTTTATTTTTCAAAGTGAAAGCCACAGGAATGAGGCCCTAGTTGCAGAGTGCTGCTACTGATACTGAAGGCTAGAAAAAGAGGACAGAGTTATCCCAGTCTCCCAGAAATTGTTATGATGTGAATTTTTGTAATGTTCTGCATTGTACCTCTATTACTCGCTTGCGGGGGGATACACATATATATATATATATATATATATATATATATATATATATATATATATA
>JAOXYL010000071.1:15674784-15692024 GCA_028564955.1 Terapon puta
ACATCTATTTATTTTGACCATTTCATTTATGGGACGTTCATCAAAACAGACTTTCAGAAACCTCTAGAGCGTTTTTTTTTTTCTTTCCCCAGTTTGCAGCACAATGTTGTTAGCTTAATCTTTGACGTCAAAGGAGCACACCTACGTTTTTTTTGCATGGTCTCTCTTTCGGATTGGCCAGTGCGTTTGGTCATTAACATTCCATACTCCACCCTTCACCCACTTTCGCTCTCTCATCACACAGCTCCTCTAAGTTCAAGCCGTCTCTACTCAGACAATTTATTTTGCAAGGTCACTTGGTGGTTTCATTACATTTGAATTTCTCTGGCTCACTCGAGCCCAAAATATTAAAGAATGTCATCAGATGGTGCTGATCAGTAATACCATTTTAAAGACAAAAACAAGGAAATGTTTGAAAGCTGGGACGCACTTTGTTTCCATTCCTTTTAGTTGTCATTTGCCTTCTGCAATTCCTTCAGCATATTTTTTCTGTGTTAAACAGCCTTAGTGAATGTATGGGACTAAGACCTTTTATGCACTTGTACAGAAGTTGACTTGTTGGTAATTTAATTCAGGTGTGAACGGTGACTGACGCTCCCACAATTTATGTGCCCATAGTTTATTCAGAGTTTCAGACACATTCAAAGTTTAGAAAACATTTAGGATGCCGATCGAGGCAACGTTTCTATTGCTTCCATTTTTAACTTGTCAGAGGGAGAGAGAGAAAGCTGTGTGTATCAGATATGTTGGTATTTTCCACATGACAACTAATATTTAATTTTGATTTTCCTTTATACTCATCAGTCACTTCCACTTTTGTTCTTCACACAACTTAAATCAAGATTGGCTTCTGTGCAGCCTCTCTGTCCATACGTTCTGTCAGTCATTCATCCCTACCAATGTGCCTTGGTAAATGGTAAATCCGGATTTGCTTCCGCATCAAACACGCCTGTCGGTGGAGCCGGGTTCACGTGCGAGAATTCCAAATCCTGAGATCAATACAACGCTGGTATATGCACCATTTCTGTTACTTTTTTTGTACTCAGTGATCTAGAGAGGGTGAAGCTGCAGACAATGAGAGAACTGCACAACAACACAGCTGGCAATAAAAGAAAAGTGCTACAACTGGTTGATAAGAATCTGTTTTCTGGAGTTTTGACTGGGGCATCTATATTTGTTCAGTGTTTAACATCTCTCAATTGTTTGAAAAATAAAATGATCTAAATCTTCAGCTCAGTCGACTGGCTCGTGGCTCTTTTGCGGTGTCGTGTGTTCAGCGACTGCCCTCATCCCTCAAAATCTTAACAGTACATGGTGAGTCTGCCCTTTCTTTTGAGCTTCACTCCAAGTTGCTTTATGCTGTCACTTGTTGTACTTACCAAGTTCAGCCATGCGGGGGTGCACATTGTCTTTTTGTCCCCTTTGTCTGCATTAGTGTGATGTAAGGATGGGATGGTACGAGTAATTTCAGTTCAGTGGGAATTGTTGGATCAGACATGTTTTTTTTTTTCTAGGTCCGCAAAGAATATATGGTCCTCTATTTTTAAATAAAAAGAATCATGCTCAAGATTTAGATTGTCCTCCATCTGTGGAAGCCTGCACTTGTCAACAGCCCCAGTAGAGAAATGGCCTTGTGTGAACAAAAGTGGTATTTCCAATAGCTTTGTTGGCCTTAACAGAGATTGCATGTGAGCTCCTACATATGTAATAGTCTCAAGAGTACCACAGCTATCCCTCTGTGACTCAGTAAATTGATGTAATCTCAGCACAGATATCAGGATGAGTAACACCCCCCAACCCCCCCAGTGTGTTTACTCGCAGACTCTGAATCAGCCTCCAGCTCACCTGTATGATGTAATCACCTGCCACACTTAGAAATCCAGCTGTATTTATGACTGAGGAGGGACACCTGGGCTCACGTCATTATGAGTGTCTGAGGTTTTACGTCCTACTTCGTCTGGTTAGAATCTGTTTAGAAGGTGAACACGCATCATGATTAATGACGTCAAGGTGAAGTTGCACAGTTCACTGAAATCAAAATATCCTATATATGGGAACCGGCAAGTGTTTTGAATTTTGCTTGAAAAAAATGCCTGAAAATAATTGATTGATAGATAGATAGTTACTCATTCATCAACAAACAAATAAATCGGCTGTCATTTCAGCTCCAGTTATATCAAAGAGCACACTTTGACAGCAGACCATTGACTACTTTTTATCATCTGATCATTCTGTGGCTCAGCGTTTGGTTAATGCAGTACGTCTGTGTGTGCATTGATATAGCTCTTTATACTTAAATGTATTTTGTTCTTTCAGGCAATTAGAAGCTCCCCAACCTCAATTGTGCAATTTAAATAACCAACATTTTAATTTTAGGTGTTGGCATAGTCACTGAACGCTGACTAACTGCAACCAGCTGCATCTTTGGCCAATTTAATGTCCCTTCCTGTCCAATAGCCAATGTCTCTGTCTTCACCAACAGGCCTATTGTTCATAACCAGATTATAGCTGGTCTGGAAAAACAACAGCGCACGTTGCAGCGAGAATGCCTCTTTGTCAGAAAATACATGTTGATATAGCTGCTGTATTATATGATGGTTATATGTGCGTGTCAGTGATGTCATATAGTTCAAATAGAAGTCTGTGAATTATGGTGACCGTCAGGTTGAGGTCTGACTTAGAACATTTTGACATTTCACTGACTAAAGAGAAGCGATGTTTCCTTGGCTCCAGAGCCCCCATTTAAGTTTTAAAGCCTGTTATTTCAAGAGCAAATCCGTTTTTCCGATATCTGTTCCATTTGAAAATGATGGCCTTGCTTTTCCAGAGGAGGCAGCTTGTTTCTGTGTGGAGCTGATTTGACTCAAAGAAGACAGAGAAAAGAAAAAACCCTGGTCCTCCCAGCACCCATCAATGCCAGACATCCCTGATGAGCACATTCACAAATCCTGACATGTGAAGAGAAGTTGTATCTCTTATCTTGAAGCCCATAGCACCGACATTACGTCACCCCAGTAGCTCATTGTACTCAGTTTAGTTCCTCAAAACTTTTTTTTTCTCCGGCAGTGACTCAAAAAAGTGCGACAATTTGTCTGGTCCGCTGCCCGTCTGGTATGTAGGGTGGGACCTGTGGATCACTCCCACCATTCAGGAATTTGGGAAGTTTCCTTCCATATAAGGAGTTTTTGATTTCAATCGCGACCTAAGGCAGAGAGGGGGGAAAGGTGGAGCCTGGGATCGATTAACGAAGAGAAGAGCCAAAGAGTACACAGCCGAGGCAAGAGCAAGCTCTGTACATTCTTCCGCAATTGCTGAAACTCACGTTCTTTATTTAACTTGGCATGAACGGGTCAGTTTGATAAAGGTGATTTTGATCTTAGGCTTATAAAGACTGGTATAAGCTATAACTATTATATAACTATATGTAATAAGATAAAAAGTTCAAAGCCGGTCTGTTTTTCAGAAAACCAGCAGTCTTATCACATCCTTGAATTTGTGCGCCCCAGCTGCTGCACTGTGATGTACAGCCAGGAAAATTAAGTATTCACACGTTTTGGTTATAATTCTGAAAATGATTATTGTGTGTAAATTTGGAATGGTCAGCTCCCCAGATTGCTAAAATCTCCTCAAATTTATCAAATGAATAAAAACATGAAACATGGCTTCTTGTTGTTTCCATTAAAAAAGGTAGATAAGGACACTTTGAGCTTCATTGATTTATGTACTCGACAACTCACATTTCAGCGATGACTTCACGTATTTTTCCCTTGTTCCGAATAATACTGATTGCTTTTCCAGACCCACCGTGTGAGTTGTGTTGTTCAGGTGAACTGTCTGCAGTGAACCATCTTGACTCTTGAGTCTTTGTTCTTCCGCACAAACCGTGGGAGCGCTCTAATTGGCGGCTGCAGAAGAGAAAGGAAGTATTTAGTTCACTGCGTTTTCATTGGAAGAGAAAGTCGAAGATAATTTAGCGAAGCGTTACGCTCAAGTTCTTATCGCTCTCCCTCTCTATTCTTACCTGAGCCGGAAAAAAGTAGCATCTCTTGGACAATGGCTTTTAACAGAGGTCCTGCCTACGGACTATCGGCGGAAGTCAAAAACAAGGTACGTGTCCATCATTTTTCCTCCCCGCATAAAGTAAGTAGTACTGAACTTTTCCTCCCATCATGCATTCTTTGGGATTTTTCTCGAAGCGCGAGCACGGGAGTCACCTGGCCTCCATTTTGAGAGCGCGTGTCCGGGTCGAAAAGTTGCTTCAAAAACACTTTTTAAGATTTCTTTAAGTATTTTTAAGCTTTATTCTTCTCCATTAAACTTTCTGTGAGTGTGCGTGCTTTGCAAACTATATATTTATTTCTGACTTTTTACATGTCTCATAGCAGAAAAAATTCCCCCTCTTTCCCTTTTTCCCCTTGAGCGCGAGTCAGTTAATAACAGGCTATGGGCGTTGTCCCTCTCGGCGAAGAAGTGCGTCGTTGTGGCACAAAAAAAAAAAGTTTTACTAGTGTGCAGCCTGTGAGTGTCCCTGTGCAGCCTGTGGCCCTGCGACGTGACCCGCATTAACAGACGCTGTGATTCACTGATTAGAGCCGGCAGTGGATGCCATCCATCCTCCTTATTGTTCCTCTCGTAGTCATTTTTTTAATTACCTCCGTTTTTATGAGATGGCATGAAATCTTTCTTGCTCCCTCCCCCGCTACCCCGCCTCTCTCCATTTAACTTCCCCTCGCTCAAATCAAGTCAGATCACAGCAGAAAATGTGTTTTTGCTGTTGTCGCCGTTTTTCTCACCCTGAAATTGTGCAGTGTAAGTAGCGCAAAACAACCGGTCTCCAAGAATGAGACACACACACACACGCACACACACACACTCCACTCTCCCGTTAGTAATGTGTAACTTCAGTGAGTGGGGCCTTGATGAGGAAAGCACCTTGTTTACTTGGACCTGCCCGCACATCCGGATCCACTTAAAATACCAGAGCTGATGCTGCAGATCACTTTCCTGACCGCCGTCCTCGACTGTCAGATTGAATTGTGTAACCATGACAACTTAACTTTTATCTTTTCAAAGTAGGGGTAACGACACAGCTGTTACTCAGTTAATTAAATATGACCTGTCAAATTTTACTCCTTTCCACAGTAAGTTGCTGCTGCTCTGGCATAGATCTTTTTCTTTTTTTGTCACTCACTTTGCTCACAAACACACCTACTAGTGTTTCTCTAAGTGGCCTTCAACCCCCCCCCGTGTGGCAGAGAAAGGGCTGCGTCCCCTCCTGAACGTCTACAGGACAACATGTGCCGGACGTAAAGACAACATGTAGATTTCCTCTGTCTGTTACCACTGATGTCCTTGGAGGGGGTTGGGGGGTGGGAGGGTGTTTAGAGATGCTGACTTGAGTGGTATTTCCTGCCATCAGTGACGTAGCCTCCACCGTGAAATGTGAGGCATTTGACTCCCCCCTCCGCAGCCCCTCCTTCAACTTAAATCTCATGGATGTGGAAAAAGGGCACTGCAAGCATCTCTGAAGGTTGAACCGTGAACTCAGAAAGTTCAGCAGCAGCAGCAACAAACAACATTTCTGAGTGCCACTGTGGCCCTCATTCACTCACAGACACACACACACACACAGAGTCCAGGGCATGCTGCTCCATTCAACTCTTTTATCCAGGCACTGAGGGCTGAATTCCTCACGTTCAGCTTGTCTCTGTAAATTACATCTGTAGGATCCTTTTGTGGACAATTAAAATCGCGAGTTTTTTTTTTTTTTTTTTTTGGGGATAAGTAAATGAAGGAAATGTAATTAGTAGGCTGACATTCCTCAAGAGTACAACCAGCTGTGAGCCCAGTGTGGCTTCTGTCTATAGTTAGGTCAGACTCTGTGGTTCAGGTTCTCGTTGCTCTTGGGACAGAGGCCGATTGTTGGCTGGTTTGAGTTTGCACAAAGCTCAGTCAATACCTTATCCTTTACTGGGTGAGAAGAAATGTGTACCTGTTTCAGTTTTTTTTTTTTTTAAACCCCACCTTATTTCTGCTTTCTAGTGAGTCCCAGGACAGACTTGACTGTTTGTGTGACCATAGTGCTCTCCCTGAATGGCCTCTTTCAGAGCCAGCGTAGCACTTCTCACTCACTCCAGTCGTCAATCAAGAGAGAGCTTGTAAATCAAAGTCACACCTCAACCGTGACGCTCTTGCCAGAAAGTCTCTTTGTGCCATGTAAAGCCCCTTAAAAGCTCTCCCTCCCACTCACCCCCTTAACAGCGACTGCCTTCCTGTGTTTCAGGGGAGATTTTAGCAGTTTATAAAACAGGATATCCGCGTGTGTATTTGTGCGTGTGAGGTCATGTCAGTGTCACCTTATTTATGAGGGCTAAAAACACCAAACTGCCTCTGTAGACACAGCCTACTGAGGCAAAGAGATTCGGGGGTGACCATGAACATGATGATAAAGGTTTGAGGACAGATAATGTGTGACATAAATAAACTTTTCTGTTATTGTCATAGATGCAGCTCAGTTACCATGAAAATGAAATTCTTAGAAATCAGACGTGGGAGATCATTGGCAACAGGAAGAGGATCATTTTTCAAACTAAATCTTACATAAACTCTGCCCAATCAGATTGCCCAGAAGTACGACACTCAGAAGGAAGAGGAGCTGAGGCTCTGGATTGAAGATGAAACCGGTGCCTCAATTGGACCCGACTTCCAGAAGGGCCTGAAGAACGGAGTCATCTTGTGCGAGTAAGGAGTGATCTTACTTGATTGGCTTTTTTTTTCTTTTTGTTCAGTTGTTTTAATTTGGGGAAAACCTAAAAAAATCCTCCTTCTCTTCGCTCTGTTTCCTCACAGACTTATCAACAAACTGGCCCCAGGCTCTGTGAAAAAGATCAACAAGTCGGCACTAAACTGGCACCAGGTGAGTTCGTTGATGTGTTTTTTGGCTAATTGAGGGCGTGGCTAAATGAGTCCCTTTTTAGTAGCACCGGTTCATTGACGTTGTATGTGCTTAAAGAAATGCTTTTGTACGTAGTTATAATAAATGGTTCTCTGTGCTGTTGCATTGTGCTTTGAGCGTTTACTACCTGTTCGGATGTCAGTGCACTGAATCATGCTAGGTCACGGTCACAATTACGCATGGGTCATGTTGCAAACTTCCATTTGCAGCCACTGCTCAGAGCTGCATGTGGAACTGGTTTCTTTAGTGAGGTGCAACCAGTCTCACTAAGCTCACTCCCTCCATTTGCGACTGGCTGAATGACTCAAACAGTTTTTACAGCTATGGGAACACATCTTTTAGTAAGCTGATATGCAAACAGAAAAGCGCCTTTTAAAGTCCTGCACACACACACACGGTTGTTGATCCTGTTTGATATTGGTGTGGTGTTTTTTAGCTGGAGAACCTGACGCACTTCATCAAAGCCATCACGGCGTACGGCCTGAAGCCTGTTGACATCTTCGAGGCCAATGACCTGTTTGAGAATGGCAACATGACGCAGGTGCAGACAACGCTGCTTGCTCTTGCCAGCATGGTAAGTATAAAGAAAAATCAGACAATGGCGCAGGGAGTTGGTTCCCCATCATCTCTTTCACACAGGAAGTAAAATTTTATCACTGTCTTTTCACTCAGGCCAAGACCAAGGGCTGCCAGTCGCGGGTGGACATCGGGGTGAAGTATGCCGATAAGCAGGAAAGGATGTTTGACGAGGAGAAGATGAAGGCTGGGCAGTGTGTGATTGGCCTTCAGGTAGAGTCCACAGGAGTTTAGAAAAGTTTTGCAGGTTTGATTACAGCGTTTCAGAACTAAAACTAAACTGAACCACCTCCCATGACTTCGACACCTTCCCTTTGTTTACAGTCAGCATATCATAAATGCACATACTAAAGTGTGTGTTAGTACAAGTCAGGTGTTCATACTCCAAGCTGTGAAAGATTAAAAAAAAAAAATTGAAGGAGCAAAACATTTTGCTGGCTGTCCAAGGACAAAAAACATTCAACATGACTGAAATATTACACCTTAAAACTTCCAGCTTTCAAGAAGTCCAGTTTATTTGGATTTTTTTTTTTTTTTTTTTTTGGGTGGACGTGAGGGGGTGAGGCACATCACATGCTTTGACAGCTGAGCTCGATACTACATGTGGCGAAACTATTGCGAAACCAGACTGACGAGCACAACATACAGTCGCAGAGCTGCTCATTGTTCTGCTGACTCTAAAGCCTCTCCAGGTTTATTTTTGTTTCTGTCAGCAAGAAAGATGTCAAGCAGATAGGAACTACCTAAACAGTGAGGAGGACACACAAAATACCTCACTTGACAGTAGAGCGCAGTCAGAGCTGACAGCTGACTGAAACTTTAAAAGCATGTTTGCCAAGTGTGATATGAACAACACTTGTACTCTTGTTAAGATGCAACCAATGTGGTGATATTATGCAACACTTTACCACTTTTTTTTTGTTTTTGATTATTTTTTTAAAAAATAAGAACAGCAAAGTCACTAAAAAGTTAATGTGGTGTTTCTGTCTTCAGATGGGGACCAACAAGTGTGCCAGTCAGGCAGGGATGAACGCATATGGCACTAGGAGACACTTATATGATCCCAAGGTTCAAATCCAGCCCCCCATGGACAACACGACCATCAGTCTGCAAATGGGCACCAACAAGGGAGCGAGCCAGGTACCGCAACACCCCCCCCCAGCTTCTCGTAAAGCAATATTATAGGACCCAAGTGGAAACATGCCTCAGGGCCTCACTTATTCCGTCGCTGTATGCCAGTGTCAAGTTTGGTCTTGTGGAGAGCTGTAAACTCTCATCTGCCAACACTTGATGTGATCGTCAGATCATAAGGGCTCAGCATTCTGTTAAACTTGAACGTCTAAACAGGAATATTAGCTGCTAAATGTTGTAAAATCATTAGTAAATGTGCTTATTTTCTTTGTCCCCTGCTATAGGCTGGGATGACGGCTCCAGGGACGAGGCGTGCCATTTATGACCAGAAGCTGTGCACAGACAAGTGCGACAACAGCACCATGTCTCTACAGATGGGCTTCAGCCAGGGGGCCAACCAGAGCGGCCAGAACTTTGGCCTGGGCCGGCAGATCTACGACGCCAAGTACTGTCCTAAAGCTGGAGAGGTTGCAGATGATCAGAATGGGGCAGGCGTCGCCCGCGACTACATCCCAGATTATCAAGACGAGGGTTACCAAGGATACCAGGAAGAAGAGCAGGTGTACCAAGATGATGGGACAGATTACTAGAAGGAAGGAGAGAGCTGAGGAAGGGAAAGGTTGTATAAAGGTCTTCTGCAAGAGAACCTCAAGGCAGGCGGTTTATTTTTATATCGATAGGATGTTGCACCTTTTTCTTGTATTTGGTCATATCCTTATCCTAATGTTTTTATGAAGTTGTTACCATGCCCCTGTTTTGTGCAAAACACAATGTTACACATATCATGAACTCTTTCTGTGATTATTTTTTTTTTATATATATATTTAAAGTGACCACGAAAGCCGAACTTTTTGGCTTGGCTAGTTTTCTATTTTCTATTCCAGGGGTTTATTTATGTGCCAAAGCCCCACTTTTTTGTTTCCCCTGTGGTTTTTGCTGACTCATTAGTCATATTAAGGGAGATCCCACAATTTTTGTAAGGGCTACATGGAGCTAAAAATGAAACATTGGGGAGATTTTGAAGTATGTGGGTTTTTTTTTCCTCTCAAACTTATTTTGAACAAAACACCCACACTAGTGTTTCTTTGTAACAGATGTGTCATCTATGTAAACAGCATAGTTCCTGTGAATGAAATGTACATTTGTGTTACTGTTCCAGTATCTCCTTCATTCCTTCAGTATTGGTCATTGACATGCACAGTAGCAAACGGTTTTAGTTGTTAAGGCAGATGAGGGAACAGACTCTTCAGAACAAACCAGTCTTACCTTTTTGTTTTTCTAACCCTTTTATCCATGTCTTTTTACTCACTCATTCCATTTCTTTTTTTTTTCTTTTTTTTTTTTATGCAGGAAATATTTCCTCTGTTTGCATAACCAGTCCAACTGGAGTTAAGCTTGTTTTCTTTGGATTAAAGGCGGTGGGGGGAGGATAAAATAATACTCAAGTGAAGTTTTGAACATTCCAAGCAAGAATACTGGATTTTTTTTGTCAGTGATGTTAAAGTGAAACATTCTTAAATATTGGTTGATATGCAAACCAATCATACAATTATATTTGATCATTATTTATGCATATTTGTGATTTTTGACATGGAACAACATTTGGTATCGGACTATGCTTTTTCCTCTGGAATACTCCTTATGCCATTTGAAAAAGATATTTGAACTGAAAAGTGTTTTGTGAATACGGTGTAATAAAGATTTGTATTCATTATTATGTGTTTACTTTTAATGCTTGGCACAAACTTAATCTGGGACAGTGCAGTATTAATCTGTTGATGGTAATGTAGGAATATCTCTTAGTTGATGCATGGGAACACATTTATCAAACATTTTTACAGAACAATAACATAAGCAGACAAACTAGAAATTATCATAAACATGCTGAGTTAAGACACAGAAGTGTAGTCTTGAAGCTGCACTATTAAAATACTGTGCTCCTCTGTATGTTTATAAAGCAACATTTATATTTAAAAACATTAAAAGCAAATTGTGATTAAAAAAAAATTACTCTTACTGTCATTTTACTGTCAAGCAAGATTGGTACAGGCAAGAGATATAATGTGGGCTCTGTTTTAAACAAATAGTTCAAAACTGAGAGGAACTGTAAATAATCTGAATCATGTTCTCAGAACTTGCATTTTTACCAAAATGCATAAATCACAAGAAACCTTGTATTCTCAGGGTGGAGGTGAGATATCTAAAACCTGAGTAAACAAAACCAAAACTATTTGAATGGCTTCATACTGACAGAGGAAGTGAGATTTTAGATGTGTTCTCTAATGGGTGAACAGAACTTCCTACAGTATTACCAGCAGTAATGGAGAAACACTCCAGAACAAATAAAAATATGAACCTTGAGTCACCAAAGCTACGTGGATATTCCCAGGTATAGTATGAATCTGGAACCTATGACCAATCTACACACCACAAAATCCAGACATCACATTCGATTCCTATTCCTTTCACTTCTATAATTGCACTCTTGACTTGACCAAGGTGGGTTTAAAGTACCTCCTGTCACTAATATGGGGTTTTTTGCTCTGCCAGAACTGGACTGTGTAAATATGTCAAAATATAATGATCTAAAACATATCAAAATGAAATACTCAAGTTCAGTCTAAGGTAAGTAAATATATACTTACCTTACATGAGTAGTATTTACATCCTTTACTTAGGTAACCTTATTATCAATACAGCACTGTAAAGATAGTCCATTACAAATAAAACTACAGTAAATAAAGTATCAAAAGTAAACATAATTAGCGTGTAAACAGGATTTCACTGTTATTATGCAGTTAATTCTCAGCTGAGGTGTCTGTGGCATTGTGACAAGATTAATGACATAGGAATGAAGAAAAAACACTCAAGTTCTGCTTCTCAAATAACTTTGCCTACAGTTTAGAGGGGTTCTGCCAGTGGGACGGTTATGGGATTTGCACCATGTCACATGATATATATTTACATTTAAAATGTGGACTATAAATAATAATAAAAAATGTGAGATTATATATATATAGTAGTATAATGTATAGTAGTTGAGCAAGTTTGTGTAGATTCTCATTCATCCTGGTCATGGTCATCTCTAAGAGTTCGAAGAAAGTCAGCTGAACTTGCAGACATTCCACCTTTCACTTGAAAGATTTTCTTCTTACTCTTTGTTACCTTCCAGCCTTCCGCCTTCATTAGTTAGTAAACTCCATGTTTGTTTTAAAAAAACACTCAAAAACCGTTTTTTCTCTTCATCCTGATGTGCAGAGCTCACACGGTGCCTGGCCTGATGAAATTTTTAAAAAAGACACGTTGTTAAGAAAGAAAACAACAGCGCCACCTGCTGCTCACTGCGGGGACTGACACCGGAAGACGCCGCCGGATGTTTCCATGAAATCGCGCGATATCAGGTCCGACGAGACTTGTGTGCGTTCTTTTCCCCGGAACATCAGGCAAGATGGTAGGTGAACTATCTACCGAGAAGCTTGTGAAAATGCAATCTACATGCATCTGAGCTCTGTATAAACACGTTGGGATAACTGACACCACCAACCGATAGTTCTCCATGTCCACTGGTCATTCAGTAGAAAATGTTTGCTCAGTTTATCAGATGAATAGATGTTTTAAGGCGCTGTGGCAGCTTGAGCCATGGCCGACTGTGGCTAAGCTAACACGGTGCGTCTTTATAGCTGAACGAGTAACTTAACACGACGGCTCCTTTCGATGTCGTTGACCCCAATGAGAGTTAATAAATTGTCCTGTAGATATTCCCCGTCGATATTTAATGTAGTTATGGTTGCCAGAGTGTCCTCATACTGACATGCTGCTCCCTTTCAGGCGGATACCGAGATCAAGAAGAAGCGTACCTTCAGGAAATTCACCTACAGAGGTGTGGACCTGGACCAGCTTCTGGACATGTCCTAGTGAGTGAAACATTTTTGAGGTTCAATTGTTTTTGATGATGATGGTGCATGGGAGTCCGCTGGAGATACTACGCTTCAGTTTATTTGCTCTTATTGGCTTGGAGACTTCCTGTAGAACAAACCTGATGTAAATCTTTACAACAGTAACACTAACAGCGACCCACAGCTATATATGAGGTCATAGGTGTTTTAGGAATTTGGCCTTGCCTGAGTTTTAATGTGGTGCTTTCAAAATTTGAAGACTTTTTGGACATGCATTAAAATGCTTGAATTCCTACTTGAATTGATGTTATGAACTGTTTATCTCAATACCTTACATCTTGGATAAAGAAATATAGGGGGAAAGGGCCTAATTGAACTTACCACACAGCTGTGTGGTGGTGTAAAAGTTTGCAAAGTGCTTGAAAAGTGGCTTTGACTTTGGAAAAGGTGTAGAAATGCTGTTTAGCGGTTGCGTTGGATATGTGCAAATTTGCCTACTTAAAAAGTGCAGACTGGACACTTCACTGAAATGTGAAAGTGTCTTGATTTTT
Source organism: Terapon puta (assembly GCA_028564955.1). NCBI lineage: Eukaryota > Metazoa > Chordata > Actinopteri > Centrarchiformes > Terapontidae > Terapon > Terapon puta. The sequence goes on from JAOXYL010000071.1 coordinate 15,687,894, forward strand.
GTGCTTTCACAGGCATTAATTGTGCTGCTTAAAAGTGAACATGAGGTGACCATAAAAACCGCCATTGTGTTGTAGTGGTCTATATTATGTATTTCACCTATTTCTAAGATGGTCAGGTTATTGACATCTGTCTGTCCACTCTAGTGAGCAGCTGATGCAGCTGTACTGCGCCCGCCAGAGGAGGAGGCTGAACCGTGGCCTGCGCCGCAAGCAGCAGTCTCTCCTGAAGCGCCTGCGCAAGGCCAAGAAAGAGGCTCCCCCCATGGAGAAACCCGAGGTTGTGAAAACTCACCTGAGGGACATGGTCATCCTGCCTGAGATGGTCGGGTCCATGGTCGGCGTGTACAACGGCAAGACTTTCAACCAGGTTGAAATCAAGGTGAGGTGCCTATGGGTCAGGTGGGAGGGACAAGCTTATAGTTGCATTTCCTTCTGTATGTTACTTTGGGTTATGTAGCACGCCAGGGATGAATTAAAAAAAAAGAGAAATTATGCACACTAGAGTTGTGAATTTCTTTTCAGACAGAGCAGTCAGAGGTCAGTCAAGGAACAAATACATGCAGTTGGTCTCATTTCTAGGCAGTTTGTTATATTTCTGTTATCTGGATGTGTTCCCTGTTAAAACTACTATGTCTAACCGGACACATGAAGTAAAAACTGAGAGGACATTTTATCTTGATGTGACTGTTTAACTGAGCACTAGTGTGGTGGCAATAGAAAATATTATCTGATACTTCAGTGACATGAATGGTGCCAAGATTGAGAAATTTGTACATTGGGAAAATGGATATGATTGATCACATACATATTTAAGACATTTGAGATGACTCTACAAATGGTTACATTCCTATGTTCCTCTGCTTGTAATAAGCATGTGACTTGTTATTCGACTGATTTTTCTCAAACTATACAAAACATGAAACTCAAATGTGAATCTAAAATTAGTTGGACCTTTTTGTTGAATTATATCCATGGCAACATCAAATTTGTTAAGGCAGGATATTACAAAATAAGGCTAGTTTAAACATTGCTTATGAATCCAGACAAGCAAATGGCAACAAACTCTTCTGGAGTACACCTCTCGTGCAAGATGTTCAACATTTTAGAGCTGCCTGAAGTGTTCAGTTTGCTGCAAACCTTGTTCTGTCACCTCATTTTCTGATTAACCACTCTTAAGTTACTGAACACTCAGCTACAACTGCATTGATGCATTATCTTGGTACTAACCTGTGTCTTCTTTCGGTAGCCTGAGATGTGTGGACACTACTTGGGCGAGTTCTCCATCACCTACAAGCCAGTCAAGCACGGTCGCCCCGGTATTGGAGCTACACATTCTTCTCGTTTCATCCCTCTGAAGTAGAATGGCTGTATTCTTTGTATAAATAAAAAAATGGATGCTCCACAAAACTCTGTTGCATTGCTTTCTTGATCATAATGTGTCTAGATGAATTGTGTGTAGAGTGTGATCCTCAGGCTTGAGCTTTTGATGCATCTTGATGAACAGCATGGCTGGTTTTGAGATGTCATGAAATAAACTGAATATTGGTTGAGAATCAGGTTTATTGATCAGGTGTGAATGCATACAAGGAATTAGGCTCTGTTTTTTTTAAGTTCTTACTGTATGCACACAAATGCAGAGTCACATTTTAAAGCAGGGACAACAGTTCAATGAGGTGAACTGCAGTGTACATTTCTGTATGTTAATTTCAGAGCTGTGGTTAATAAAGTAGATTAGATTATTTCATCTCATGACAAAGACTCGGACATTGTTATAGTGAATATGTAAACATTGAACTGTGGCACTGATACACACAAGTGGATTTTACACACTGGGTTGTTTGGCAAATAGCACTTGTGCAGTAACTGAATGATTGGTGCCCTGTGTAACTTCTCAGCTCTTGATCATGTTAGCAGTAAGTCAGAATTGGGGTTTTTTTTGTTGAGGTTAGTGAACACACTAAGAGGCAGATTGTGGTATTTACAGTGCATGCACATAAATAGTACAAATATATAAAAGTATACATATATTCAATATATATAAAATTCTCCCACATGGTGGTGTGGCAATGAGGGTTCTTTACAGAACCTTCGTTGTTCCAAGGATTAAGCTCCTCTGGACAGACATCTCATATCTTCTGTAGCTCCTCTTTGAGTTTCTTGTGTTCACCTACCCACTTATAATAAATAAATGTAATTAAGTCATTAAAGTTTATCATATGTTTTTCCTGGTTTTGCTGTCCCTTTGGGAGTGCCTTGTTGTGTTTCTTGATCAATATGATGTCTGGTTGATTAGCTATCTTCAGTTTGTCAGTCTGGATCAGTACAGATTTTCCTGTTCACTGCGAGCCACTTATGGTGTCTCACGTACACAGTCCCTGCCTGCATCATACATGCTGCTAAAATGTGTTGAACTGTCTCAGGAGCATCTTTGTACAGCCCTCACCTTGTCTGTTACGGTAGACCTCCACCTCTGTTGATCTGGCATTAAGTGCCTGGTCTTAAGCTATGAAGATTAACGGTTCTATGCTGTCTTTAATCAACACTTCCAGCCACTGGTGGGATTTCTTCATATTAGCCACGTCTCATATCTGTCAGTGGTACATACCATACAGGGGTTTGTTCCTCCATGAAAGTTCATCCTCCTCTTTTGCACTACTGGGTCTGCTGTCTGAGGCATTAACTTAGCAGCTCAGGTGCTGGATTGGCAATGAACCCCCCCCATGCATTGTGAGGAACTTTCTGATATCAGTGACCAGTGAAGGGTATCTGATGACTGACACAACATACAGTATGTGTTGATGGTTCAGACCTTGTTCCTTCCATTCACCTGCCTTTTTGGGACGTGCCTTACTCTCTGTAGATATTTGGCTGTGGTTGACTTCCTTGCAGCCTCCTCATGTTTTCCATTTGTCTACGGGATCCCATCACATTCGTAACTGTCCTGAATGCCTACAATGCTACTTTCTGGTACTTCAGCCCCCTCAGTTCTAATCACCTTCCCTTCGCTTTGAAACCATCTGACCATGGTTATCTAGTCTGAATGAAACTCTGATGTCATTGCTGTAGATCCAGGTGATGTAAAGTTGATGTCTTGCTGATTGATGTCCTGGCATACAGCTTGATGTCATCCATGTAGAGGAGGTGACTGATGGTTGATCCACTTCGAAACATGTACGTGTAAACACTCATGGAGAAGATTTGACTGAGGGGGTTCAGGCCTGTGCTTAACAGCAGCAGGAACAGTGCATCACTTTGGTACTGTATATGCTGCACTTGACTTGGTCATTTGTGTAGTTGGCTTTGAGTTGCCCCTCAGGGTTGTTTTCCAAAGTCCCATTGAGTTCTTGAAGGCCCTAAGTGTCCTGTTGATTTTGCACATTTCCAAGCATTCTGGTATCTATGTATGCAGTTACTCTGAGTTGTAGACTTTCTTGTAGTCGGTCCAGGCAGTGCATAGGTTGGTTAGGATGACTGCTATATCGGCCAGTAGATGGTGCCGGGCTCCCCTGGTATTCCTACCAATTCCTCTCTTACCCTGCTCGTGTATGAGCCATGTGCCTTTTCATCTCCAAGGTGGTGCCTGACGGAAACGGGAGCAGGTTATTGACTGGTGATTTACTTGAATTGCACCTTGCTGGGGGTCTTCCATGATCAAGACCGTCAGGCCTTTTAACCTCTCTGGGTGGGGGCCTCCTTCATCAGCAGAAGGTTAACCTGTGCTGCCAATTGTTCACAGAGTGGAGTTTCTTTATCTTTTAAGTGTGGACCACGTACAAGTCCGGTAATGTCAAGTTCCTCACACCTGACACACATTTACACATATGAGTAAAACAAACAAACAAACAAAAAAATGGTAACAGTCAGACATTTATCACTATATTATACATTATAATTTAATTTCATGACCCATATGATAATCTGACTAATACATTACATACATGTAATTAGAACCCCAGTTTGCTTTGTAGCCCAGGACTTGGTCTGGTGTTTACAAGGCACACACACACATATTTACAAGGCACACACACATATGTAAATATCTATCTATCTATCTATCTATCTATCTATCTATCTATCTATCTATCTATATCTATATCTATCTCTCTCTCTCTCTCTCTCTCTCTATATATA
>JAOXYL010000071.1:15702648-15717871 GCA_028564955.1 Terapon puta
ACAATATTTTTGCATGCATTTGTGTATTTAGGTGCAGCTGGTGAACAACTCCTTCAAGGGGATGAAGTACCTTCGTCTGAACACGTTGGCCTCTCTGGGCTACGCTGTGGTTGTCATCGATGGGAGGGGTTCCTGTCAGAGGGGCCTTGAATTTGAAGGCGCACTAAAAAACAAAATGGTAAAGTAAGAGTGAGATAATTCAATTCATTCAGTGTGAGTGTTTAAATGAGTGTGTACGGTAGTAAAAACATGACTGAATACCTTAGAAAGATGCACAATTGCTCGGTTAAATAATGCTGTGATTTTGCTTTTGTCTCTTCAGGGTCAGGTGGAGATTGAAGATCAGGTGGAGGGGCTGCAGTATGTGGCAGAGAAGTTTAACTTTGTGGACCTGAGCCGTGTTGCCATCCACGGCTGGTCCTACGGTGGTTTCCTCTCCCTCATGGGCCTCATCCAGCGACCCAATGTGTTCAAGGTTAGGAGGCTTTTTTGTCCTTCAACTCTTCTCTTATCCACAAAACACTTTTTCTGCTAGTGAGTGTTCTTTGCTGTCTGCTTCAGCAAGAATGAAGAATCCCATCGTTTCTATCTCGTATCACCACGAAATTCACTTCAAATAGAGTCAATTACTTAATTCCAAAATTCTCAGAAGTGAACAAGGGATGTAGTTACTACTTATGTCCACATGGTGTCTGTGTTGTACAGTGTGATGGATAAGAAGGATATCTGGAGATACACTCCTGTGCTGCAGGGATGGAAAGTTTTGTTTGTTTTCTGCCAAATTCATCAATGATATCGCAACATATTGTAGAAATATATAAAGTAGTCCAACATTTTCCAGCAGCCCATACAGTAAATCTAAACCACTACTCTTCCCCTGTGCTGTTTTTCCCACAGTAAGATACTATTTTTATTTTCTTTCCACCTGAATTCACTGTGCTTCCCTGCCAGCTGGCGATTGCAGGTGCTCCGGTGACCGTGTGGATGGCCTATGACACGGGCTACACAGAGCGTTACATGGATGTGCCTGAGAACAACCAGCAGGGCTACGAGGAAGGCTCTGTGGCGCTGCACGTGGACAAGCTGCCCAGCGAGTCAGTACACACACATACATACAATAAATATTTCTTTCAAGATTGCAAGTACTTATAGAGTTACACAGGGCATGCTGAATTCTTTAACATCTGTATGTGTACATGATTTATCATAACTGCAGAGTTTTTGTGTCTTGGGCTTCAGGAAAATGTGTCCATGCCTCTATGCCAATATTTTTAAGCAGATATTACAACCTACAAAGGATGAAATTAAGGTTTGAGGTGGAAGGACAAATTAAGACTCTGTGTTCAGGTGCTAAGGAAACCTCGAGGGCCTGACAAGTGGCATGTTGGGGCACTGGGCTTGTTATGCCGAAGTTAGGAGTCTCTGAATTTCTCCAGATCCGTGAATGCTTTTCCTGTTTCAAACCACGAAGGAGTGGCAGAGTCTTTGTTGTAACCTTGTAATCCCTTTCCTTTCAGGCCCAACCGTTTGCTGATTCTCCATGGATTTCTAGATGAGAACGTGCACTTTTTCCACACCAATTTCCTAGTGTCACAGATAATCCGTGCTGGGAAGCCCTACCAGCTTCAGGTTAGCATCGCAGGCATCATTTCATCCACAGATTTCTTTGGCTGCCATATGAAATCTCCCATAACTTTGCAGCGTACATGTCTTGGTGATCTGAGTCTGAGGTTATTAGTTTAGCATGTTCAACACTAGAAAAATACAACAGATGAGTCCATTTCACGATTATATACTAAAAATTTTTCCAAAAGCAGATGTTACGGGAAACTTACATATGTACACACTTCAGAGACACAACCCTGTGTAACGCGGCCGCTCTGTTTCAACCTTCCAGGTATATCCCAACGAGCGACACAGTATTCGCTGCCCTGAGTCTGGAGAGCACTACGAGATAATGCTGCTGCACTTTCTACAACAATACCTCTGAAATGAGAAAACAGGGGAGAAGTGGAGTCCAGTTTCCCCCCCCGTCCTCCTTTACCCCTCCAGCTCACCGCCCATCTCTAGTCTCCCTGTCCTCCTCCTCCCCTCCCCTCCACTCCCCAGCCCCGTCTCGACCTGTCCACCCTGTTCATCGAGAGACTATCGGAGCACTCTGCCGCCACTCGCAGCTCTCTCCTTTGAACCGGTCATGTAACTTCTCCACTATACCTCCCTCTTTTCACTCTCTCTCTCTCTCTGTCTGTCGTTCTGTTACTCGCTTGCTCGCTGTGTCTCCTCCATGCCCCCCTCCTTCCCCCACCCCCTACCCCCACTGTGTACAGTCTGGGGTATGGTTTACGAGCACAGAGATTTGGTGTCTCACCCTGAAAGCTGAACAAAGACAAGGACATATAGAGAAATATTTGCAGGCTGTGTCACATTGACTCATCGCTCACCCACTTCCTCATCTCTGCAACCACAATGTTTTTTTTTGTTTTGTTTTTTTTTTTGCCAAATGTTATTGTGTTGTTTCCCCCCTTGTTCCACCTGTTTTATTCACTTGGGTCAGTGGTAGGAACGGGGTTACAGTTCACAGATATTAAATGGAATACACATATTTGCAGACACGAGCTCCCACACTATACACAAACATTAAAATACAATTTATGTCATGCATTAACAGTCACAAGCACACTACTACAAAATTGCAATATCCATAAATCCTCAGTTTGTAACTTAGTTTGTGTAATGATGAAGAAAGGAAGAAAACCCACTCTTCCCTTGTCCACTTGTTTTAAATATGTTGTTTCAAATAAAACATTTTATGGATTTTTATGCTTTTTTTTTTTTTGATGAGCAATGACAGAATCCGCTCATTGATATTTTTGTGCTGTTTTCTTTTCTCCCCTCACATCACATTGCTCGAGACGTCTGCTTGCCTTCTTAACACATAATTTATATTTGCCAAAGTACCTCTTGACTCTTGATCATGCTGGTATTTCCTTTTTTTACTGCAATAAAGACAACAGGAGGGTGAGCACTGGAGTCTTACAACAGCTTTGTACCACCGGAATACAATTTGTACATGATAATGAATAAATGTATGAATCAATCACATGCTGTCTTTTACTGCTGTCTTGTTTCTCCTGTGGCTATGACTTAGGCATAATTACAGCATGAGTTTTGCACACCTTCGTTATAACCCTTGTCTCGCATCCTCCTCACATCAGTGCTGTGTTGTGTAAAACTCACCACAGCTTCACCAACAAGGGCTTTCAAGCGCTCCAGTTTTTGCACATGTGAAGCAGCAGATACATGTGGATCCGTCTGCTCCCTGTCCTTTATAGACTGTGCTGGTGCCGTGGCAATCTTTTTAATAACATGGTGCTCTTCAGGGGTGAGTGATGCCTAACCCTTGATCTGATACCATCACTGTGATTAGATAATGGCACCTGCAGCCCCTATTTAAAGTCACCACCTGAGCACCGAGGCCTGCTGTTCAGCCTCAGTGCGCACCACCGCAAAGTGATTGTAGGCAGATATGAGGACTTGGCTGACAGTGAGTGAGTCAACAAAATCTTCCTGCCAGCACCTGACCTGTTAGATGTTGTTTGTTTTACCGGAGTGTGAAGACGATTTGGTAACGGGGTTAAGTCTGGGACAAGTTCTTGTCCGGAAGCAGCACATTCCTGGACTCTCCCGGTTGCCTGGCAACTGCTCCCAGTTCTGACATATCTTGAATAAAACATAACCCCATACAACCACAACTTCTCTCTTCTACGCTTCACTTCTTCTTGAGCTGTTTATACTGAGCTTTACAGTCGCTGAGAGAAAAAAAATCAACTTTTGGGCACAGCATGCTAAGTATTCCCCTGTTTCCACACCTTATACTAAATTAAGGTAAAAGTGGTCGGGAGCTGTAAAGTTAGCTTCACATACACTGTGCAAACATCACAGTAGTATCAGTCCTCTCATCGAACTCAAGTGATTTTTTTGCATTATGGTATTTAGTAAAATGTGTATCATATAATACTTATTTTGCATTCTTAAGAAATGTAGGCCTTACAGGGAACAACCAGTAAACGTGATTGTTCAGTAATAGTCACGGAGCACTTTTGACAGGAAGTTAGTTTTGTTTCTTTTATAATGCTCGCCACAGGTAACAAGTGCTTCCTCTACAGCTTTACCAACACCCTGAAGGGAGAGGTCAGCTCAGACCACACTCCCATCAGATCAGCTGCTGCAGCGGTTGATCCTGAAGCAGCTGTCAGAGCTCGGTGGATCACTGTGGATGAGGGACATTAACAGTAAGCCTGACATAGAAGCAGAAAGTGGTGCGATGAGAAATCAAAGCTGACACCTTGAAGCTTCTCAGGTTCGCCTCCAGGTAAAGTGATTAAGCTGTTAAAATCTTTAAGATACGAGAGACCTGCCACGTGTGTGACCTGCCATCATGAAGTGCTTTTTTTGTGCTGTTTGGGTCTGGGCCAACGGGTGGTTTTACAGGAAAATCTGTCCAGATAGGTCAGATTGGTAAAGATTGCAGAAAGATTTTTACAAATGTAAAAGTTTTGCAATTTTGAATTGATGGAATAAAAATCAAAGGCAATTAAAAAAAAGGTGGTTCGGGGAACCTTTTCCTTTCCCCCCCTCTAATGCAAACAGTGAGCTATATTAGACTAATTGTCTCGCATTAGATATGAGAAAATAGATAATGAAAAGCTACTTGAGTGTGGGCATATTCACTTATCACTGTGCTATTATTATATTTCTTTTCGTGAAGGTTTGAAAATTGTATTTTTATTTAAAATGTTCATTTTTATGCAAAGATACTACGACTAAAATGTTAGTTTAAATCAATTTTATTGGCTCATTATGGCCATAAAATGGTCATCTTCTCTTAAAAAAAACATTTTGAATCTGGTAAACACAACAAAGACCATATAAATTACAAACAGGCAGCACCGGAAATATATATAATGATTCTTTACGGCATTTAAATAAGAAAAAGGAACATCTACAATAACAAACTCTCAAGTCACAAGGACAACAGATAATGTCACAACCAAATCAGTAACAGTTATATATCAATACAGACAGTTGACATTCCTTCATAGACTATGTACAAAACCATGTCTCTCATCTCGAAAAAGTCAATATGACTTAGCACCATCAAAAACCTCCACAGCAAAAATGAAGTCAGTGAAGAATATGCTTAATTTGAGTCACAATTACAGGCAGAAAATACATCGTACAAAAGGCTGGAATGGCTCTCAGTGTCCCACAAACTGCTGTTCAGTCTTAACACAGTTTCTGCCTTGTAATCCTAGTTTACAGTGATTTATAACTTTACATAATGCTTTTGAACTCTAATCTCACCATGTTCATGTGAAAATGACTCTTTGTTTTAATCGAGTCAGCATTTGGTCCGCACCATTGGGTTTAAAAGGCTTGCTTAATCGGCCCGCATTTCTCTCCCACACACATCCGTTACTAAATAAGAGCAACTCTCAAGCTTGTTTTTGCGCTGACAGTGCTGTTTACTTGCTACAAAACCACTTTCAGCCCGAAGAACAGCACAACGCACGTCTGGTTGGTGAGTCTCGACTTGTTGGAAATCCTCTGTGATTTACAGTACAGTGGACAGGCCGGGACTCGCCCTGTGACGCTCTCCTGACTTGGGGCCCCTGCTTAATGCCAACAGATGGAAATCAAATGGAATGGTATAATACACCTTCCACTGCAGGTTTTATTTTTTTTCTTGTGCCTTTTTCCATCTGTGGCTTTAAGGTTCAGGGGAAGAATCTGCTTGTCTCTCTACGAATAGAGCAGCGGAAACCTGGAACTCATTTAATGTGAGTTCTTCTATTTTTAGGGCTGGGACCTGGTATGAGGTCTTCCTCGCAAGGGAGACAACCAGGGGAAAGGAAACCTCTACCTCATCAACCAAGCACCAAGAAAAGAAAGAATAGTCTAAAATCTACATCTTTCTCCCCCTTCTCTTTGTCTCAATGTTTTCTTTCAGTCTCTTTATGACTTGTTTTGAATAGCAGCAGGCGCGATCATCATCATGCTGTACTTCAGGGGGTAGTAGCGGCCTCTCCAGGTCTTCCAGAAGATGCCCTGCTTCCTCTGGTGTCGCTGCTTGGGGGGAGGGCTCTGGAAGTATCTGCCATTTAGGTTGGAGCGACCACAGTTACTGAACCACCAGCCACCTAGGAAGACAAAGGACAATATCAGGTCAAGTACTCAAGATAAACTGGAAACAGGAAAATAAACAAACAGGAGCACTGAGATAGTCATTTCAATTTACCTGAGAGTTGCTTGCCGCAGTTGATGTCGGTTTTCTGGTCATTGTCTTGGTCGCGGGTGGAAAAAGGCAGGCCGGAGGCGGCGTCAGTCCCCAGTGCGCTCTCCAGGGTGCTGAAAGCGCTGTCTTTCTGGATGTGGAGCGAGTACTTGGTTTCCTCTCCACCAAGTCGGAAGGGGAGGTTGACAGTTGCAAGGTCATTGTTCCAGTCGGAGAGCTTGATGTTGAGGATGTAGCCACCATCTTTAGCAATGGAGTGGATCTTTTCCAGGCCCAACCAGAACTCTCCTGGAGAGACAAGGACAGGAGGCCAAATAATGAAAACTCTACCAAGAACTATTTGATCTGTTTCACGCTGGTGGGTGATCAGATTTCGAGGAACACCTCCTGTGCAGTAATTCTGTATGAACTCATTGACAAGCCAGCTAGCACCTGTCCAGGCAGGTTTTGCAGTTAGTGAGAGTGAGATGAAAGTCAGAAAGAGTATTTACCATTCAGGCTGCCAAAGCCTTTCTCGTAGGCCTGCCATAGCTGGTCAAAGTCCACTGAGCCATCTTGGCGCCTTTGGATCACTGTCCATCCGCCATCTGTTCAGAAAAAGTGAAAAAGGTTGATCAGTAACATTGCAAACAACAGCTTCGTGTGCAGTTTAGAGACTTTGAAACATTGTTATGTTAGAAGTAGTTAACAGTTGATGGCCAACCTGCACTGATGGGGAAAAAAACTCAAATCTATTTTGCTTACCAGCTGTCATCTCACAGAAGACTTTAAAGGGCTCTGCATTTATTGGCTGGATGGTGTAGATCCCGCTGGTTGTCTCTCCTCTCAGGAACAGTTCATGACAGTCTGATGCCATCTCTAAAGGAGGGACATGGAAGAAAAAAGAAAATACAACTTTGTTAATACAAATAGCAAATTATAGGATCACTGCCGAGCTCCACAATCCGAACAGTGGGATCGATTGACACATAATACATTAAATAGATGTGTGTTGCCCCCCTCTGATTTGCACTGTTATCCGGAAAAAAGTTGTTTCTGCTGTTGTCTCTTCTATGTCATACAAACTTTATTTTCTTATACATATTTCCTGTTTCAAAGCTATTTTAGATATAATTCTTGTGCATATGTTATTTTCAAGAGGGGCTTGTGAATGTGCACTTGTTTGCTCTGCCCCGCATTCATAAGTAGGTCATTCATGATTGGGGAACCTCTCAGGTTTCGCTGCACTGCGAGAGCTGAGTGTCTGCAAATAGGACTGCTGTTCCACAAGAGCTTATCAGCAGGTCTGGAGATATACATGTGGACCTGATAGCACATTTGACCTAGCCTTAACAAGAGGGAGAGAGTGAGAACTACTCGATTATAAATATGACCTTTCTCCCAGTTCCCAAGCAGACATCCCTCTTTACAGCTGCTTGGCCTTCCTGGCTATTGAGTTACACACTACTACCCTTTACATTCCTCAACCATCTCCCCCTCCGGCTTGTCTCTAATCCCCCTCCTCTCTGTTTTTCACACCTCCCTCACGTGCACAGTGACCAATTGGTGACGTAGGAGTGCATGGCCAGCGCATGCATGGGGAGTGATCAGATGGTGGTCATGGGGGGAGGATAGAGGCTGTTGCTGTAGACATCTGAGAGGGCGCTAACACAAAGCAGGGGACTCTGGAGCCAATTGGTGCTCTCATGTGCCCAATGAGGCATGAGACTAATAGAACCCCTCCAGTAATCCTTTTCATCCATCTTGGATGACATCATCATGTGATGCTATTTAATGTCTCGATATGACACGAATTACAATGAAATTACTTTTTTTGGTATTTATTTGACTATTTTTCAGTTGGATATTTGCCTGCCTACTGTTTCAGGGCAAGTCTACCGGCTGGCCATAGAACAACACAAAAAACGTGCTTGTGTCCAATGACCTTTCCTCTAGAGACATGAACTCCTGGTGGTCAGTCATGGCTGTAGTCTGCCTCAGGGTCAGGGGTTCTCCTGAACTTTGGCACAATTCTTACTCATTACAATGTGTGAGAAGGAGGAGATGGAGGGAGGGGGGTTGTGGGTAGGGATGGGGGAGGAGAGGAGAGGATGAACAGGGAGGAGGAATGTCTGACTCCCTGACAGATCTAGGGGAAAGGTTGCTCATTATTGAAGGATGTACAAATGTTTGTTTTGCAAAGAAAGGTGGGATGTCTCGAGACGGGGGAGGTGTCATGGAAACAATGGAGGATATCTGTACAAAGTTCACAGATAAATATAGACAGCCCCCCTCCACCCCCTTTTTCTTGGCTCAGGCACAAGGACAGTAATCTGAGAAATACTGCATGCTACTTGTACAAAGCCTCACCTTTTCCAGGTTCCCCTCATCTAAGTGCCCCCCTCCTCCCAACAACACCACAGCGTGGGTAATCCCGCTGAGCTGTGTGACCCTGACTGAACGCTCTCAGAGACCAGTGAACTTTCCCCCAGTTGAAACCTTGCCAGAGAAACATGTTCCTTTTTTTCCTGATTCCTCAAATCCTGCTGATGTCAGAGCTCTGAGGTGTTATTGTGATTTGTACTGGCTCACTGATCTCAACCGTTGCCTCAGCCACAGTCACCTTTCACCCACTTCTCATCAGTGGCCATTTGAAACAGAGCTCTGATTTCAATTCTCTCCTTTCAGTTCACTTCGTCTGTACATGTTAGTGTCTGTTTTCTGTTTACCTCGGCACTGACTCCCACCACCCCTCTCATCCCCCTGTGAAAGCTAACCAGGCCAAAATATGATGGGTGAGAGGGCTGAAATGGTGTCTCAACTCTCCCCCAGTTGGTGCGTGTCCAGCTCAGTACAGTCTGGATGAAAGCTTTCATTATGATTGCTGCTCCAGTCACAGTTGGGTTCAGTTTGGAGCAGCAGCTGCTTGGCGTGGCTGCACTCTGAGGGCATCATTTACTGCCCCTCACAATTACTGTAAGCCCCAGAGTGGGGGGCAGTGACTAAACCCTGCCTCACCCTGACAATGCCAATTTCCCATTTTCATACTGTAATGACTGAAGCAAGTTTAAAGTAGGAGGCTTGATTTACATTTTCTAATGTTTGATTTTTTTAGGCCCTAAATGTTTTCATGCTACTCTGTGTTCGTTGAGTAATCTCATTAGGACTGCACAGGCGAAAAGGCACTGCGTCCGCCAAAAGGCCACCAGTTGATATTGGCGGTGTCCCGCTGAGCAGAGACGCGTGTCCTGAATTGATTAGATTCCTTGATTTTAATTGTTTGTGATTTAAGCGTCTTTGCGGCCTGACGAGACAGATGGCTCACCACATTTGGCGTCAGATTTTGTGCAGTCGACTTAGGACAGTGCCAAGAGAGGATTTCGGACGCTTTCTGGATTTACTTACCGAGCGGTGAGTCTCGCTGCTCCGCGCCGCCCTGCAGGGAGCCGTCCGTGCTGCTCCGCGGGGCCGGTCTCTGTCGGGACAGCTGGATCTGCAAAAAAAAAAAACACACGTTACGAATCACTTGTGAGATTTTCGCATGAACAAAGCACGGCAAAAGATACTCTGATCGTAAATTAAGTTTTGCGTAATCGCAGCGCCTCCTTACCTGGCTTTGCAGAGTCCTGATGCGCACATTCTGCTTGTCAAGCTTCTCCTGTTGGAGTCTGATCCTCTCCATCAGATCATCAATGCGTTTGTTCTGAGTTTCTAGCATCAACTGATGGAAAAAAAATAAACAAAGGTGCCGCATTTTTAGCATTTTATTAACTTTTTTCTGCACCGTGCCTGTGCGTAAAATGTGCCCGTGGTGCTTAAGAACTTTATAAGACATCACCAAATTTAACAAGAAAACTTTAACGAACCTGCCACCTACAGGCTTTCATAGAAAGGCCCGAGACATTTATCACAGACACATTTCCACCCTTCAGTGACAAGTATTTGTTCTTTCCAACCGACTGTGGTGTGGTTATGTAACTCCCTCCTTCCGCGGGATTTTCCATCCCACTACAATGCCTTCCAGGCTCATATACTGTTCCATAAAGAAAGCAGAACTCCACCAAGCCTTTTTCACTGTGTCATGTGGCTAGATACTCTCCAGGTTGTAAAATCTCACAGCTGTGAAAAATTATTCACACATTCTTGCAGCTGATGCGTAAAGATCCCTTTGTCTGGAAGCTTTTAGTGTTTCCCCGCACGTACTGCACGCTCTCCCTCCATGCAGTGCACGCTCATTAACCAACCCCCCTCCACTCAGCTACACCCACCGCCCACTGCCTGCACTCTGTGCATTTTGATTTAGTGCCTTTGAGCTCAGGGGAGAAAAGCTCCACCATAAAAGCCAACTGTTCCTGCACACTGTACGTTCATTTACTTGAAGACACCCTTTAACCGTCTGCAGTGACTGTGTGGTAATCTCTTCAATTAATAAGTAAAGGAATACTGTTATGCATGCAGTGGAAAGATTCATTTAGACTAACTAATGTCGCTTCTAACATACAAACATGCTTCTGCCTCCATAACATATTGTCATAATCAAATATAGAATCTCGGTCTCACCTGGATGCTGCGAGCATCACTGCTGTTTTTGGCACTGGCGTTCATGTCCGGCAGCACAGCGTCTCCCTGAAGCATGCTGTCCACCCTCTCCTCCAGCCGGCTCATCCTCTCATTCATTGTCCTCCTCTCCTGCTGCATTTCCTCCGCCTTCTCCCTCAGTTCGGCTGTGACATTCAGCAGCTGACCCTCTCTGTCCTCCAGCCCCTGGGCCCGACTCTTCAGGGCCTCCCCCTCCACTCGCAGTCTCTGGCTTTCCTTCCCCAGTTCGGTCACAGTGCGATTGAAGACCTTCAGCTTGCTGGAGATGTCCCTCATCTGGACTTTGGTTTTGTCTACATGCTCCTTAAGCCCCTGGCCCAGCTGCAGCAGGCCATGGGCAATGACATTTACATCATCCCACGCCGCATACTGTACACGCTTCTCCTTAGCAGCACTGCCCGAGGGTGAGCCCCCTTTCCTCTCAAAGGGGAAACCTGTGGCCATGAGCACCACCAGGCAGAGAGTCAGAGTTGCGAGTGTTGTCTTCATAGTGCTGTTGTCAAATTTTGCCTAAAGTAGTGTGTTTTCCCGTTGCAGAAGTGTCCTGCCCTGTCTTCTTGGATTAGATCTGAGAGCTCAGGCTCCTGGCTGAACAGCCAGAGCACCAAGGTTTTATAGTTTCACAGCCCCCAAGTCTAAGCTGTAAACCGCCTGCTATTGGCCAGTCTGCAAGAGGGAGGGGTGCAGTTACTCTCAGGTTTCTGTCCCTCCTCCACCTCTCTGTTAACTATTCATGTCAGGAGGCGGAGGAGGGACATGATATAACAAAAAGATAGTCTTTCATCTTCACACTGTGGGAGACAGGGACTACATTCAAAGGGAGGGAAATGAACAGTTGATATCCCCAGCAGTGAAACAAATGTATTGCTTTATTGTGAAGCATTGCTTAACCCTGGTGTAGTATTTCTGAATATGTTAGCCAATCCATTCATAACACATCAACACCCTGGAATAGACTGATAATGATAACAGGACACAGATAAACCTCATAAAATAGAAAGTGTATCTGTTTGGAGATTATTGATTAGTTTAGAGAGAATTATTAATTACTATGAATTATTGTTAATTATCTCAGTGAAAAACACATCATGGTATATCTGCATAAATTAAATCAAGTGAATCATTTACCTATAACCAGCCTGATGTGGAGTATAAAAACAAATGCACCAAGCTGAATAATTAAAGTGAAAACAGCGGCACTGTGGGTTGCATTGTAAGTAGACCACACACACACTGATGCCAATAACAGATTCACACAGTCATGAAGGGAAAAGTATTTTGTATATCATGCCCTTTAATCTCACTTTACAGTTACAAACTGATGAAATCCCTTTTCTCTGTCATTCAGTATATGAATCTAACTCTTAGTTTGTTCTCTCTGCCCCCCTTACCTTTGTATATAGTCACTTTGCCTAATAGGATCATGTGCTGTGAACTATAGTGTACTAAAATTATTTTGAGGAGTGACAAGGCAGGGTGGCATCAGGATGAGCAACAATTTTGTAAATCACTTGATATAGCTTTAAAAAAAAAGACTACTACATTGGCTTCCTGTCATTGCAGGAATTTCCTTCATCGTTAATTTTTATCTTCATTCTTAATTTGCCTTAATAGAAATCATAAACCATAGCAATCCCTCTAACCTTAAAAATGTTTACTCTGAGTAAAGCGCAACTATTATAATGTTATTGCACAAAGATAAAATGAGATAAGATCATAATAAAAAAAAAACTCAAACACCTAGATTATATAAACAGCATGTTAGGATGTCTTTGTAATCAGTCTGGGGATAACATGAGGAATGAATGAAGTCAGTGACACCATCAAACACATCAGGAGAGGAACATGCGTACGACTTGGCCTGAGGTGCTCCTCAGCAAAGATCTGCTGCTGGGAAGCTATGAGGACTGTGAGAATTAGGGGAAAGTTCACAGCATACAGAAGGCCAAAATTACGGGCCGTAGGGCTTCTTTAACACCCTCCGCCGGGGAGCTCGCAGGCTATACGTGATCTGGGGCCAGATCACAAAGAAGGAGCTGGTTTAACCCTCTCCTGTCTGCAGCTCACACTAAGTAGGTGAAAGGTAACTGGGAGACTGCTGACGTTGCTGAGGGGAAACTGAGTGCAGAGGAATTACAGGGCCCTCACTTACGCGTCTGGAATGTAACAAACATGCATTATTTTCCTCAAATCCTTGGCAGAGAGAGGGTTTCCACCCAGACGACCACAGATGGCTGTGTTCCAGTTAAAAATAGGTGTTTCCAATTGAACTTTGAGTATTATTTTCATGTTAGCAAAAGATCAGGGCAGACACATTTTCCTTTTCTTTGTTCAGGCTGACAAATGTGTGTGTCAACTGCAGCAATGATTCATATCTTTTCATTCACAGTACAGCAGGATTATGACTGAATGTGTTTTTCACAGGTGAAAGACAGGCTAAGTGGTGGATAGGTATCTGTCTACAGATGTATAAGCAGGAACATGACATCTCAAAAAGACACTAGCTTCCGCAATAGTTGAACTTAATGACCGTCTGGTACATAAATGACATGATTGTACATGTAAAGAACGTACGTGCCTTGTTGCACACTCCTGGAACATTACAAAACTCGGTTGCTATGTGAGTGGGGTGCACACTAAGGAAACGAAAAAAGAAATTGCTGGCCCTCATTTTTGGCTTTGCATGCTGACGTCTGTGTCATATCAGGCAACTGGAGTTTTTCTTTAAGGGAACTTTAAAGAATGTGGCTCAGATGCCTTACAGCTGTGTTTGAGTCAGGAAACGCTAGCTGTTGTACAATAGTACAATTCACTGCATGTTCATTTATAAAATGGACAGAAGTGATCTTGAAAATTCTGAAAAAGATTTTGTGCTGTGAGGCTGCAAGTCCAGTTTTACTTGGTATTACAATCATACTGTAATTATAGGATGACTCATGGTTGTTTCCATCATGACCTAAAAGATAGAATTGCATAATAATCTAACTAGAAATTCAGTCAGGCAGTCAGTCATTCAAACTCCTCATCGGTGGTATTCATAACTTTCATTTAAATATATAATGTATTGAAGATTTTTATTCAAATTGTGTGTTATGTCACGATCTGTTGCCAAGTGATGTAACACAGTCATGACTGAGTTTATGGTCCACAGATGAAAAATGACAGGTGGTGCACAATTCAAGACTTGTAACCTAACAGATGTGCTCTTCAACTCAGCAAGGGGGTACTATTTTTTGTAATCTTATTATGAAATTTATGAAAAGTTTAAAAAGCATAAAAAGTATAAAATAAAAGTCGTAGTGGATATGAAATATGAAGCAGCACTCTATGCAAACAGTCAAGTATATCTGGATTTCTCTAAAAGATCAGTAACACCAGATCAAACAAGAAAAACCAACAGCCTACTAGTCACATTGTCACATAGTCAGTTGACAGTATATTTAGGCGGAGAGGACAGACTAAACAAGTGGATTAAATAGACAACATTTTGTTTGTTTAATGTCTACCATGAGGAGTCTGTCTCCTCTATTTTCTCTATTATGAACTCACAAAGTAAGTATGTTTCTGATCATCACTGGATCCATACCTTGACACAGCTGCTTATTCAATTTCCCAAAATGGCCGCTCCCATCTGTAGCCGGCATGCTGACCTTTTACCCAGATTCCAAACACAGAACATCTGTAAATCCTAGTGCAGCCCCCAGATTTAGTCATGTATAAGGGGATGGAAAGAGGGAGGGAGAAGAAGAAGAGGAAGAAGAAGAAAAAAGAACAGGTGCCAGGGCCAGTTTGAGCCGTAAACCTCTGGTTCCCACGGATAGACTGTGATCCGTGATCTTTTTCATTTGTGACTATTTAGCTTAGCTTTAGGTTTAGGTTTAGCTTATAAATAGGCAAACACAAACTAAAAAGAAAAAGCTTTTGCTTTTTAATTTGTGTTTGCCAGAATTACATATCTGAATATATTCCAACACGTGAATAATCTCAAACAAAGATTTAGACCAATTTTGAGGGGGAAATGGCATCTTGCATGCTCCTGGTCAAATTCCTAGTCTACCGGTCTATGAGATCTTAGCGTATGAACAGTGAGGAAAGACTTAATATCGAAATATATTTATCATCAAATTGACTCAAACCCAATTCAACACACATAAACAGTGTGGATGTGTCATCTGCCCTGAACTGAGCCTGGGTAACCAAATGTCACCTCACCTGACCTCACTTCCGAACCCATGAGATATTCATGAGCAGCATAAAGGCAGTGACCTTTTTAGCAAACTACATGATCAGTGAGCGTCAGGGTTGGTGAATTGAGCTCATGGCAGTCTTGTGGTTCAAGCGAAAAGTCAG
>JAOXYL010000071.1:15757123-15772672 GCA_028564955.1 Terapon puta
ATGAATACAAACATGTGAGCATGTCAAGTGAAATATGCACCTGTATGTAAGTTTTGTGTCCTGTTCAAAGTAAATATTAATCCGTTGACATGTAGTGAGACGTCTGTTTCAGCCTCTTCATCCTTCCTCTGCAGGAAGCTCTTTAAGCTGTAACTTTACTGTGTTTGCTCTCAGGTTCCGTCTCCATGTTAATGCAAGCCTTTGAAACAATGGGTGACTAGCTTGTTAGCCTATACTGTTTTAGTACTATTACACCAGGGAGTCCATCTTATCAGCTAATGCATTTTCCAGAAGCTACTGTACCACTGACCCACTGGTGGCCCTGTCACCAGCTTTAAGGCTTTACAGGATTTAGACTGGTAATGTACCTGGCTGGTTGCTCAGCCATGGAAGACATAAGGGTAGGATATCACTGATTCATTACATAGGCATTAAGTAATTCAAAATGACTGGATTGCATCAAAATATATGGATTTTTTGGCAAAGACTTGGCTCTAAGAAACTCTGAAACGCTGCAGAAAAATAATGCAGTCTTAAGTTATTCTTTGTAACAGAATACAAACTTGCCTCTACTGGAGTGTGTCGAAAGAAAACCTTTCCCGGGGATCAGGTAAGTGCTTATTCATGATTATAACATGTATCTAGT
The DNA here is from genome assembly GCA_028564955.1 of Terapon puta. NCBI lineage: Eukaryota > Metazoa > Chordata > Actinopteri > Centrarchiformes > Terapontidae > Terapon > Terapon puta. Next base: position 15,757,770 of record JAOXYL010000071.1, read on the forward strand.
AGCCATGAGCACACAGAGAGGCAGTTCCTGTGTCAGACATTTCCATCGCACTAACTTGAGCCAAGCCTTGAATATAATCCAAGGCCATCTGTTGGGTAGATCCTTCGATATGCTAATTAGGTTGTGCCAATCTTTTCTATTTACAATTGAAGCCTGACAGTGTCTTTGAATAGGGGAGATCTACTATGTCACAGATGGATTTGGATATGAATTTAGGTTTAAATGAACGCAGACTAAACTCTTTCCTTGGGAGGCAATATTATATATGTGTGACCTTATAATTATTTTTTCTTTTGCTTTTAGATGCAAGATACCTACGGTCAACCCCTTTTGCTAGATATGCACCATTTTTACCTTTAAAGCTTAGGGGCATGTAGATCAGGTGCTTCATTACAGGGATGATGGATATGTAGAAGTAGAAGTGCTCAGTAGAGAAACAAACACATTTTAACTCAGAGTTTTAAGCTGAGAACTGATTGTACTGTACCAGTGTCACTGTACTGTGATTCCTCTCAGTTTACAGTGTGGTACAGGACTGACACATACATGTAGGTACAAGAGAGCAAGACCTGTAGTCAGGAAATAGAGGGGTAACAATGTGGGGACTTTAAAATGGTTTATACTGTAGATATTTAACCTTTATTTTACTTTTTGGGTACCTATTCCAATATTACACGATGGAGTATTTAGGATATGGCCATAACTGAGCAGAAAAACTGGACATTTGGTGAAAGATGGGGTCATTCTGTAGTTATGTAGTACTTTTTACAACAGATGAGATTTATTTATAAATTACCAAATGCTGCTAACCAACACTAGGGGGGCACAAACCTTAAAAAAAGGATATACAATCTAAATAACTTGTTTTTGGTAGGTTAGGGATATTTAAATAGATACAGGGCACATTTGTATTTTGGAACAAATGTTATAGAGCATTATCAGGGACATTCTGTAGCCTATTGTGAATATGTTATGTATGTTGTACTCAGAGTACAGGGAAGGACTTTGTAGGGACTTCAGCAACCGGACAGGGTTCAGGTTTATGTGGTTCTCATTGTTGTTATGGAGTACAAGAGGCAGAAAAGCTTTTTTATGATGAGGTAGCCGTAGAATATGATTGATTTTACATCGTGTCACAGTGCAGGTATCATCAAACGTAAAAGATGTCAACACTACAGTCATTTTTATTGAGACTCATTCCACTGTATCAAAATTAAAGTGTGATAGACGGAGCGATAGGTCATGTCAGAACTTTCGAACACGTCGACAGTCCTAGCGGACTTCAGCAAATATTGAAGGTGGGCGTTTGTTTATGACCATTGCACAGCTCTGAAGGATAGTCACCCTCACATAACTAGATAAAATGATATTAAAAAAACGTTATTAATCATCAGTTCAAGCTCAATGCCACCAAATCAACACAGACAACAGACAATGTAGAAATGGTAAAGTACAACAAGAATAGGTACATGTAAATGAAAATGCTTACAGTATCTTCTTTTTCATTTCCCAGATTATTACCCCCCTTTTCTGAACTTTAAATCTTGTACTCTTGTACCTATTGGTACATAGTAACTTCGTCTGAATTAATTATATACCTTTACAAACAAAATTATTCACTCATTAGCACAATTACCAGGTCATTCCCAGTATTTCTGAAATGCCTTGAAAATAACAATCATGACACAAAAATTGTGGTTATTAAACCTGCAATGGCTTATTTGTTTTGTCCAATTGGGGGCAGCAGTGAACAGACTGTGAAAACAGCACTAACATATTACCAACTTTGACATTGCCAACATGTCAGCAGACACAACATCCAACAGATATGGAGCAATATTTTTATTCTTTTGAAATCATATTTCTGGTGGCATGGTGAAGGTAAGTCCAACGTTGACTCGCTTTTAGCTCTGTTTTTTGTTTCAACTTATTTCCACAGGAGAGATCAATCTCTTTAGCTGTTTCTGACTTCCTTTGTTTTAGGAAACAAATCAGTAAAAACAGGCAAAAGATGCTATAAAGCTCAATCCTGCTGCTTGGAAGTACTGAGCTGGGTGATAACCACCAGCAGATTTGCTGAGATGGAACAATGTCAGACTAGTATGACATTGTTAAGTGATGTTGTTACCTGATAAGTGCAGTGGTACTGTTTGCATGATGTAATGTGAAACTACATTCATACTGCTGTCAATACACTCTCTCTCACTCAGAAACTGTGCCTATATCATTGGAAAAGTAGCTGTGTGCTAAAAATTTGTTCCATATTTTTTTCATGAATGAAAATTAAAGATGTAGAACAAAAAAAGATGGACCATGAAAAAAGACCCAGCAAATGAGAAAACCATCAAAGCCAATGAAAGGGGAACATTGTTGAATCTGATGCAAAATGTTTTTAACTTTGAATACAGGAACAAAGTGAAGTCTAGCGTTTTTTTACTGTGTGCTACAGCTCCCGACAGGCAGAAAACAAGAAGAGTAAGCAGACGCAGAACACACGATGTAACCACCAGGGTCTTCTCCCGGCAGTGTGTGGAGCAGCTTGAATAAAGATCACTGGATGATGTCACTCTACGCAGTCTTGCCTGTACAGCAGGTAGAAACCCTCTCCTGCAGGGTCCTCTCCTTTTTCAGTTCTTCTGATTTTACTATTTATGTACCTGACCATTAGTGATTTCATCAATGCAAAAAGGTGTTGCTTAGCTCCGTGTCAGAGGACCTCACCAAAGTCGCAGCTCACAACTACAGTTTATCATGTAACAAGCTTCCTGTGTTTTTGTGGCTTGCAATCGTTTCACTAACTAGCTGCATTTCCTGTTGCTGCTTTATATTAAAAACACTGCAGAGTTTTTCTGATGAAAGGCTTTTCATTTGGAGCAGAAACAGGAATCTCCATATTTTCATGATATTTTAGGATTTCATTGAAGGAATAGTTTGGCTTTTTGGGAAAGTCAGCCGATTAGCTTAGCATTGAGACTGAAAAGTGTCAACTAGCCTGGTTCTGACCAAATCTACTAATAACAACAAAAATAAGATATAACTTTTAATTTTGGGGCTGATAACTTATGGTTCATGCTCTTAATTAAAGCTCAGATTTTTCATGTGGATTGGATCAGACTCACTACTATCCATCACCCTCTAGGGGAGGGGAAACACTATATAAGGCGTTTGTGCATGCGGTGCATCTTGTTTATTCCTGGATGTGGCTGGTTGTATCGTACTTTGCCATGCAGGATCATGTCAGTCATGTGCAATCAAACAGTTCCACAATGTGTCAGCATCAATTACTCCACTCCAATTCTTTCTGATCTCGATGTAAATTAAAGTCATGATGTAAACAAATCAAATTTTAACCACACCATGTTAAATAAATAATACGCTGTATGTGGATTCTGTTTCAGCCCGTGTTTCTCTCAGTTTTACCACTCTGCTTATTCAAATCTCCAGCAAGAGCTTTAGTCAGTGTCTAAAAAAAGAACTGATTTGACGTAATGGGAACATTGTCAAAACAACCTCAATCTTTAACTCTTCTCTTAAAGGCCTAATCAGGATTTTTCTTACTTTAAACATTGAGGAATTTCAACATATGTTATTGAAGGATGAAAATCATCACTTTGTGTTTCTTGACGGAACCAAATTCAACATAAATTTTACTACTGTTTCTTTTTCTACTCTGACCCTTTTTACTGTCATGAATTAGATTTAGTTGTGCTGTAGGTAGATTTTGTATAAACATAAATATCAGTCAATTTAAGATTAAAAGGATGTTCCAGCCTCTTCTGTCTGTTTTTGGTTTGGGGGTTACCCATTTGTTTACATTTGTAGCACAGTTTGTGGCTTTAAGAAATGGGATAACGCAAAAAAGAAGCGCTAAGCTGTCCTGTGACAAATATATGCTGAGTAATTCTACATCAAATTATTCATCCTCATATGCACAGCTGCATGTGTCACCATACAGACAGTCCAATCACATGCATGGATTGCATTTCAAAGCCACACATACATATGTATGTACAAAATCTCTGACGCACAGCTTTCCTCCCCTCCTTGTCATTCTCACACATAACTAAAAAAATGTAAGCCCTGAAATCCTCCTCTTACAGCCGCGGCTTTGGAATACAATCCATCGCAGTTCATGATGAAGAGGCAACTGCTGTAAAATCCAATTGGAGGTTTATGGAGATGGATGGAGATGAATACCTCTCTCCATCATCCCTCTCTCTTCCTCTCTGCCACACAAGTGCACAAATATGGACTCACACTTGCACATGGACACACTTCCTCTCGCTCTCGGAGTTACATGAAATCCACCCACAATTATTCAGCATCCTGCTCTCAACTGCAGGGGAATCTTTCAGCAGCACTGGGTTTGGTCTCAGTGGGCAGCGATTCACTGCTGAGTGTGCAGCCTCTCTTGCCTTGGTGGGGGGAGGCCTCCTCTGTCGAAGTATTATCCGCTCCCATCTAATATTCATCAGCTACTGGGAGATTCGTGACGACAAGTCAATTTGATAGGCTAACAATGCGCAGAGGTGGTCGGTGTTGTTGTGTGGATATGCGGGTGTGTGAGTCCACATTAACAAGGTATAGACAGCGAACACATGGAAGGCCATGTGCATGGAAGCCGGGGTGTGCCACTGCACTAAATATAAACAGACCTTTTAATTTGTTGGTTATAATCAGTTAATTAATTTAATTTTATACAAAACTTTTTCAAACTCATTTCACAAAGAGTATAGTGAGCAAGCCTAATAAGTGAATAATTAACCCCCACTTGAATGACACAATTATAGCATAAAATTATTATTTTGTTAATTTAAATTTAATTATTTTTATTACAAAATTTCCTTTAATTTAGTCATTTAAATGCAAATGTAGTTAGCGACTTTATAACTCGTTTTATTTATTAAACAATATTTTACCATTTGTGATTTGAAAAACTGCAGATTAACTGCTTGCTCATGGAGGTATGTGTTTGATGGAGTACGACGTGATGATGGATGGATGTAACAGCAAATGCGAGCACTGTGTATTTAAAGTGTTTTAAAGTATAAATACACAATTGGCTATTAATGCAGAAAATTTATCCACTTGACAATTTCTAAAATAGCATAGAGGTACCTGCAAAAGTGAATTATTGGGTTTGGTTTGTGTGCTCTTTTTGGAGTAGATAAGGACAACACTTGACGAAGTTCATGAGATGAACTTTAATGTGTCATGGTGAAGCATGGGGAAAAATCTGCAAATATACCATGTACTAAATAAACAAAAGAGATGGTACTGCAATACTTATAATTCTTGGTTGTAACAGTAACCTATAAAACAGATAATTGCATACGAGTGCATTTATTGATGTGTTTTTTGGAAAAAAAAAAACACAGCTGCAAAACAACACTGTGGATTTTCTCCTGTAGTCTTTCTGCATACACACACACACACATACACAACTGAATCACCCCCTTCCCATACCCTCTCTTTTTTTCCCCTCTCTTTCTTTTTGGCATCCATCACTGTCCGTGGCAATGGACTGCGAAACAAATTTCTATCACTATACATTACAGGTTAAGAAAGGGAGCTGGGAATGTGTTATATATGCCGGGTTCGATTTTTATGTAGCGTCTACGGGCTCGTCCATCATTGCTCTGCGAGGCACCCTTGCGCACTGGGCCCCTGACGAGATGTTGTCTTGGCACCACTATCAATCACCCTACGCTTGCCCGAGCCCTGTGCCCAATGTGCAGGAGGGGGCATGTGTTGTAGCTGCAGGACTGCCCCCCTCCCGCTCCCTCCCGCCTCTCCTGTGCCTCCGTGACGGTGACGCCAACACTTGCAGTCATTCTTCATTTGAACTGTGCGTTTAGAGCATGTGTTTTGTAACTTGGGCCTTCATCCCAGTTTGACCTCTGCAGGTCTTCCTTAATGTCTCAATACTGCGGAGGACCCCGTGTTTTTAATGGCAGGAGACGATTGGGTAATAATTGTGTGGGCCAGAGGGAAAACAAGGTTGGTTTAGATCCCACCTGGCGCCGCTCACCCGTGCAATGATACTTGGGTCAGAGCCATTAACAAAACATGAGGTCACGCTTTCGTGTGAAATATATGTAAACCTCAGCCGTATAGCCAACATGGGGAACATCATTATAAACCAACAGCAGATTGCATCATACAGTATTTAAGGTGGAAGTGGTGGGATAGAGTGCATTGCTTTGATTTGTGGCTTCATCGCCTGATATAATTTCTGTCCACAAAGCCCATGAAGGAATAAGCTTTTACCACTCTGATCCCTGAATATGTCCGTCTACTCTCTTGGTGTCTCTGTAGGTGACATATAGGGTTAAACAGACAGGATGCCGAAGCGTGTGCTTTTGCACGGCTGCTCAGGCTACTGCTAGACTAATCCTTTTTCTCCCCAAGTCAGGCGGATTATAATTTGAGGAGTACTCCTTCGCCCTTCACACTCCACGGTGAAAGTCACCAACCTATCAGGGAGCGTGGGGGGTAGAGGGGTGTTGGGGCGGGGGTGGGTGAGGAAGGTGGTGGAGGAGGAGGGGGGTGGAAGGAAGGAGATGGGGAGAGGGCTTAATTAGGCCAGATCACCGTCGCTCTCCACCACCACCACCATCCCCAGTCCCTGCACTATTCCCTTAGATCCCATCCACTTAATGTTCTGTGAAATCATATTCCACTCCCCAGAGAAGAGAGAGAAATCAGAACAATAAAATGACACATTTTAAAGAGAGGCAGCACCACGGGGAAATAGACTGGCAGTGACACATGGAAGATGTTGTGGGCTGATGGATAGCAAGCACATCTGTCTGGCCCATTACCAACAAACAGCGTCAGGCCCAAAACACAGCAGTCTGAAAGAGGCATCGGCACTTCAAAACAAGTTGTATTGCTTTAGTCTTTTATGTCCAGTTATAATTCTGATATAGCTATAGGGCATTTTATTTATAAGGGACATCTGAATGAAACAGAAAAAAAAAAAACCCTTTAAAAACTACAGAAAATGTTGTTTGAAGAAAAACGTTTCAAGTTTGAAGTTGGCTGTGTAACAATAATGTCTTCCTATTATGCCTTTTTATGTTGATTATTTTATCCCTCAAAAATATCACTAAACCAACATAACATTTTAAAATGCAGAAACTGCAGTCTGCAATTGGATAGTCAAAAAAGATAACTGGATTTTTTTGTCCTCGGCCTACAGGAATTTAATGCATCTGTGCTCGCTTTTCCTCTTGCTATTGATATTTATATTGAAATCCATATGATACATTACTTTACAATCTAATACATTTAAATATGTCACTTAGAGGCAGTTTAAGTGCACCAGATAACATAAATTCTAACAAAGTGACATGAGACATGAGACAACATCTGCTGAACTCTGCCAAGCTAGTTACCGTGAGCAGGGTTAGTTTTCTCCATTGTGATCATGCTACTGTTCCATTTATCTGTCCTGAATGACCAGCTGAATTATCAAAAGGTCAGCTCATAAAAAATAATATTTTTCGATCAGAGTAAATTAAGTTTTGCTTTAAGGACAGCTATACTGCTTTAGCAGCCCAGAAAGCTGTCTCTCTCTGACCAACAGCAGATTCTAGAGATTATCCAGTGCAGCTACCAGTTTTTACATGATGTACAGAATCCATACAAATAGGTGAAATAGATGAAAAAAGTCTAATTTGGGTCTTCACATAATATGTAGTCACCGTGTTTTGTGTTTGTTGGCAGTTTGGCCAGTTTTGTCCAGAAATCAACCAACTTAAGAAAAACAATAATGTTGAACATTTATGAACGCATAAAGTTTGCAAGTCTAAAGTGATTTCATTGTGTTCAAAACCCTTTTTTAATGTTGCTGTACGCTGCATATTTTGATACTGAGAAGTGGAAAAAAGACGAAACCCTCATAGTGACAGTGAATCTCCAGGGCGGTTGTCTGCTAAAAATACTCTGTAGCCTTTAGGGCTTGGTGGAAAAAAAAATACAACTGAGTAAAATTTAAAATGTCACTATGTCCCTCGAAGGTTAAAACAATGCTGCTAAAAGCTGATAGTTGTTCCACCGTACTTGAAGATTATGAAGATGACGTCAGCTGCGAATTAGAGCTGCATCCTGCAACAGCCAATTCAAGGTAAGGAGCTGAATTCTCTGATGAACGGACCTTGTTACAAATTAAACCTAAGCTCCTTTAATTCCTTAATTAGAACTGTGTCTGTGTCATTGTTCCACGTTTCCCTCGGCTCCATTTTAAATTAGCCACGGTTACCAAAATGTACACATACAGAGCAGCCAGAGCTGTAAACTTGTGGCACAAAGGTTGCATTGTGAATAACAAAGTTGCTTTTTAGGTGGTTCGGACTCTTCTTTCTCTACACTTTCTTTTTTTCTGGGGCAGAACAGGGGCAAGGAGGCAGTGAAGCAGACAGGCGGCCCGGTGTGCAGCAGGCAGCGAGCAGCGGAGACGTCCAGCAAAATGGAGGTAGTCAAACAGAGAGAGGCACCCAGCGTCAACATGCAGACAGAGAGAGAGACAGAGAGAGAGAGAGAAAGAGGCGGAAAGATAGGGAGGCTGTCAGGGAGGAAGACAGAGAGAAGCGGGGCCGACACAAAGATACACATGGAATACAAATAATACACAGACTGGACAAACAGCTGGCCAGACAAAGACGGACAGGCGAGTTGACACGTGCACGGAGACTGATGGCTGGCTGGAGGAGAATCTGGACGTCCATGCAGAGTAGCTGGAGGACGGACAGACCAGCAGGCAGCGGGGACAGAACCGCTGCCTCTCTGCACCTCGAGGACACTTTGGCAGCAAAGAGAAGCTAAAGCTAATCCCCCACTGTGTTTAGCCAGTTAGGGCCCTCCAAGAGCAGAGAAAGTGGCTTTACTGCCCGCTAAGGAGGGAGGGAGGGGGGGAAGAGGTCCAGCATTTTCCAGAGGCCAGATAGCATCTGGGTTTTTTTCATTAGGACACAAGGCAGCATTATCATCCAGAACATCTGAATTTACCCCCATCCAGTATAGGCTCCTTCTATCGCTCCCCTCCAATCATTTCTAATGCACTCTGTCTCCCTCCTTCCCCTCTCCCCTCCCACATCTCCCACTCAATCAGACAACCCTGTTTTTTTTTAACATCCCTCGCTACCTCAGTCTTCTCCATTGTTCACGTTATCCTTTCACTTTTACACATCGTGCTCGACGCCGCTCTTGCTTCCTTCTCTTACCGCCCATATTTGGGAGGGGAAACAGCAGCAGTATTAGCAGAGTGGCAGAGTGTATTTTTCACGACCCTCTCAGCTATGTTCCCGACACCAGCGATGGCCTGAATTCGCTGCGGCGAGGACGTGATGGACACGATGTTGCTCATTCCCCGAGGTTAGGCCTAATTATTGTACAGGAATACAGCACAGCGCGCAGGGTTTATATGAGGGGAAGCTTGCCACTTATATGGCAATGCATCAGAGAACTCGAGCAGATCTATCACACCCCTAATACCTCAATCCTTTAAACGTCAAAGTAACATCACAGTTGTGGTTTATACCCTTGTGAACGACCCTACATAACAGCAGACACACGGGCCTGTTTATTGTTAAGTGAGTGAACCTAATGCCCCAACAAGAAAAGACAAGAAACAGCTTCATGCAGATGTTCAAGCTTGGTTACGTGTGATCATAAAGTCCTCTGTCTTATTATTGGCTGCTGAGTGAACATTATTGCTGCGTGTTAGTCCACATGAAGGACCCTGAGGTTGCTCAGGACGTGTTTTCGTTGGGCTCGGTGACACCCTGCCCTCATGAATGGGCTGTGGTGCTGGTCACAGGTGTGTCTGTGAGGCAGGGCTCAGTGGTCTCCATCACTCAGGCCTCTGTACTGTACATACACGCCCCCTCTGCGGCACTTTGGCTGCTCGTGTTTCTCTCAGTAATTACCCTCCTCTGATTAAGTGCGTGAGTGAATAATGCAACCAGCTGGAGGAGTCCTCTCACATGCCTGCGTTTTTTTAAAAAAAATCCTCTTCCTTTTCTCTCTCTCTCTCTCTCTCTCTCTCTCTCTCTCTCTCCTTCTCTCCCGTGGTATGACATGCCCGGGTCTCCCCCCGCCGTGTGACCTGCGGGTGACGGGGAAACCTGCCATCCGTGTGCCCGGAAAGCCTCGACGCCAACACGGCAGCGAGAGCTAAAAATAGTCCGCCGGTGATAAATATTAAAAGCTCTCCCCATATGCCGAGCGTCCCTCCGCGTTCCTTTTCCGACTTCAAGCCCGCGTGACTTCATCTGAATGGGGTGAGATGTTTTGAGGAGATGCGAGGCTTTAGGTTAATGGTTGGTCTTTGTGAGGGGAAAAAAACACACAGAAAAAAAAGAGGAGACTGTTCAGCTGCTATAGGGGATGAAAAAACAGACCTAAAAAAAGACCTAAAATGGGGGGTAGATATAAATTATAAAGGGGAAAACCCCATCAGGTGTGCGTGGTTACAGCCTGTGTAAATCCAGCTTTAAGGAGCACACACACCTCTAATAAATAAATGTTAATACAGCCTGTAAGTGCTCCCTCGTTAAGTGGCTTCAGACGTAACAGGTCTAAAAAAAAAAAAAATCAGACATCCAAAAGACAGTGACACACGGGCCTGCATTAGAATTAATAGCTGTGAAAATATCATAAAACCAAATGCCATTACGGGGTTTATTACTGTGTGTTTATTACTGAAGGACCAGCGTCCTCACTCCCCTTTCTCATTTCCCACAATATAATTAGACTCCATAATTCTGCGTGATTTCTTTTTTTTTAACCCCCCCCACCATCTTTCTTTTGTTATATATGTATATATGACACATATAAGGGCATAAAGAGTTATGTGATTTAAGAAAAGGGGTTTAAATGATAAAAAAAGACGACAACAACAAGACATTGCTGCTAAATCAAAGAAAGCAGTACCGTCCTGTGCGCAGAGAGATGACACGGCGCTCCCCCTTTTTCTGCTTTTCCTGCCTGTCTGGTCACGATTCAGAGCCCTCGCAGCGGGGAGCTTTGTGTTGATGCTGCTGCAGCTGAAGTCCGCATGGGAACCCCCCCACCCCACACACACACACACACACACACACACACACACACACACCATCATCCCCTCCACCACCACCACCGCCAATATAACCCACCCATCCCTCCCTCTCTCCTCTTTTTTTCCCTCTCCATCCCCCCGCTGCTCCTCTTCCTCCTCCTCCTCCTCCCGCTGCCTCTCTCCTCTTTCTCTCCTCCGCCCACGCACGGCTCTCCACGACCGAGAGGCTAAAAATAGCACCAGGAATCCCCGCATCAATTCAGAGGGAGGAGGAGGAGGATGGAGGAGAGGAGGAGGAGGAGGGGGGGCGTCAGCGCACACAAGGTCATAAAACCCCCCTCCAGTGCTTTTCTTGATTTGTCACAGCTCCCATCAGCGTTTTTTTTTTTTTTTGACCGGGAGACCCACACCGTGTCAGATTTTATTTTATCGTCCTGAATTGATAAAAGTCCAAATCGTATCGATCCCCTGTAAATCATATTAAACGCCCCTCCTGTAATTAATTCCATGACACAGAGGTGGGAATGAGATTTCACTGCGGACTCGAGGCAAAGAATGAAATAAACCGAAAAAAAAGGGACTTCACGTAGCTGAAACACAGTCCCCCTCTTTATTATTATCAGAGCACAAACAGGTGGAGGAGAGGGTAAAAATACAAGAGGAAGGAAGAGGCAGCAGCCAATAGCTGTAACAATAGGCTGAGCATGTGCTTGCAAAAAAAAAAAAAAGTAAAAGAAAAAAAGAAAAATTGAGAGCGTGTATTCCCCGTTATTCCTTCCTACAGACTGCACACTGCAAAGACTGGGAGAGCCCCCTGTTCTCAGTAGGAGACTATTGATTTTCCTGCTGTCATTTATAATCATCGTTGATGTGTCTTCTGCAAGGAGAGAGCCTGTGCAACCTCCATCTGATAAAAAGGTGCGTCCTTTCACTTTCCTTTCCTTTCCTCATCTCCTTTCCTTGCAGCTCATTTTCTTTCCCATCAGTATTAGTTTAAAAAGATGGGTGTGAAAAGGCTGCATGGTGAAATTGCAATTGCAGGGTTTAATATCTGTAGCTAATAATCTTTATAGCCCCACTTCATTTGCATTTTCACACCCAACAGCACCAGCACCAGAGTTTTTTTTTTCTTTCTCTTTTTTTTTGGCAGGGATGAATTTTCTTATCTGACACAGCTGCACCTTGAGGAAGCGCAGATGGACCATTTCTGTGTTACTGGTGTGAAGCGTGCAGTTAAAAGGAACGCTCCATGAGTTAGATTAGTCTGATTTATACGTGTGTTTAACATGTTCTCTCCTCGTGCAGAGGGTGTGAACTGATCAATATAAGTAGGGAAGAAGTGTGTGCTCTCCTCGAAGCCGTTGTTTCTTGCAAGACAGGCTTTTTATAGGAGAGTGCATGGTCCATCTCTGCCTGCTGGTGGTGAATATGGGGGGTCAGTTGGTCATCTCCTTTGTATTTGTTGTGGCTCTGATGATGAGACGGGGGCCGAGTCTTTGAACTTTTGCATTTGTGATGAGCTTTCTCCTCTCTTTATCTCTCATCACCATATTTTACAACTGGGCAAACTGAGCCTCTCTTGTCAAACGCCCATCCCGTCCGCCCACACAGGTATGCACATGTGTTCACATGTGCACCGTGCTGCACACACATGAACCCTCAGGCACGTTTTAAACACACACACAGACACAATGTCAGAACCATCCTCACATCTATACATGCAGGGGCACACACACCTAAAAAACACAGCAGACTGCATCATAAATGGCCCCTGCCTTGTTTTTCTCCCCTCTTTCTCTTTGTCCTCTTCATTTCCCCTCATCATCAGCTGCTCCATTTAATGCAGTGACATCATTGTGCTCCATGAACAGGGGTTGATGGTCCAATGCCTGTGCTAAGGCCGCGGTGGGGAAAACAAGGCAGGTGTTTGTTGTCGTGCGGTGGAGAGACAAAATGTAGCAGCAGCGGCAGACAAAACCCAGACAACACGCCTGTCAGTGCTGCATTAACACAGTCACAACTTGATTAGAGGTAGGACAGAGTCTGACGTATAATGTTTTAAAGGAAGCAAGATAACGTCTCAGATAGAGATAAACAAGTTGAATGTAGGTGGGAGGTATCAAATGAAAAACGAATCTTTGCAGAAGTGTTAAAATTATCCGTCTCTTTCAATCTTTACATGCAGATTTTAGAATGTTTTTTCCTCACTGTACTATAGTTTGTCTTTCTTGCGAAATATTTTTGTCAGTCTTGTCGAAATAATTGCACCCGACAATAAGATTTTCTTGGTATTGTTATTCATAATCTCATAATTAAAAAATCTAATATTACAGTAAATTAATAGAACCGTGCTTTGATAGCCTTTTCTTCTGTAAGCTGAAGAGAAAACAAGCATAACAAGGTGAGTGTGTGTGTGTGTGTGTGTGTGGTAGCTGGGGTCGGTTGGGGGGCGGGGGGGCTATAAGGTGACTAATTGCCCTCTTGTTCATCCTCTGAGATGGATGAGAACACTCACCCCTCTGCTCCTCTAAGCTTATGGCTGTGTGTCAGGATTACCCAGGATGCTTCTTGAGTATCCCCTTATTCCTTCAATGGGATCTCATCTCATCTCATCTCGGATGTTACCTGGCATGCCCGAGCATTACAGCCGCTGCCTGCACGGGCCACTTTATCATCCCCTGCACCTTGGCTTTGCTTGTGGCGGTAATAGAAAACACTTCATCACAGTTGTCCACCTCGCGCCGGCTTTTCCACTCATTTATGGGACTTTGGGATGCTAACATGTCAGCTGATATTTAACAATGACTCTCCCTGTACCTGCCTCCTCATGAATGATGGCAAAGCTGCTTAGTCATTTGAGTAGCTGGAGCAGATCTAACTAATGATGTTAGCTGTCAGAGATAAATTCCGTCTTTGGGTGCGGGGCCGCTACCGTGGCTAGCACCCTGCATCTCCCAGACACGCAGTCTCGAGCATGCCTCCCGTGTCGTCTCCCACTGGTTTCAGCGAGCGTTCGACGATGCCGCAGCTGCAGGGTTGAGTCACGACGCGTCTTGTATCTCAACGATTGCGGGTTGTATATCATGCGTGGGGCATATAAACGGTTGCTTCGGCCAGACGCATCAGTCCAGCAGAATGTGTGTCACATTATTCACTGGTCACAACACTGTATCAAGGCCCTCTGTCGCTCCGGCAGCATCAAACTCTCTATCCTTGAGGCATCAGTCCAGTTAGTCATAGCTGAGTGAGATGACAGGCATGGCAATGACATGCAGTGACTTGACAGACTAATTCAAAATGGCTGCCTAACACGCATCACACATGGTGCACTCAGGGCAGAGGAGGAAGTGTTTTTGGAAACCTCTGTTGTGTCTAGTTCTGGTAAGCACTTCTCCACATTGGAGAGTATTTCTTTCTTTTCTGTTTTTCTGTTATATGATTCTCTCGTCAGAACATCAATTGCACAGCTGCAGAGAACAGTAAATATTAACTTGTATTTGCACTGTACAAGACAGTCAAGTCAAGCTGTTTCTCACTTGTTTGCAACTCTCTATGACTTTATGTTACAGTATAACACCATTTTAAGCTGTATAAGCAAAAGTATGGCATCATAACTGGTGGTGGGGAGCAGTTAAAAGTGAAAAGGGGAACCGGCCTCATGTGATGGAGCACAAATCTCATGATTTTTTTCATTTGGGCAACCATAAAGAACATTTTATCATGTTTTATCTACTACAGAAGCATGGAAGAGGGCTTTTTTTTCACTGCTTTTTAATTCAAACATGGAAGTACGAATCAGGCAATTTCCACACTGTTATTGTTCTGTGATAAACAGGGAAGG
>JAOXYL010000071.1:15772772-15788908 GCA_028564955.1 Terapon puta
CACACACACACACACACACACAGTGCACACTATCAGTTTCTCTCTCCCTCTCCCTCGCTCTCACGCACACGCGAATACTTACACATCTCTCTGCTATGCCCTGGTTGGATTTCTCTTTCTCTGTAATTACAGGCTTCTTATCTACTTCCTATGTTACGTGCTGCAGCCATTGGCCTCCTCCATGTTTCCTCCTCTACCATTTTAGTGTCACAGATCTTCCGCTGCTTCTCCCTCCAGGAGCCAACAAGGCAGAGACACACAATATGCTTTAACATGGCTGAAGCGGCCAAGTTTGACGGCTGCATGGGACAAATCCAAGAGGCACTAAATTCTGGTGGCAGCTTTTGCTAGAAAGAGGCTATTGGAGTGAAATATTGTAGCGTCGCTATGATTGTGGGTGTGTGTAAGCGAGTGAGAGAGAGAGAGATGGGGGAAAAAACAAGACAGGGAGGAAATGTGGGTTTTGGCGTTGAAAGCTTGTTGGTGAATGAGTGTTTGTGTGTGTCCAGGAGTTGTAAAGTTTGATTTAATTATTCATGTGGAAGCAGTAACATTGTTTCCCAAACTAGCAAATGAAACTCCATCTTGCCAAGAAACTCACACAGGTCACAGCGACCAATTACTTAATGAAAATGATCAGGTTTCTAATGCAGCCCTGGCTGGAGCTCCTCTTCAAATTCCTGCAGTACTTCATGTAGCTATAAAACAGAGCGTACCTCAGCTTTCTTCCAGTGGTTAGGCAAAGTGCACCACCGCTGCAGTCTTTAGACCCATCAAAACTCCAAATGGCTGAAGCAGCTTTAAGGAAAGGATTATTACTTATTAAGAATGGCTAATGTATGATGTAAAAGTTGGCTCCGTCTCTATCTCCGTCCCCTCCTGTCTCTTTGGCTCAGTCTCAACTTTTCCCTCCTGCATTGAAATGGTGTGTTTGTGTTGTGTATACTTACATTTTTCAAAAACTAACTTGCGCTTATAGAGCATGCACAGATGTAAAAGGCTCTGAATTTTTAAACGTCTGGCTTAATACAATACTTACATACCTTTGTGTACGTTATGAGGGTTATTGGGTTCCTCCTCTCCATATTGACTGTGAAGAAACCTCTTACTCTGGCAAAATCTGCAGTCCCTCTTCAAAAGACACATGCTGTATATTCAAATGCATACAGCAACATGTAGCATGTGCAGAGAAATGTAAAAATAAAACAAGAAATGTAACAGCAACTTAGAAAAACAAGGGAAAAACACCCAGTGATACACGTCACAGACACAAATAGCAACCAGTCATAAACTTGCAAAAATGAGCTTTTGGACCTGTCGCAGATCATTGTTCCACCAAGTACAACCAAATATCTGAAAGCGGGTCAGCAGCTGTAGATGGAATTACACCATGATCATTATGTTGTTATATATTTCAATTTTTTTAACTCCTTATTTTGTACCCAAGGGCAGTGATGTGTTGTTCTGGGTTGCATGGTTGGAGCTCAACACAAATGATCATCTTAGTGTACTGCATGTTTGAAAAAGCTGGTATCTTGATGACTTTTTCTCTTTACTGGGGCGTTTTATTTGTCCCTGTGAAGAGCCTTAAAGCTGCCGCAGATACAAAGTTCACTTACTTAAAAAAGCACCACATGATGGTTTGTGAGCTCTGATTGAGCGATTGAAGCAAAACTTAAAGCTTCAGCCATCTGACTTTACTGAATCAAGGAGACATCATTTAAATTAGTCTCTTTAGTACAAAATTCCCTGCCTATGTAAGTATCCCTCCACTATGGCTCAGCAGGACTGTGGAGCAGATTTAGTACCCCATCTGTTACAGTGAAATCGTGCTAAGTGTGAATGACTACATGGCCAGTGTAGACAGTAAAAATGATGATCGTTAACTTTATGGGGATGGGACTGGAAGAAGAAATTCTGGATTCATCCTTTAATCCAACTTCCGTGTCACCAGGATGAATATTCCTCACAGCTGCAACACATTTGTGACGGACGTGTGATGGTCAGTTCTCTGGTTACTTGACACCACAGCAGAGGATATTTTAATGATCCAAACTCCTTCAGCTCCGCGGACAGCGTCGTCTGCGTCCAGCCTCCCTCTGCCTGCTGTGACAGTGAAGTCTTCACCATGTTACAGCCAGAGCATGCAACAGCAGCGAGCGGCGCCTCTCTTTCTCTCTCTCTCTCTCTCTCTCTCTCTCTCACACACACACACACACACACACAGCAGGCTGCGAGCCGACTGCAGGCTCTGCATGCAGCTCCCATTCTAAATATTTCTGCCTGGTAATACAAAACCAGGCATATTCTGCTAAATTATTAAATACCACACTGCAAAGGCTCGGCTGTGTGGCATGAGGTAATCTTTGCAGCCCGGTTTGTTGCGTTTCTGTGGGCCAACAAGTGGAAATGTGTTTTGGGGGAGATATAGAGTGCTGTTATTGTTCCTCTCCCAATTCTTAAATCACGAGTCGACTTCATGGATATGAAACTGTGAGGGAAGGAAATCATTCAGAGTTGATCATGAAGCAGAGTGACGATCGGGATGTATCTGGGCAAAGCATCATGTTTGACAGGCCTGTGGATCAGTTTGGGTGACGTAGCAGTAAAAGTGATTTCTGATTATGCGGGGTGGTTATGGCAACATTGACAAAGTGGATCTGTCGGGTTCACAGTGGATTAAGGTGATCGACCATGTGAGCTGGATTTAAACACCTCTCCACGTCTCGATAATCCCAATTTGTAATAACCGAACAGCCTTAAGGAGTGATCGATCCGCTGCAACCTGTGCGCATAGCAGGCAATGGACCGATATTCAGTCGAAGGCGGCGTTTTGGCTGTACGGTGACGTTTTAAGGCAGGTCCTGGTCAAACCTACCAATGATACAAGTCGGTCCTATTCTGCTGGGACTGATCGCAATGAACGGGTGTCGGAGCTCTGCACGGCAAAGGAGCAACCACAGCGAGACGAGGCGATCAAGGGGATGCGGCATCGGTACGCGGGAGCTGTCCATCAGCACCACATCCCCGACGAAAAGCAAGCAAGCAGCAAGCAGAGCCGAGACCCAGTCGCTCCTGTTTTCAGCCTGCCGCCCCCGCCCTCTTCTCACCACCGAGACCGCACTTCGACCACCGCCGCTCACCGCCAGAGCCTCCAGGAGCTCCCCTGTCTGAGCCAGCCCTCTCGGAGACCTGTTCACAGCGGCGACCCTCTACCTCTGGCGAGCTACGACACCGCCCAGCGACCTTCACACCGAGCCGGTGAACCCAGCCCCGGGCAGCCGGCGCACCTGCAGCAGGATCCCTGGGCCCCGGCCGGCTCTCAGCAGCAGCCGCCGCCGCAGTCGGAGAAGCAGCCCGTTTTTCCGAGCTGCCACTGCAGTTTTTCCGAGCAGGAGGCAGGCTTTTCTCCAAATCAGCCCCATCCTGTCGATCCTCTCCCACCGCAGCCCTCCCCACCTTTTCCGCCGCCTATACCGCCGCCACCGACGTCCTCCTCCTCCTCTCTGCTGTTTTCCCGGGAATCTAAAAGGGGGGATCGTCTCCGAAGGAGTGCCAATAATTACCAACAGGCAAGCATCGTGGAACGCTGCAGGGGAGGAGGAGGAGCAGGAGGGCACCGAGACCACAGGCAGTTGTTGCAGCAGCAGCAGCAGCAACAGCATCAACAGCACAGTCATTTAAGACTCCAACAGAGGGACCCCTCCCCTGAAGGAATCCGTGCAAACTCGCAGAAAGGGCGCTCTTTAAATGTATGTGAGTCAACCGAGGCTAACAGGAGAGCATTCGAGTCTCAGACTCCGGACCTGCAGCAGCAGCAGCAACAGATCCCACAATTACGAGCGCAGCAACAGCTCCTGGTGGGGAGCAGCTTGCCTATCAACTACTGCGCCAGCGGCTCAGGAGAGCTATGTAGGACTCACCAGGCTCCACTGCTGCAACAGCAAGAGCAGCAGCAACAGCGGCAGCAGCAGCAAGGCGCACTGGGGCTCTGTCCCCAGCGTCCGCAGCACTGTGAACAAGACCGCAATAAGTCTGGGAGGATCTCCGCGCAGGGCGACCAGGCGCAGCCACACAGCCGCGACTCCCGCGTAACCCCCCCGGTAACACAGCGGGCATACGCGGGGAACTCGTCTGCGACTATCAGTAACAGCAGCAAAGACAGCCCCAACTACGGCTCGAGCTATCACCTGTGGCCAGAGAGCCCGCATAAAGGAGAGGAGAGGATACGCATCGACCTCCATAAGGTAGATTTTTTTGTGCACATTTTCTCCTGCGATATCGGATCCGCCGAGGCTCAAATGACAAAAACAAACTGGCCTTAACGTTTTTTACTCAATGACCACGCCTGTCATATGATTTTGATAGAGCACATTCGCCTGTGTGTACGGTGTGCACGCGCGTGCGATCTGTGTGTGTGTTTCTATGTATAACGGGGGGTTGATCGTCATTCATGTTGGGCAGCTTCTCCAAAAGCACAGACGTTACAATGTAACCTAGCTCGTGCGATTTCTCAGCTAATATTAAGGCATTTGTTTCATTTGGCCACACTGGCACGCGCACAAACGCGATGGCGAACACACACATTCACGCAGGCGCGCGCACACACACCTGTTCCATGTTGCGGTGTTGTTTTGGGTAACCCGGTGAAAATATTCAAATGACGCTCCGCGGCTGCTGAATTAGAGGCAAAGCGATTGTTGTCTCCACAGAACAGAGGGGCATCTGAGCGGGGGAATTTTCTGATTTTGGCTTCCAGACAGCGATGTGACACAGTGGTTAGCTCTGTATCATCAGGCCTGCACCCGCTCCTGGAAGCAGCCCCAGGCTGTCTACCCAACATACTTCCAAACTCACTTTCTACAGCAGTGTGTGCAGCATGGTCTGCTCAGGGGCTGCCTGACACTCGACACTGCAGCAGTGTGTCACTGCACACTGTGTAATATGTGGGGCATAGAATAGCTACTGTATTTAATATGAATAATAAACAGAACAGATCAACCTCATATCATCCGGGCAAACAAATGGGAAAACAAGAAAATGAAAAGGACCAGCATGAGGACTGGGTTAGGGTGACAACATGGATGAAAACACGTTGAGGCAAACTGAGGTAAAACATGGTGGTATGTGTGTGTATCAGGGAAGCCAAAGAAAGAAGGCACAAAGGAGAAAAAATTTAAGCAGTTTGATTCAAATGATCTAGCTATCTATTATGAGTATAAATGTTTCTACCCCATCCTTACTGTAACTCACAATAAGTGATGTGGGAAAGTGGTTGCAGGGCATGAAAGATGTACATTTATTCAATATATTGTCAATAAATGAACAAGTTCCCTCCAGCTGTTCCGAGCCGAAGAACAATTTGTTTTCGTACAGTGTAGATCTTGCCGAGAAAGGCAAACCGGAAAGAGTGAAATCAAAGTGCAAGATGTTGAAGTGCATTGTTGTTGTTGAACCTAGATGCTCGCACCGCACTGAAGGAAAATAACTCTGTTTTACCAGCGGCCCTCTCCTCTCAAGAATCAGGTTGAGGAAACAATTTTTTGGGCGTATGAACGTTTTAAGAGATGTTTGCATGTGAAAGTCTTCAAATGAGCACCGGTTCGGTCCTTGCCATTGCTCCCGTGTTTCCTCCTACCAGCATCGACTCCCGGCGCGGTCGATGTTAAGTTTTCACATCACAAGAGCGAGAACAGAAAAAGAGGCGCTGATGAGGGTGCAGCATCTAAATAAGAGTGTCGGACTCCCTTTTAAAATGCTGCAGCTGTTTTTCAGGGGCCGGGCTGGCACCAGTCGCAAAAGGTGGTACATCGAACCACCTTGACATGACCGTCCTGAACTTGGCTCAGTTTTGGAGCATCAGCAGAACACCCAAATGACCAAAGGACTGAAGGGAAAGTTAACTTTTTGCTCTTCCCTTCAAGTTGCCTCCACCCCATTTCAAGTTAAAGTCACAGGCTGCTTTGCTGACAGGGAAAGTCAAGACACAAGGGAGACTGTGAATGGTGGAACTTCAGATTTAAATTTCCAGATGCCCAAAGGTTGAGTTATAACTTAATATGAGACGTTCGCCACTTCATTACGGGGCTTCATTTCCTTCTAATCTGCCCACTTGCACGTCATAGATTCATCGAGTTAATTGTGTCAGATATTTTGCAACAGTCATCGACTTAAAAAAAAGTGACCATAAAGGACAAATATCCAACTATTCACCACCACAAATGTTAGCTTTTAAGAATATAAGGATGCTGTGACACCATTATTACTGTATACTAGAGTGAAATTCCATTTTGAACTAATTATAGTGTAAAACGTCATCACAAAGACTCTTTAGTAAGTCTAAGAGTAGTCCAAGTGAGTATGCATTACTCTTTAAAGCAGCTGGGATTTTAACAAGCCGGAGGACTGTTACATCTTTTAAATCCATTGTGATTGTACTGCCCTTTTTTTTAACATGCATTTTTTATACCAGTCATGACCATGATATTCACGGATACTGCAGCAAGACATATCTGGAGGTATCTGATAGCAATGTGAAGAAATCATTCACAATGGAGGGCTCCAATGATGATTTGTGATTGTCTACCTTTTTTGTACTGTAAAGAGTATATTTATTTATTACACAGTCAGAAAACCAAAAACTCTTAGAAGTGCTGCCATAACAAACTCAAACCCATAACGCTCAGGTATCAAACCTTTGCCACTCGCTCTGATCTGACCGCGGCAAGTATTTTGATACGGCTAGACACGCTTACCTATTCACGGATATTTGTGGGATCGCGGTTACATCTTATTGACTCGCCCTCAATGAGACGGGCCCTACCTCCGCTCCCGTTTGAAATCCCTTAAACAAAACACTTGTGACAGAACAAGCCCGATAAAGTGTATACGATTACAGTATCCCACAGCGCACCCTGAAACTCGATAGCTAGCCCACTGAACTGATGGCAGGTAGTACGATATTGTGTCCTGCCTCAATAACATTGTGCTTTGAAAGGTGCATTGCTGCTTCCATTGTGATAGGCTGTGTAAGTACTCTAATGCCTGCCACTTACTGCTATGGTGATATGTCCTGCAGGGACAGTGTGCTACATAAACACCGGTGGATTCGCTCTCCTTTAACGAGGCTAATTTCTGAGGGCACGCAGGCGTCGTGTGAAGCAGAAGCCTGCGATTAATCACTGTACAGTTCGTCAGATTTTGATGCCGTCCCCTGACAGGAGTTAACAGGGTTTTTTATAAACTCTGAAAATGAATGAAATGGCTGCAAAGTTCAAAATGAGAAGGCAAGAAACCCACAAACAGAAGAAGTGCACGCATTTTGTTTTGTGCCTGTTCATGTTTTTTATCATATTAATGTGACTTCTGTGCCTTGCTGAGACAGTGTGGGTGATTTTTGGGGAGGCTCTGAGACAAAATGGACCAATATTTGCAACACGGCAGTTAGCAACTCTTCACTGTCAACTAGTCTGTTGTTTATTTGTGCATAGAGAGGAATAGTTAAACAATTTGGGAAATACATCAGATTTCTTGACAAGCAGTTAACGAGAATAGTCAAATGTCCCATCTATTCCTTTAATCAGTAATATTTTATCAATTATAATCAATAACTACCATATCCAGAGCCCAAGGTGACATCTCCAGGATGTTTATTTTGTACAACCAGCTAACTGAATTCCGTGAGCATTTAATTGTAGTGATGCAACAAAAGAAACGTCAGGCATTTTCTTTGATAAATTCCTCAAATGTTTAATTGATCATCTGAATTGTGTGAATCATATGATGTCAGTCAACGAATTGATTAATCAACTACTTTACTTTCACATATGATGATAAAAAACAACAAATCATGGCAACTGTGAAGCTGGAGCAGGAGACAGGATTTTATGTTGCAGCTTGAAACGTGACTTAAAATAATCCATTATCATCATAGTTGGCCATTAACATTATTTTAATCATTGTGGCACAGTTTAGATCACAACAAATCTTAGTGCTGCGTCCTCACTACTGACTAGTCATCACGAAATGCAAATCTGATTGCCTTCTCCTGTCACATCACCCATGTTTGCTCAGTCCACGGGGCCTCTGCTGCAGGTATGTGTGTGTGTGTGTGTGTGTGTGTGTGTATGTGTGTCAGGCACGGGCCAGCCCACCTTTCGCGGTAACATAAGGTTGCATGTGTCACTGTAGAATGGATGGCTTGAAAGCGGAGGGAAGCTATTACAGTAAAGCCTTTTGTGCAGATCCTGCCAAACTGCAGCTCCGACACACATATAATCACCCCATATGATCTAGCAAAGGTCAACACAGTATATATCAAAGTGCCACTTCCAACCAACTTAATGTGTCTTTGACGCTGTCTGGAGGATTTAGAGGGGTCGTGCTTAGCTGTGTGTGTGTGTGTGTGTGTGTGTGTGTGTTTGTGTGTGTGTGTGTATGTGGAGCTTTAAAAAGTAGAGTGACAGATTTTTCTTCCACAGAAACATAAACAGCAGCACAACTGGAAGAATTTCCTGTAAGAAAAAAAACCCAACACTCTTCAGTCCTTTTTTACAAACTGTTCTGAACATTTCCAATTGCGTTGCTCTCATGCATCCGCACTGTCTTTGTCGAGTATTTTATTTTCCTCCCATCTTTCTCATAACAAACATCATTTATGTTAACTAAGGCCTATCTCAGGCTCTACTCTTGTGTTTTTTTTAAAGCTCTTCTCTTGTCTAAATGAAGGAAACTGCTGAGGTAATTGGGGTATGCCTCCTCCCTTTAAAAAAAGTAGTTTATCTCATCAGTTGTTTGCTCTGTAATAACGCCAAGCTGATGCTGGATGCTGGGGCCCCTGCAACAATTGATGTCGACAGACAGGCTCGCACTGTGTTATGATTTAGTGAGCTTGTGCCAGGAGAAACATTATGTTGATCTAAACTTTCTCTATCGGTCATCGCGGCGTTTTTTTTCAACCCTCATTAGGGCGTCCATGTTCTTTCCACTGCCTCCTGCGTCCAACACGGCCAACACCTCAAAAGTAAACACACCCCGCTGAAAAAAAAGAGAAATGAAATGTCAGAGCAGGGGCAGATCCTAGTTCACATCCTCTGTGCACGGTGCGCAGCGGAGGAGTGGCACCGCCGCGGAGCGCACTATTGTGTGGGGAGAGGCAGGTGTGTGTGTGTGTGTGTGAGAGAGAGAGAGAGAGAGAGAGAGAGAGAGCTGTGGGAGCCTCTTAGTTTCGGCTGCAGCTGGCAACACACAGGCAGTAAGTATGAACATGAAGCTCTTTTAATAATTGATTGCTGTTTTCCCTATTTTTTTTTTTTTGTTGGTTGGTTGGTTGGTCGGTCGGCTGTGTTTAAGTGCTGCGCTGCACTCCAGCTCTGAAATAGATTTGTGTTACCATGTGTGTTGCTATGGAGAGATCAGCCTCGTATTGTGTAGCAGTCGTTCCTCTCTTGGGTAAGGGGGGGTATTGAGTTTGGTCGAAGAATCATGTGCGGAGCGAGCCTGCCTTTTGGATTTAGGGCTCATTTGGCGTTTGCCTTTAGCACACACACACACACACACACACACACACACACACACACACACTTACAGACATGGAGCGTGGGCACGTGCACGTCTCCCTCTCTCTCTCACGCGCGCACAAACTGTAGGGCGGCCCACACAAACACTGATATTACTGTAAGTGGTGTTCAAATAGTGCTCCACTTGATATAGTTCATTCGCTTTGCGTTTCGTTTGAGTGAGCCTGCACAAGGAGAGGTGTATTGAATTACTTGCAGTCCAGTTGAATACAAAGAGTGGAAAGAAAGCGTGCTGGGGGGGTTTCCTCGGCCGCCCTGAGCCTCGCTGCTCTACTTTCCTCCGCGGGCCGAGCCGCAGCGTGGCAGATGTTTTCGTTGTGCCAGCAGTCAGTAAGTGCAATTTGTAAGTTGACTGTTCGACCTCTCACGATGTTTCCCTTTTCTAATGTGTGTTGTACCTTACAATTTTTTTCTTCTTTCTACCACGTAGCATGCCAAGTCTTCCCCCCCGCCACCACCACGGCTCTTTGCTTAATAAATGACCGCAGTTCATTTATATGGTAATTCCTATGAGATGCTGGCCAAGGGATGCCAGGCATATAATGTATCACCGCGATGCATATGCTTTATGGCTAATTAGGTTATTGATCTGAGGCTGTTCCTGCGTTAGGGCATGATCACAACACAAAAGAGTAGGAGAGTATGAGTAATGCAGCTGTAAGCAGATATTTGTCATTCATTACAACCTGCCGGAGAGGTCCGGGCGCGCTGTGATGGCTTTATAAACGCGCGAAGGTGCGGGCGCGTGCGTAATTTCCACATACCTCACGATATTGTCGACGCGCGGGCCCGTTGAATCATTTCAATATTGCCTGCTGGCTGTTTTTCAAATGTTTGTTAAACACAGTGTTTGGTGGGAGTGCAGGGTGCAGTAACGGGATGTGAGAGATGTGTGATTTCATCATGCTTTGCTCACACAATCGACTAACGCTTTCGCTCGCAGCCTGCCCTCCAAGATGCGAGTTTGGAGAGCCTCTCCTGCCATTGTGAAATTGCGCACAGAGAGCGCGTGTACATTCTCTTTGAGTAGGCTTTCTTCCTTTTTTTCCCTCTCCTTCTCATCGGGTCTTTCTGCCCTCCGGTCAGAGTTTGGATGCTGATCCCCTGAGCTGCCTTACTGCTTAATTTACAGCACATGATACACAACCATCCCCCTGTAAAACTCAATCGCAGCCACCTCTGGCCACTGATAAATATTCAGTGAACAAAAAGCCTCAGCTGATCCGCATCTAGCAAGATCTGCTGTGCCTTCAGCTGTTTAAAGAAAATGGGGGTACAATTTGTTACCTTTATGCAAACAAACAAACAATGTTTCTATGGGAATAAGAGTTTAGCCCAGCCTTTAATCAGGAGGCCTGTGTGTGTGTGTGCTATATGGGTGTCTAATATACACAAATTACTGAGTGTTCATGTGTGTGTGATCTGCTATCGCCAAGCATAGTGGCTCCTCTCCAGCGCAGAAGCTTTACAAATCGAAATAGAAGACGACTTGAATGAAGCTGCACTCTCCGTCAGCGTCACTCCCCCACCCTCCGGCTTCGTTACCTCAAATCACCTAGCTGGAGAATATGAAGCAGCTATCACGGATATGCAGCAACACCGTGATGTGTTGAGGGTCCACTGGATTTTCTTTCCTCGTGCGCGTTCTCGTGTGTCTTTTCCCGCACATTCGTATGTTCAACCATATCCGCGCTCACACGCGAGGGGAGGAGGGCAAACGAGTAGGAGGACGGCTTTGGTGGGCCTGTATCGTTATCACGGAGAGGCCACAGCCTTGTCTTCAGGTGGGCAAGGTCAGATTAGCTCTATTGCGCCTTCTTCAAGAATCCTCCACAGCACTGTGGTCTCCTGCAAGAGCCGTTTCCTGTTTGAATCATGGCAACGGGCCTCAAAAACACAAACACAAACCCCAAACACTTTTCTTATAGTATCCTGGAAACCCGTATCAAACCTGTATCTACATGTGTCAGAAACACTAGATCTGCTTTGCATTTCCAGCACAGATAGTAATCTTAGATGTAAACCAGGTTGTTACTAGATGGTAATAAATATGGCAAGCATGCAAATACCATGACATATTTAACACAGTAAACAAAGGGACACAGTGCAGGATAATAATGCTTCATACTCTTTCTTCTCACTATATATTTGTGTATTAGAAGAAGGATGTTTAAGAATATGCGTATATTGAGAAAATAGTAGATTTCTGCACTGAACCCATTGTTGTGCAG
The DNA here is from genome assembly GCA_028564955.1 of Terapon puta. Lineage (NCBI taxonomy): Eukaryota > Metazoa > Chordata > Actinopteri > Centrarchiformes > Terapontidae > Terapon > Terapon puta. The sequence goes on from JAOXYL010000071.1 coordinate 15,784,582, forward strand.
AAAGTGATGATTCTGCTGACCAATAAACAGACTACAGTGTATCTAGCTCCACCTTTAAATCCACTTGTAAGTGTGCCAGGTACCATATCTGAGGGGTAACATCAACAAACATTGATTTCATAACAATATGTGAAAGCTATTTTCATTTATCTTATTTGGTTTATGAGTGTTCACACAATGCTGACATGAGAGAAATGTAGCACCTCGTTTCCTCACTCACTCGCTCCCCCTCTGTTTGTCTCTGGTTTATGTTAGTGTTTGCTGTGTGGCGCTTTGCCTGCTGTAGTTCCCATACTGTAGCCTACAGCCGCTCCAGCCTTCATTATCGGCTTCTCTCCAACTGTTAACCCCTTAATGGGCCTCCGCCATGGCCTGTGCACTTCCCCTTTTCATTGCTGCCATTTTCCCTTTAACCCTTTCACGAACAAAGCCAGTCTCTCCCCTCTCTTTCTTTGAGAGTCCATTTTTGATCACTCGTTTCCGCTCCCCAGCTACCTCTTCCTCTCTGTCAGACTCGGGGAAAAAAAAAGGCTTTTTAAAATAGAATCAATTTACACTAAAGGGCCCAGGGGGCATTAGAAAACTGCAGCACTTAATTTCATAACCAAAGAAAAAAAAAAGTCACAGCTGGAGGCTGTTAGCACAATTCCCAGAACTTTTTATCATGTGAGACGTAATAGACTTGCATGAAAGACAGCCACTCTTGAGTGTAGTACAGTATAGTGTGGGGTCCGGTTATGCTTCAGCTACCTGAAAACAAGATTACGTGCGGCGCAGTGTAGTACAGTAGGTACATGTGCGCCTTTTGCCTGGAAGTGTCTGTGGGCGAATGCAAATATGCTGCTTTTCCAACTGGCCTTTGTTTAACTTCAGAGGGGGGTTCAGAGCCAGATAAGGATATTCAATTAGCTTGAGTCTGTGGAAGAGTGCCGCACCAGTCAGAGCGCGCTGGAGCTGGGTGACATATGGCAAGGGCTCTCTGTTCGAGTGAAGGAGCAATGAAACCTGATATCTTCTCATTTCATCTTGTCACTGTTTTAGTAATTTTCACATTGGAATGTCAAACACACATACTGTCTGCTTCAGTAGGTGTCATTTCCTCCGGGAAAGTCTCATTTTAGAAAGGAAAATGGAAGATAACTAGAATAAAGCTCAATTTTGGATGAACCTTTATTTCATTTGTGTTAATTCTCTGTGGTAAAATCGCAGCTGGGTTATTCATCAGTATTTAGAATTGATATATTTGTAGACACCGGTGAGGATTCACTTTGACCCTGAAATGCTGAAAAATGAATCCCCTGATTCCCCATCACTCCCTCTCTCTCTCTCTTGTCCTCTAGCATCTCCTGTTGGCTCGTGTCCTCCTCTCATCATAAATCTCAAGCAGGACGTTTCCAGGCAACTCTCCAGTCAATCTTTACTGAGTTTGTTGCGCCATCGATCTGTCCTGTGCTATAGGTTGTCCTGGCGGCTTTCTCCGCTATTGATGTTTTTTGCCTCGGGGAAAGAAAGAAACTGCCTCGGCCTGAATTTACAGAGGGCTCGTTTTCAAATGACTTACAATCACCTCACAATGAAAAAAGAAGTTGTCAGGCGATGGCGTTTATACATTGATACAGTTGTAGGTAAGAATTGTGGGATTGCGGCGCGGGTTATGGGGCACTTAAGGGTGATAATCTTTGAGAGGAATATATGGCCATGGTGGTCCTGTTGGGATGTCAAATAGCCACCAGGGGAACTGTCACCTAATGAAGATGGTTTAGTCTTCCGGGTCCACAATGGACTAAGCTATATTTCAGGCTTTTGTGGTTCAGTGTTTGTGTGCGACTTACGTCCCTGAGCACATGCATTATCGGCTGATTTTAATACGTAGGCACGAGTATTGGTATGGGAGGCCATTCAGGTCATAAATCATGCTTATTTGCATGCATAAAGTATCATAATGTTACATAACTTTACACTATACCCTCCCTCATACTACTATACCCTCCCACATGTACAGTAACAAACTAGTATGTACACTCTTTTCCCTCAAACACACAAATTCTTACTTATGTTTGATATAATAACACAACTATGAGAGGATAACTGTGCATGTGAATAACGATGTAGGGTAACTATGTAAAATGAATGTAAACTGAGGTGGCTACAGTCACACCCATGCTGCTGTTTGTTCCACACGTTCATCAGTCACAGGTTTTTGTCTTCAAGCAGAGACAATTACATCGTTTCTTTAATACCACCATCATTCCTCTCCAATTTCAGATTATTATTTATAATTATCAGATCCAGATTTATATTCACATGTAACTCATTTGTAAATGTGATTGGCATTATCTGGAAACACTTCATTCAAATGCAAGAAAAAAGGTGGCATTTTATTCTGCACTGAAATGTGGAGGAGGTTGTGGTGGACAATTCAGTCTGCAAATTCCCTTTACTCCCTAAGTCTTTGACATAGTTGCCACCAAACTAGACCATAAACCATATTATACGCAGCATAATGACATTTCCCAATCTTAGAAAAATAAACAAAAGAAACCCTGATTGTACTTTAGGCACCAGGAGGGTAAAACGAATGTATAAATGTGTCCTCACAAAAAAAGTTTGTTGACTCTAACCTTTTATCAGTATGTTGTTGGGCTGTAAATTTTTTCAAACTCCAGATATTCATCATTGAAAAAAGTAATTATTAATTTTTAAGATGTTACAAAATTCAACAGTCACAGTGTAAGTGTGTTTGTAAAGCAAGCATCACTCTGTACTAATGCATACCCTGTTGCCTGATTAGTAAACTAGACTGCGATTTATTTATTACTTCAAATTGTATAAAACTTGCATTCTGGATTCAACACTATTGATGTAAAAATTGTGAACAAAGGTTATTGCTACCTTTTAAAAATGAAACCAGGCAAACATTTTTTGTGGCTTTTCACTCAGTCGAGGAACCACTAAATGAACTAAATATCAATCGTAGAGCTTAATTAGTTGATTAGTAATAATTAACTAAACTATACAAGTATTAGTTTTCATGCATTTGGACTTAATTTACTTTAAAAATGGTAGCCTTCATGTGTTGATATGTTTCCACCAAAATATATTTAGTAAATGCAAAATGATTGTATGTAAACATAATTCTTCTGAGGCCTGTTTGTTTGTCTTACATAACCTCCTCTGAAGGGTTCAGATGAAAGAACGAGTGCTTACAGAAGACTACAGTGGTGTTAGCATGAGAGGGATTTCTGGCCTAAACCTCCTCTCAGAAGACTTGGTTTGTGTGGGAATGTGTCAAGGACTGGGTCTGCCTCTTTATGAGGGGGTTATCAGCACAAATCTGGCATCAATCAAGCAATCAGCCATAATGGGAGTCTATGGGGGCGAATGGGGCAATACTGTTGATTAGTTAAAATAAAGATGACGCTTTAGAGAGCTGATTAGTGCAACACTGAAATGTTCCTCTAATCCCATTTTCCATGTACAGCGTCAAACCTCAAGGAGCAGGTTTTATGGAGGCATTCACACATCATCATCAAGACAGAGACCACAGAGATCATTATATGTGAGATATTTAGCAGACATTGCATTGTGCAATCATCATCTAATCTGGAATATGCTCTTTTGTTCAGTTCTAATTACAAAAAGTCATTAGAAAAAAAGAATGTACATATTTTTATACCTTTGATTTAGTCACATATTGTCACATTTTCCTTATATATATCCACTATATGCTTTGTATGCTACACTATATACATATAGATAAAGCAAAACATTTCAGAAATTTTAATTTAAGTTGTGAACTGGACCTAAATGAAAAGTGCTAATGCTTTATGATTAAACCAGTAATAATTAGGACAGCAGCTGTGTCAGAATAAGAATCCAACTATTCGAAAAACTGGTTCATTAAAAAAGAAATTTCTATCCATTTAACTGAGTAGTCTAAACCCTTTCTTATTACTTTACGTTTTTCATGGTGTCTACACTCTGCTCACGCTCACACACCTGAGTCACGCTGCTTGGCCTCTTCCACTGTTGTGTCATTTATGAGCGGTTTTAACCTCTTTTGAGTGCAGACAAACATACTGAGCTTTGAGTGGTCCTGCTGTCCACTTTATGACCAAGTTATATGTCTTCCTCTGCAAAACCATCTTTAGTTAAGTGACATTTATTAGCTTCCAGTATTTTCTGGAACAGTGAGTGCTGTGGTTGCCTTCACTTAATACCCACATTTTAATAACAACTTAGCTTAACTAGAAAGCACAACAGTAATCAAATTATTGTTCTTCTTCTTCTTTCATTTCTTCTTCTTCTTCTTCTTCTTCTTCTTCTT
>JAOXYL010000071.1:15794327-15809855 GCA_028564955.1 Terapon puta
GCAAGAGCCATGAACAGCTCCTGATGTGTGTGTGTATGTGTGTGTGTGTGTGTGTGTGTGTGTGTGTGTGTGTGTGTTTTACGGAACAATGTGAGTCGCTTTGGACAAAATCAACTGTCAACTTACTGTTATATAATAACTTTCATCCGTCAAATGTAACGTGTAATTCTTCAACATTGTGGTGAGGCAATTGCAAGATAAACAGTAAAAACACACTCATGTATTTCTACATTTTTATGAACATGCATAACATTTGTTTCAGATAATAGTTTTTCTTAGATATTATAGTCCAGGACCCATATTTACATATCAAGCATCTCAGAACCGTTCTGAAAGTTTGACTTGTGCTAAAAATACTTTTAGCTCAGAGCATAACTTCAGAGTTATTTATTTCCTTCACAAAGGCAGGAAATTCTCTTTTGACAATGAATGACATTATGTTGCAGCTAAAAACCAAAGGAATAATGATGTTGTGTAGTTGCTCAGTGCATTCAAAAGACTGTCAGGCTGCTGTACTATAGAACTCAAAGCAGGGAAAAAGTAGGCTATTTATATACACGTAATGACTTTAAGAATATTTATCAAACATCTGTCATATAACCCTCTAAAATGACGTGATTGCTTTCTCCAGTTGAGTTCAATCCCAAAAACAATATTTCCCGGTTGATTTTTTAAAGCTGAAAAAATCCAGAAGGCAAAAAATATTTTGTCATTTTGAGTGACTGTGAAATAATTAAATATGAGTGTATACTAATCCTTGTTGCTACATCTATTTTTACCAATACGTTTTCAGGATGGTCACACATAGTATCAAGATGTTTAATCCACCCAGAATTTTAGGGATGCTGTTATTTTGATTTGTTGAACTGGAATGAAATTTGCTAAATTCAGCACTTCCTTCTATTTTTATCCTCAAATAAAGAGCAGCATCCCGACCGCTGTTGCTATATCAGCATCTATTTCTACAGTGTTTCCTGTCATTCAACCCTAAAGTTCACTTACTCCACTGCCTTCAGAAGTGTAGAAGGGTCCTAATGGCACAGATTAAAAAGCAATTTAATACAGAAAAGGGGATTAGAAACACTATGGGCTGCACTAATCCTTAACCTTTAGTCCTGTTCTCATGGAGCCACAATATGCGCAAGACGATAGCATCACAGGACTGGAGTTGGTAAATTTCCATTAGGGCCGCCCGTCTTTATTCCCACCAGCACATTTAAAGGCATTAGGCATGCTTTGTCAAGGCTAATAAAAAGGGCCAGCAGTGCTATCACACACCCCCAACTTGTTTCGGAAAAAGCACTGTTCCATGTGAAGTTTTCATAACCCATTATGATAATCTGCCCGAGTCTCTGAAGGGCAGGGGATAGACAGGCAGATAGATGCTTCTGGGGTGACTGCTCCACAGCCTCTGCATGGATAGAACATTTTCTGTCTCCGTAACCGGGACAGAAACTCAGTCCTATCTGCCAGGAAGAGCAGAAATGATAGATGGCTCAATGCGAGAAGAGAAGAGTCTGCATGGCAGCAGGTCAGAGAAGAAAAATAGGAACATTTTGTGCAGGTGATAAAGAAGTTAAAAGTTGAACGTATTTTCTCCTATCTCATTCAAATGAGAAATTATATATACTATATAAACTTTTTGGTTGATTGTGACATTTATGAATAAATGCATGCAGCACTGTTTTTTTAAACTTGCCCTTAAACTTCCCTTAACCTCCACAGACACTAAGTACAGTACACATTATCCTTTGAATTTTAATAGAAATGGTTTCCCTTGTTTTTCTCTTAAAACATCTCATTTGGTCTCTGCGTTGCGCCAGATTTGAGAAGGTCTACATTTTTTTACTTTAGTTTTTTCTTCTTTTTTTTTCTTTTGGGGGTAGCCTGTTTCTAATCTCTGCAAGGGAAGAGTGTTTCTCTGATAGGAATCAGGGTCACACCGGGCATCAATCATTCATATCTAAATTTGTGCAGCGCAAAGATTCAATTTTCTGCACTTTGTAGGGACCACTATTGGTTATATGGTTTTATTTTTACATCAAAGTCCATTCATTATTCATTTGTTTTTGAGCCATCCAATTTTGATGCCATTTTGTTGAAGGAAAAGCTGCTATGCCTGGAACATACTGTCAAATAAAGGAAGTGCTTGATGGTTGTAGTTTAACTGTAAACTGTAAACTCCCTAACACAGGCTTAATCTTCTCTTGTTGAACAGCCATGTCTGTTACTTGCCCTCCAGTACATTTTGCTCGAGCAAGAAGAACTTAGAGTATTTGGGACTTTGAAACAAGAACTGTTGATATTTTGGTTCGTACTGTATGTTTGGCCACATGTCCTGCTGAGCACTAAATCTGTCCGCTTTTATAACCAAAATTGTTTTGCAAGATCCATCCCTCTCTCTGCCCTCTCCAGAGCCACAGAGATGTAACTCCCACATCAATGCTCTATTTAAAGTCCAAACCTGTGTGTGTCTCTTCAACCTACTCTCAGATTTTACACCCTTTTTGTTGTGATAGTATTGTATTTATCACTCTTCTTCCTGTTCACAGGCCACTACTGAGCAGAAGAAGCTGAGCCATGCTGGATCCAAGCCCTCCCTCTCCGAGAGCAGCGGCCGACTCCCTCAGATAGCCATGAACACCTGCAAGTACAATGGCGGAGTGGTCAGACCACTAGTGGGCAGCCTGGCGTCCTCGTCCCGCCGCAACCTCGCGGAGCTCGACTCGGAGACACAGCCCTTGCAGACGCTGCACAGCTCTGGCCTGGAGGTGGTGGTGTCCAAGGGCAACGGCGGCGAAGACCCCAGCAAGGCGTCCAACGAGAGCTTGGTCAGGGAGGGCAGCGGGCGCGGCGGAGGCAGGGCGCCGCAGAAGAAGAACAGGGACATTGGCTACAAACTTGGCCACCGGAGGGCGCTGTTTGAGAAGCGGAAGCGACTCAGCGACTACGCACTCATCTTCGGGATGTTTGGGATTGTTGTCATGGTGACAGAAACGGAACTGTCATGGGGGGTTTACACTAAGGTAGGTCGTGCATGTGTGCGATGCATGAGTGGGAGCTGTATGTTGTCACCGCTATTGTTAAGTGTTGATTTGTGTGGGGTTGGCAGCTGTCAGATTTGTGAAGAGTGATTATTAACACAGACACTGACATACATTATTTAACAAAGGTGATGGAATATTGCACAAATACAAATAAGAAGGGGTGTCATGTGATCTGCATTATGACTAATAGTCTACTGATTGGACAAAGTCACAGGGGTTTTTTTTATTGTTCAGTAATTTCTTGACTAGAGGCCTGCTTTTGTTCTTTTTTCCCTAAATATCCACTTTTTTATTATATGCATCTGATCAGATTTTAGCCAAAGGTTCCATCACTGGTGTCACTGTGGCTGTCTGTCATGCCCTGCAAAGCCAGAATCTTAAATCACGACCTCACGGCAGGAGAGAGAGATGAAGAAAAGGAGAGTGGAGGAAAGGAGATGAAGAAAGCGTATAGAGATTTAGACAGAGAGACAAAGATGAAGACAAGCATAGAAAGGTCAATAGAAATGAGAGATGGGAATGAAGTTTGAGGTGCTTCAAACTGCATCTTTTCCTTTTAGCAGATCAGAGAGGAGATGACGCAGCACGCTTTAGGACTCTTAAGCAAGGTCACCAGCAAGGCAGTTTGGGTTCACGGCCACAGTGACCAGGTCACAGGCCTTTAACCTGTTATTGTCCTACTGTATCAGCTAATCACTATTGCCATGTGGCGGTATTTTGCTTGCTCAATGCACCACAGTATTTACAGGCCTGTTTACTTGGGAGCTGACATTGCAGTGCACTGCAGTATATAATAGGTCACAGTGTCTTTTCATCAAATAAGACCACCTCTTTAACAATACAGTCTGTATGTGAGTAACAAATCGTATAAATTTAAGCATCATTTATCACATGGGGTACAAACCCCACAAGAACATCACAGACATTTGACTCAATACAGCGTTATTAACATTACTGACGCAACTAATGTCTTAGTAGTTGCCTATTTGCACACAGCATTAGTATTAATTATCATCCAACCAGTTTCCTACATGCTACATTCACTGGATAATTTCAGGTCTCATCCCCTCTCCATGATGCACACCAGCTTGCCTCCAAAGCCTCTCTCGGCAGCACTGCTCAGTCTAATTCTTCCTTTTTAACTTTTTTCATTGCTCACAATGTCAATAGGATCAGCTATTGAAGCTCCCTCTGATACTCTGTTCTAATTGGTTGTCGCTAGATTCTTGTTAAATGACCTCAGAAGTAGCAGGTGGAGCGAGCGGGGTCTTTTTCTTTTAAACAGATTATCTCTTGCATGTAGTAGTATCAGGACACTGACTAGTAACACCTGTAGCAAACGTGAATAAAAGTAATTTTCAAATAAGCTTCCTATATCAGCTTTAAAGTACTTCTTTAGGTAACTAAACCACTGGTATGTTCCTTTTCCACTTGTGTCTGTTTGATTCATTAGAATTTTTAAATGTGTTTTTGATTACACATAGGTAAGTGCGAGTGTGTGTCTCAACAATATGGTGTGTCAGTGTGCTAATCCATAGGTTGATTTATGGGGTTTTAAGAAAGTCAATAGGTTTGTCTGTAACTGTTACTGAGTGGGGTTCAGTCCATTCATCAAGCTGACCTCAGCTCAAATGGAAATGACCTCCCATCTCTGAGTGGCACAGAATCCCCCCTTGCATACACACAGACACACACACACACACACTCACACACACATCAGACAGGTAGCATGTGTTCTGGATGGTCCATTTTCCATCTCACGTCACATCACACAGCAGACACTTGAGGCCCAGCCAAGGTTTTCTGAGCCCTGAAGGAGGGAAACACGTTAAGAGGCAGTGAGCATTGGGACTGAAAAATCCTTGAACCTCTGGCAGGTGGATTAATTGGTTTACTCAATGTTATTTCACCAGGGACTTCTCAAAACAATTTCAGACATTAGAATGTCTTGAGAACATGTCGCCGACCTGAGGGGCAAAGCAATCTAGTTGATAGCTAAAAATACATTCTGTAATGTGGACCACCGAAGGACAGAGTAATACTGAGCAGCTCTCACTGTCATTACATTGATGATTATGAACGATATTTCCACTTGTTGTTTTTGTCATTTGTTGTTGGTGTTGTTATTATAATAACAACCCTAGGATCATTAGCCTGCTTCAGAGCGGCATTTTTACTCCATGGCTATTAAATTGATTTAGCAAATGACATTTTACCAACATAGAGGGGGGGACTTAAGTAGAACAGGTTCACATTTCCTAGTTCTATGGCGACCATGCACGCACACACTTACATGTACACACATGCACATACAGGAACACTGCAGCACTAGCATCCAGCTGGCCTATTTATCACCACTGTGGTGGCCCCCCTGCTAATGCTAGCCTTGCCTTTTCTGCACCTACCATTAAATGGAAAGTCCCCCTGTTAGTGCTGGGCTTTGATTAATTGGTAGTTTAGATGGTGGGGAACAGCATCCATAGATAATATCAGGCTGCACCTACACCTGCAGCTGCATTGTTTAGCAACATCCTGACTGTGCTGTTAGTGTGTAAAACCCCATTATCTGGTCTCAGTTAGACTTTTAAGGTAATAAGTACTGTGTGTGCATGTGCGTGTGTGTATGTGTGTGTTGGGGGGGTAAGGGGGTGGGGGGTGCAGTGTGTTTATATAGGAACATTTGTGCCTCTCATCTCAGCCAACATTAGAAGCACTTGTGTCCAATGTAACAGCGTTTCCAGATTTGAAATCTAAGTTACAGTAAATATGCTCAGCTCTCACTTGAATCTTCCTCATCCTCGTTTCACCTTGTTGCTAAGCAGTAACATACAACTCAGAAATCATTGGCTGTGTAGTGATAAGTCACTATTGCCATCTATTGAGGCTAAATATAGAAAAAAAGCACATCTACGGGGAAGACAGGAGCAGTTTTATCCCTATATGTCAGATGAGATTATATAATCTATTCTTATATATTCTTGTTCACTTTGTTAATTTACCATGGCTATTTCTGATATATTTTTTCCTGTCTTTTTCTCTCACCATAGGAATCTTCATACTCATTTGCACTGAAATGCCTTATCAGCCTTTCCACTGTTATATTGCTTGGTCTTATAATAATGTACCATGCCCGGGAAATCCAGGTGAGTCTACCACTTAGAGAGTAAAATGATTTTATTCATTATTCCAGTAGCACTCAGTATTAGTCGTTTTGTTTAGTCGTAGTAAAGTTAACTAATAGGAAAATACTGAAATAGTATTAATATTATGCTACAGAGTAATTGCGGTTGCCATATTTGATTTGATTGAATGTGATGACATAGGAACAATATTCAGGGCAACAATTAAACACCTAGAAAACTCTTGATTGATAGCACCTCCCTTTTCTTTAGCAAAAGAGTATTACTCAATAGTATATTGATTGAGGAATTATTATCAATCAGTATAATCCTAAAACAGAATTAAAGGCATATGGAAACAGAAATATCTGCTATTATATGAATTTTCATTGCAGCACTTTGGTTCTCCCAAGTGATTTAAAGTTACACTGAATTACATCCCATGTTCAGTACGTTCTACGTCTGCTTGATCTGAGATTCATCAAACCTTTCATATTGAAGTTATATGGCTCCCACTTTTATTTATGGCAACAACATTACACCTAATGGAAGATTTTGATGACTTCTCCCTCATTTTCTACACTTTTTACCTCAATTCAGCATGACGTTTTTCAGATCTTGACTCCAATTTCAAGTAGAATCTGTGGGTTTGATTTGTAGAATGTGTTTCCAAATGATAATCCCTTTGGGGTGTGGCAGGGTTTAAAAGGATAGAGCACTTTAAAATATCTTGCATTTGTGTCTTTCTTTAGCTGTTTATGGTCGACAATGGTGCGGACGATTGGAGGATAGCCATGACGTATGAGCGGATCTTCTTCATTGTGCTGGAGCTGCTGGTGTGTGCCATCCATCCCATCCCGGGCCAGTACGTCTTCACCTGGACGGCGCGGCTGGCCTTCACCTACACGCCGTCGGTGGCTGATGCCGACGTGGACATCATCCTCTCCATTCCCATGTTCCTGAGACTTTACCTGATAGGCAGGGTCATGTTACTCCACAGCAAGCTGTTCACGGACGCTTCGTCTCGCAGCATCGGCGCCCTCAACAAGATCAACTTCAACACACGCTTTGTCATGAAGACCCTCATGACCATCTGTCCAGGAACTGTTCTGCTGGTGTTCAGTATATCCTCCTGGATCATTGCTGCATGGACTGTGCGCGTCTGCGAGAGGTAAACACAGGGTGGTGAATAATGAATGTGGCTGGGGATGAATTGAAAAACAAAATGGCCGATGCACAATCACGCGTTGTGGATTACTAGACACCTTTCTTCCCTCACTCTCGTCTCTGTTCTTGTCTTGAAGCATCCCAGTGTTACCTTGGTTTCAGTCGCTCATCTGCGCTGGTCCACAGAAATGTGTGGAATCATCAGGATAGGTTACAGATAAACACTGTGCACATGTGTATGGGAAGGCATACGCCAATACGCCCACATACTATTCCACTGCTTGAGTGTTTAAAAACACCCCGACATACGTTTCATTAGCTCAGCAATCGCTCCACGACTCCCCACTCCTTGTTTTTATTGCTATTTTAGATGGCTGGTCCATAATTCATGAGTGTCTAATTGTTTGTTTGCTGAATGGTTTGTTTTGGTAATGCAGAGCAGCCCCCAGGATCCCCTAACCCGTTTTCTCCCCAAAACTGCACATCGGGGTTCGTCTCAAGGGGGCAGCAACGATTCTCACTGAAAATGAAAGAGGCAGGGAGAAATAAAAAGCGTTTCTTTTTTTTTTTTCTTTCTCGTTTTGCATTTGCATAGGGAAATGAGACGTTAATGCCAGCTTTGATGTTTCAAAGTCATTTTTGCATAGTTGGAGTAGAGGGGACTTGAGTGGGGTGGGTGGAGAGTGGAAGATCTATAGCAGCAGTTCCTGTCAGACCCGATACGATACTGTACACCTGCTGCACTGTAAAAGTCAAGCATCAGCCCAGATGAAGGCTTTCAGCCAGGCCCTGACTATAGATGTGTCCTCCTGCAGTTCGCCTTGCCTGCTTTTACTAAATACCTGCCCTCCCCTCCTCTTCCTCTCCTCTTAACTACCCACCCTGTGTTAACACCTGTCACTAACCCCCCCTCCCTCCTTCGCACGCCCAACCCTGGATCCTCTTGGAGCCTCGGCACCTCCAGCTGTTTGTTGGTTTGTTTAAATCAGCAGTGAAAAGAGCACCTGACCTTTGACACCAGCTCCTTTGACAACATAGAGGCAGGACAGTGAAGTTTAAGTGGTCGTCACTTTAATCTATTGGTACTGTGTGTTCCTAAGAGAAGCAACCAGTTATTGCATTTTATGTTGAGAATTTGTGGCTTCAGCTACACGCTCTCTCACTCTTTCTTTTCCAGTCAAAAAGATATAAAGTAGTTTGCCACTGAAGTAAAAAAAAAGAATGATTGAGAGTCACATGAGAAGTTATAGTAACTCTTGTGGCTATAGGGTAACCAGCAAGCTAATTCCCTGTTTCCAGTTTGTTTTGCTTTTTTTTTTTTTTTTTTGGCTAAGCCAAGCTAACCAGCAAGGAAGCAATTTAAGCTTCTTTCAGAAAATGTCAAACTATTCTGTAAAAATTCAGCAGCACAGATTCTTGGTCTTGGTTTTCTTGCACACATTCTGTGACACACACGGTTCATGAGCGGTGCATGACGTCAGTCCCTTTGATTTCAGTTTCAGAATAACATGTGTGTTAGGTGGATTTGTGTATGTATGTACGTCTATGTGTGTTTCTGCAAACGGGTGCAAGCATGCGCGTGTAGGTGCGTGTGTGTGAGTGCATGTGCGTGTGTGTTTGTATAATGTTTTGTTGTACTTTCTATTTCCCCACTATGCTGCTCCATAGGGATACCATGTGAGTCCTCGTTCTCTAGCCGTGAAAAAAAAACAAAAAAAAAAACAACAACTTATCATTTTTGCACCGAGCTGGCGCCACTGCTGCCCTGAGTGGGGTTGGAGGGTGGGGAGGTAGTGGGGAGAAGGGGCAGCCCGTCTAAAACAATTAACCGTGATCCTTTGCAAACAAACTGTGGCAAAGGGGGACTAGGTAGGCCCTCTAGTTGCCGTGAAAGTGGCACCATCCTTCTGCTAAGAAAATAGGCTTTTAGTGGCTGTAGGAGCACAGCAGAGACTGACAGTGTGAGCAGCACTTTGAAGCAAGCGTCTCTTTGCTAACTATTGTGTGTTAGGCTGGTAGGGGCTGGAGGAGAAGGAGGAGGTGGAGGAGGAGGAATTTTGTGCTAAAATGGAGCAGCTCCTTCAAGTCACCTTCACGAATCTGCCAGAGGGCAATTTGTCTTTTCTCTTTTTTTTTCTCTCCCTCTCCTTATGCAATTGTTATAGATCCATATTGCACAAAAAGTCTTTTAAGCAGCAACTCCAAAGATTTGTCAAGGAGCAAAAGCCTTTCTGTTCTTCTTGTTCACACATTACCATCCCATTATGTGTCTCCCTTCACAAAATTAATTGAACAGTGTTGTAATGGTTTTCCACAGACTTTTGTTGCTTCTGCCACAAAAATTTCGCTCCGGAGGTGAGGACAGATTGTCTCCTGTGGCCAAAAGAAGGTCTGAGTACGCGAGGAGAGGACAAATGTCAAGTCATTTTGTGTTCTAGTTAATGTAATTTTGGTCCGGGGTGTGTCTTCCTATCTAGCACAGCATGACTTTGATCGCCAACTTTACATGACTCGTGTCTAAAGCCAGTTCAGCACTTGGCAGGTAAATGAGGGCATTGCTTTCCATTGTTGCACAGCACGTTGTTCTTAAACAGAGACACTCTGGACAGAAGAGTGTGTTCTGTGCTGGCTGCAGTGTGTCCAGTTTCTGTTCACGCCCATGAACTGTATGTCCTCATCTCCCTTTGTCCCCTCCTCTGGTAAACATCGAAACAGCATGCCGGTTTTCATGTTTACGTATCAATCCCATCATTTCAAGTCCAAAAAAAGTGGAAAAAAAGAGGCGCTTGTTTCCCAAAGTGCTGTGTGTGACTTTTGTATCCTCTGTTAAATGCGCCGTTACACTGTCACATCGACCATGCTCCCGAGCCAATCAAAGGGTAGTACGGTGTGAGATTGGACAAGCACGGAGTCTACCTGGAAAATGCCTAGATGGGGGGAATGAAAGACACAGGACCAGGGGGACAGAGAGGGATGGAGGGGTGGAGGGAGGGAGAGTTGGGAGGAATGCTAATGTTACAGTAGATGGATTTAACGGTGGTCACCGGCCCCCTCTCCAGTCTTTCTTGATACAGCCCATCTTCAGAGCTAACCTACCTCAACTAAGCTCCTTAACTAAGCTCTTACGGCTTCTCCCTCACTACCATAAGGCTCCTTCCCTCTCTCTCTCGTACTCCTGACTGATCCTTTGCAGATCTCCTACTGTACCCATCTAACGTGGCATGCTTTGCAGTTTTTCCTCATCTCCCCACTACTGATTCCCTGTCCCTTTACCTTCCCTTATCCATAACAAGCAGGCCTAATCTCTCAGTTACACACTTGCATGCATGCCTTGCCTGCCTTCCTGGTTCCTCGCTCCTTTTTCTCTTTAACTGTTATCTAATTCTCTTCCTCTCCTGTTCTAACTCTGTTATCTGAAACAAAACGCTCTATTTCGAGGCGATGTGAGACTGCTGTTTCTCACCTCGCTTTCCCCGGTGAGGACCCGTAGGCTACGTAAGAGACAAGCTCTCAGAAAGTTTAGCTGACTTTCCCTCAGAGCGCAGAACCAGATTATCAGGCTTGAGTTACCAGTCAGCTACACCTACACCCAAGGTCTGACATCCAGATTGTGTCATCGCTTAGCCACAAGATACAAACAGCGCCAGCCAAGAACAGACTGTACGAATGTCTAACTGGAGAAACACACACCAGTGCAACTTGAACTTTCTCACACCAACCACAGGTTTACATAAAATATTCAAGTAGATTTTGCAACTTTACAGTTTCCAGGCTACAAGTGCAACCACACTCATCCGTCACTGATCTTGCACACATTTAACAAGGATTGTTGTTCCTTCTAGTTCGCTATTAGATGCATGGCACAAAACATCTCACTTTCTTCTCCTGGCTAAATCGATGATAACTTTGAACTATGTCATTATTTTAAAGCATTTCTGATCAAATCTGACAGATTGCAGGATATATTTACACTCTTCACTGAAAAACACTGTCTTATCAGTGTGCCTTACAATGAACCCATAGTATCACAAAGCAAACTGTTTATATATTTTAATACACCTTTCCCCTAATCTGACTCATTCACGAGATTATCTTCAAAAATAGCATCTCATCCACAAAGACGATAGATGGATTTTGTGCAAATTATTGCAACCTCAAGGACAGGTGGATTCTCTATGGTTTGATGGCTTGATCTGATAATGTGTTTTTAAACTATGCACACTCTGCAGGCATAGTATTGATTGCCGCCTATGGCAATGTCATATACTGTACAGAACCTGCAAAAGCATGTTTGCATAACAGAGACAGTGGAAGTTATAATCAGCCAAGATAGGACCTGCAGTGGAGATCAGGAGCAGAACCTATGCTGGTCTTTGTTCAGAGTAGTAGTATCTTGGTTCCTTGAGATGTTTATTCTTATTAGCTTAGCTGCTGTCCTCAGTGTACAGTCTTTAAAGTCCTCTCAGTCACTGGGCCTACTCTTGGGTGGTCTGTTTCTTCTGAACTAGTCTGCGTTTGGGGAACCAAATCTATATCGCTCCTCCTATTGATGTCGTTTAGTTGATGTCTATGGATGTCTGGATTTTACCAGAAAAATGGAAAAACCCCAAGTATCTTTATGCACATGGCACTGCATTCCCTCAAGCTAGTAGTAGAAGTAGAAGTGCAAACCCCTTTTTAAAAGAAATAAACCTATTAATATTAGAAATATCAAGAAAGCTGACTGGATGCACAATACACTGGACTAGGACTTCATCAGCAACAAATAAACATTTCAAATACCTTTACAGAGACAACCTTGTTTTAGGCCTTAACACAATGGCAACATTTGATAAAACACTCTCTTGACATCGCTCACTTATACAATCGAACCAAAGTTGGTTCTTTGGTTTTAATTTAGATCACTTCCATGAAGGGAGGTGAATTCTGTTAATGCAAGCCTCTTTCCTATAACTATTTCGAAGAAGCTGACAAGTTCCTAAATGTCCCAGAATGTGCTGGCAAGTCTGTGGAGGCTGGATGCACACTTGCTAAAAAAAACTCACTGTTAACATGATTTAGGAAGTAAAAACACAGTTGAATAAAATATAATAAGGAGAGAAAAGGTCTTAGTAGACTTACTGTTTTTGTGAATTTATTCACCCATCTGTTTCAGATAATGGTATTATTAACACGCCTCTGGTCTCCTGTATTTTGTTCTCACAAAATGTTTGCGCTGAAACTAAACTGATGCTTTCAAAGCTTTATAAACATATAATTTATATACTTAGCTGGTAAAGGCATCAGACGAACGAATCAGCTGAAAAAATCCTTTTGATCATCATGTTTTATGACGAATTTATGTCTCACGTGTGTCTCACAGCAACAAACACAGGAGAACAAATCACTGGAAATGAAATCAGCACCTGAGATAAAAGAATTAAAACGTGAAGAGAATAAAACCTTTTGGGCAGGCAGTCTGTGGGACACCTGAATGTGGGCAGAGATTAGTAAAACAGTCTGCAATCTCATGGGTTCTAATGAGCAAGTGTTACCTTAAAGCCAAACTTGTTTTTGTGGGCAGAAGTACAGCAGATTAGGTGTTTTGTGGAGTCCTGAGTGCATTGTGAAGACTGAGAACATAAAAGAAAATGCCTAGGTGGACCTCGTTGGCAGTGGAGGTGGAGTGGTGAAAGCAGAGTTTGCAGCGAAACACCACTGGGTATGTACTGAAATCTCTTGAGCATATTATTGCATTATTATTTCTTGGAGCAAAATTCATTTTTAAACATGACAGGGGGGCTGTTGTGAACTTGTCTCCAGTTTTAACTCTAGGTGTAGTAACAGGCTGTTCAGGGAGATGATACCAGAACTCACTTTTTTTTTTTTTTTAATTTTGGTGTCTTCAGCATAATTCAATGAAACATCTGAAATGGGATACTCACTATCTGATAACCCCAGAGACATAACCACCAGAACTGAAACATGAGATTAAGGGTTTGTGAACAGAGCTTCCTGTTGAGGGGGCTTTGAGATTAAGCAGGACGGACGAGACCTGACTTTGTGAGGGAAAAAGTGAATGAAGGGCTGATCTAAAATATGTACGTTTGTGAGAGTAGAGCCAAAAGCCTGTGTCAAGGGCTTATGTTAGCTGACATCCTTTACATCATTATTTGTAATAGGGTGACTTGCAGAAAATCTCAATAGCTATGCCAGCAAAGCAGACTCTTTGGAAGTTCTCATACAGCATCTTTAAAATGGATGAGATGTGGACACACATTTAAATCATTTCTGGTGAAAGCTTGCTTGCCTGTAGAATCTGCAAGTCAGCAAATCCAAGTAGGTCTCTACTTTTGAATGAGTCAGTTGACAGCAATACATTATGTATACTTTGTCATTAAAGTGAAATCATATTTCCATTGGTGCAGCAACGTCATGTAATTCTCCATCAAGCTAAAAAGCTGATGTCTAGTCTCTGTGACACAGCAAGCCTCACTTTTGCTTTATATTTTCTGTGAATTGACTAAGGTACAATTACAGCACACCTTGTGAGACTGTCAGCCTTCAGTGTTTGATGATCAGATGAAGGGTCATTGTAACATTGAGCCCCTCGACTGGTCGAGTATGTTTAAGAATTCATTTACCAGTTGAACTTGGGCACCAAGCCAAGAAATGGAAATGGCTGCAGATACTTTCTGTCCTCTCCATATGCTTGAATTGAAGTGAAAGAACCACAAAATGTAATTTGACTCCACGTCTAACACAGTAAAAAACCTTTCCTACAATGTGGTTAAGCTTTTTCATAGTGCACATTACAGGAAACCAGGAAAAGAGAATTTAATTATGTAAAAGGTATAGTGTGAATCTAGTTGTTTTTTTTGTTTTTCTATTTTCCTGAGAGACGGAGTATAAACTTTAACAAGATCAAGAACAAATTCTACAGTCATGCTAGCAGTTCTGTGAGATTGTACTTTGGTATGGTGGTTGTTGTGCTAAATGCTAACATCAACTAATAGTAACAATGCTAACATGCTGATGTTTAGCGGATATAAAGTTCATCATGTGCCCCATCTTAGTTTTGCATGTTAACATTTAATTTATAAGAATTTAAATCATTGCGAAAGTTTTATTAATTCATCCTGACAAGAACCTGTTTCAAATTTCTCGGCAATCCATCCAAACTCTAAACCACACATGTAAACCTCATAAGGCAGGCCTCATAAAGTGACTGACTAGCTATTTAAGTTATAGTTACAGTGTCATACAGTTTGATCTTCTGAATGTTTTGACAAAAAAAACTTCTTGACTTGGCTAAACTTAACAGTTGGACATATTTTTTATTTTGTGAAATTATTTCAGATGAATTATATTATGCACATATTATGATGTTGCTACTGTCCACTTGGAGTGTGCCGCTGCTTGCTTGCTTGCTTTGCATATTGGCTGCTCTGTAAAAGCGCTGTTAGGTTTGCAGTTTTTTAATTGGGTCATCATCACTTTGAGTTTAATCTGCTCATGTTTACTGCAGCTAACACACTCCCCGAGGAGCATCCCAACATATTTGTCCCCAAGTAATCTCAGCCAGTGCTCAAATTCATTTATATCAACAACACTTGCACTCGATGAAACATTTTTTTAATTTGTTTTTGTTGATGTAAAACCAAAATGCAGGAAGAAGTGGGGAAGCGCTGTTATTGTACACAGCCGATACCCACAGAATGTTACACAGCAACTTCTGAATGTGCAGGAAGTCATTCTCTTTGCTGTAGCAGCTGACCAGGGAAGGAAAGTAGAAACAGAGGCGAAAGTTTGAAATATGGATTCTGCATGTTTTAGTCTATACGGAAAGACTCTTCCATCCTAAGAATTAAGTTAGAAAGATTATGAGTAAGGTGTCAAACAAATGTACACACAGTCAGAAATATAACAGGTCAATGGTGTCAAAGAGTCAGAAATATGACAATTATAAGTTAATTGGTTAACTGTTTAACAGTGAGGTGCAAAATATATGAGATAGCAACCAAAGTATTTATCATGAAACATTGAGATTGAAGGAAGCTATGCTGCATTCAAGGCAGCTTTTTAAGTATTGCTTGTGCTTGTATTTCTTTTTGTTCATTAATCAGAAATATTGTATATTGTATTGGTTTTAGTCGAACATTTAACATATTTTTGATATTGTTTGTGTGTGTGTGTGTGTGTGTGTGTGTGTGTGT
>JAOXYL010000071.1:15820423-15832467 GCA_028564955.1 Terapon puta
CAGCCACACAGGCACACATCACTGGCCGAACTGACAAACCCTGCCCCTTTGCATGGTTCTGTGCAAAAATGACAATGTTTACTTTGGTTGCTGTTATTTCTTTTTTGTTTGTTTGTTTTTTTACTAAAAGTTCCTTTTTTACTCATATATCTAGTTTTTAAAGTTGCAAAACCTAAAGAGTTGCAGTAATGTGATTCTGTAATGCATTCCCTGTTTGGATGGGCTTAAGAAAAAAGTGGGTAAGGGTTAGTGATACAAATAAAAGTGCTGAGGTAACTTAATGAATTGGTTTATCTGCAATTTTAAAAGAATGGTTTGGGAAATACACTCATCCACCCTTCTAGCCCAGAGTTATGAGAGAATAATTATTCCACCATTTGAACAGCAAATATGAAGCAGCTGGTTAGCTTAAATTTGCATAAAGACTGAAAACATGGGGACCAAGAGGCTATGCTCAGTACAAAAGTTAACAAACATTTTATCTTGTTTGTTTTATCTGTACAAAGAGTGAATTGTAAATTGTGACATCACTTCCTGTTATGCTGCTTGTAGTTTATACAGTTTCGTTTTTGTATGGATTAAACAAACATAACATTATGTGTTACTCAGCTTTGGAGGTGCTGGTTAGTGTGTTTTGTTACCTTTGTACTGAACCAGACTAACTTTCAACCATTTTTCTGTCTATACGCTTAGATAAGCTACGGTACACCAAAGCAAGCCAAACTAAGCCAAGTTTATAAGCAAGGTGGAAATTAGCTTATCTTAGCACATAAGAGTGGTATTCATTTTTTTCATCTACCACAGCAGGAAAGTACAGTGTAATTCCCCAAATGTCAAACTATTCTTTTAAAAATACAGCATCAGACTTATGAGTTGTCTTTTTAAATGACACTGAAACAATTTCACTATGGTAGAGAAGAAATTAGACATTATTGAATATGAAAGGCATGTATGATGCATCCTAGAGTTGTGATGGCCTGTACATTTTTTTATTTGAAGAGAAATATTTAGGATTTTTTTGTTTGTTTGGGTTTTTTTGTTTTTTCAAAGTACATTTAAAAGGAAGATCAGGAAGTCAGCGGGTTAGCAGGCTAGCATGCTGTCCTAAAGTAGTTTGAATGGTAGATGATCTGAGTCCCAAAAGGATGTTTAGCGCTAAAAATCATCTTTATGGCCCCTTAAGCTAACAAACAAAAAGGATCCTCATTATTTTCTGGATCTTAATTATTTCCAAGCTGCTTGGGGCTGAATCCAGTCTATGTCAACCCCTGTGAGACACTGAGCGAGTCCACCATCTCACAGGCTCTGGACTGGTCAGAGAGCACTTTCAAGAGCAAGAACATATTCAGTTTGCTACGAGGGGAACTTAATCAAGCATGAATATTAGCTTTTTTCCTTTCAACTTGAGTTGATGAAGCATGACTCTTTACTGCCCCCACCTCTTGCCACTTCTCGTACAGTGCTACACTCCACCTTTCAGGATGAAGGGATCTATCATGCCATTACAGTCTCTGTTTCAATCAGTATCATCCAGTGAGTCAGGACGTCTAATGGAAGATTATCTGCTTGATTACGACCTCACCTGCCTGTTCGTATATCTAAGGTTTCCACCTCTTCATTACATTGGAAGGTTAGCCTCGCGTTTGTCATCTGTCATCATTAAGAACGTCAGCCCCTTGCACACAAAGAGGCTTCCCAAATGGCCCGCAGCAATGACCTTTGAGTGGTTCAAATGATGAAAACAGAAAGAAAGGGAGAGGCAGGGGGAACCCCCAGGTCATGTTCCATGTTGCACTCAGGGTGTAATATTCAGTTACACCAGGAAGGATCACAGATGCTCGAGTAACTTCCCCAGAGAGACGTAACTATGCTGGTGTTAAGGACTTCATCCTTCATCAGGCAGCAGGAGAGAGAGGGTAGATTGAGAAGAAGAGAAAAATGGGTACAGTGGCTAATTTACTGACAGATGTCTGTTTTTGCCCAGGGGGGTTGTGAACAGCAAGAGTGGATGTCCTGTAAATATGACCTCATTGTAGATGTCGCCAAGTAAACGGGACAAATGGTGAACCGCGGGAGTAAAGGTAGCTGGGTGCAATGCACAGCATGTTACAAGTATGCAGTAGAAAACAATATCTTCAAGCAATGGGAAGGGTTTGTGAAATTCTAACTCATTAAAGATGACATTTTATTAATTTTACACTTTTTTCTTCTGATGGATGATCAGATTCTGTTGTTTGTTTGTTTGTTTTTACCCAGTTGTAAAGGTTTGCTTTCTTCAGTCCTTATCCTGTCACTAACAAAGTCCTGCCAAAACACCATTCCAATATTTGATAGTGACCCGATTTCTTCAGAAAATAAAAAAAGTTCACAGTATTTTGTAGTGAAGTGAGGGACATTCACAATGTTATTCTGATGATGGTAGATGAGTTAAAGTGGTAAATGCATCCCAGAGTCTTTTATTATCCTGAAAAGTAGGCTTTCCTCATAGAGCAGGAATCAGAACACACTTCTACTGAACAATAACAGAGTGAAACCCCCCCAAAAAGTGAAGAAATGTATCCCAATCATTGTTCTGTGTACACTGCCACATGATGCATAATGTACGTAGTAGCACTGGAATAAATCAACTTTTAATGGATGGCAAATGGGTTTAACATGTTCTCTGTAAACTGTTCGCTGTTCCTTCATTTTGCAGGTGAACTTTTGTCCTAGCAAGGAGAGACACCAAGGTCAAATCATTAAAGACTATCTTCAGCTATGACCATAACTCTCTTTTCTCGTTTTTTGGCAGCTGTACAGATACCTTTAATTTGAAAACATTTCTCGTGCTGTATTTTCCATTAAATCGACAAAATAATGATCCAAACTTCTGTGATGCAAATTCTGCAATCTTTACACAAGGTTCCCCCAAGGAAATGGGAAATGGAGCAGCTTATAGTCAATTGTGTCTCTGAAAGGTGGGCTGGCACGTGTGTTGACAGATATAGACATCATGTGTCTCTTCCTGTAAAACTTTGAGGCAGAGACATCCTAAAACATGATTACAGGAGGATGTATTGACGGAAATATAAACATCGCGCTAGAGGACACACAGCTGCTGAGGCACTGTTCCAAGGTGAACCATGGGCTGTACACAACACACACACACACACACACACACACACACACACCCATTAACGTTCAAATAACAAGCTACTATTCATGTCCACATGCACAAACAAGGCTCAGCCTGGTTAATTACAGCCAAATCAGGAGGGACTTGGCAGCAGACCGATATCCCGCAAGAGTGGCAGAGTCAGTCACCCTGTAGTTGTTGCTATACAACCCCACAGACATGCAGCAATGGAAACACAGAGCACAGCTCCTCTGCTCCTCATCCCTCCCATAAGAGTACAGCATAATTAAATGAAATATTGTTTTTATCATTTTACACATGATGAGGATCATTTGTGATTTCAAGCACACACTAATAGATCAGAATCTTATTTCACAGTGCAAGCCACAGTGGGAAATTGGTAAAGTATGTCTACTTTTGCCCCAGATCCCAGCTCAGCTTAATGTCCCGGGCAGGTAACCTTTCCATTATTTCCCTCTGCAATAATGTCTGTCTCTAAATGAGCACAGTTCATTTGTCCAGCTACGACATATTCTACGACAGGAGCGAAGACATCAAGTTACCAGATATCCCCCCTCGAGGGGGCTGAAGATCAGTCCACATTGAGGAAAGACAACAGGAGAAAGCAGGTTGCAGAGGACTAAAGATGACCCTTGGACTGTGGGAGGACGGAAAGGAGGAATCAGCTTGCAGGGTGTGAGGATCATCCCAGAGTGTGAAAAGGTCCTCCGGGGACAGCTTGTGGCAGGCAGAGGAAGTCATTTATTGAATTTATTACAGGCCCCACTTTTCTCTGTGTCTGCCCTGGGAGCTAATAGCTAGCAGCTGCATTATGCTTAATGCCTTCTCTATCACTTTCAGCTAACATGGTTTGCCATACACTTTGGGAAATCAGAAAGAATACGAGTATTGATCTTGGTTTTTGGCCCTTTTTTTAATGCACAACGCTGTAGTGGTGGAGAGTGGATGTGAAGGGCCTTTTCATTCCACCAAATGTTTTTTTGAGTGTCATTTATTCCAGCATCAATCATTTCTCTCTTACTCTTTCTTTCTCTCTATCTGCATCCTTTCCTCTGTTGCTCGTTTCTCTCTCTCTCAGAGATCTGAGGCAGAATGAACACATACAAATGAGGTTGTCTGTTGGAGGCTGCCGTAGCTCCCTGCTTCATTTGGCTGGGATGGGAGAAGGGGAAAAAAGCCCTTTTTGGAGCCCTCAAGCCATGTGTCAAGACTTCAAGCATGAAAGTGTATCTGTGTGTATGTGCATGTGCACAACCAGATACACACACATAATGTGTATGCACAGATTACTGTGTGTCCTCGACTTGACGGAATCATTTCAGCCAAGGTTGGAAAGTCATAACTGTGATCATATCTCACATCATATACTGTTTTTATCACTCATTCTCTATACAGCCCCTAATGCTTTTAGAAAACGAACATCACTCACTATCATCTGATATGTTAATGCTTGATCATCTAGTGCATCACTTGTTAGTGAAGCATTGAACATTAAAAAACTGGTTAATACCTTTGACCCCCTTTTAAACGAATATGAGAGATTTCTTTATAATGCTATATACAACGTTAGCAAAAGGAAAACATTGTACAGCCATTGTAAAATAAAAGATTTTGGACATGCATGGAGGTCAATGGAAAACTGACATAATAGTCACAGCAAATCTATTTGTGAGGCACTTTTACAGTAAAACGCGCTTTAAAGTGCTGTAATTGAGACAAACAAATGCATTAGAATAACATTTATAAACATGAAATAAAGACGCTAAAGTAAGAAGCCACAAATTCACATACTATGATATAATTCATTAAATACAGGAAACAGCCAAGAGATGGTTAGTTTAGTTAAACTTAGGTTAGCTCAGTTTAACTTGGACTTATCCTCTAGCTCAACAATTCAGTTAAATGTTCATTCTGCCAATACCTTGATTTATTTATACTTATCAATTATTATCTAATTATCAAAAGTTAGAAAGCTACCAGGCTAAGCTAAGATGTGTTAGCATTTAGCTCAAACACCATTATACCTAGCTACAGTGTTATGGAGTCTGTAGCATCCCTGTAGGCTCGTAGCCTTGTTTTATCTCTGAACGGAGCTAGACTAGTAGTTTACCCCTGCTTCTAGTCTTTGTACTAAGCTAGGCCAACCACTCCTTGGCTGTAGATTCATATTTGACACACAAAAACACAAAGATGCTATCAGTTCTCTTATCTAACTCAGCAAGAAAGCAAACAAGCATATTTCCTGATATGACAAACTATTCCCTTAAAATTTCCAATAACCCATTACCCACTTCTTTTTCCATATGTACTTTTCCCAGTCATATAGCTCCGATTATATATAAGCACTGCCTATACATGATTCTTGCATATTATTTGCAGCTGAGCGGGCACTTACGCCAGCAGTAGAGGACACGCACGGCACCAACAGATGAGGTAGCCCCGGGCCAAGGCCACTGGTGGGACTCACTTGAGAAAGTGGGTTGCATTATGTGTTTACTGTACTGTGTTGGCTATGAGTACTGCAGTGTGTGTGTGTGTGTGTGTGTGTGAGAGAGGGTGGATGGGAGGGGGGTCACTACAGATGTCCTTGCCTTGAGCTTTCTCTACATGAAAATCAGTGCTGCTCTGGAAGAATCACTGGCACAGAGTGACGTCACGTTATCCAGCAGGAGCGATTCCTGGAGTCAGATATGGGGGGTTAAATCTCGCAGCGTACAGTCATTGCCACAGGGGAGGGCTGCTGTAAGACAGACTGGATAATTGGTAATGTTAAAATAACCTGCACTTTGCTGCTTGGAAACATTATAATATCTCAACATCTTAATTTATCTGCTGTATTTTATTCTATTCTTTGCACATGACTGTAGAAACTAGACTAAAACAGACTTGCGCGTACTGTATATGTTGTTCACAGGGGGAAAAGTGTTGGAAAAAACATAAATGCAGCAGACAGAAGGTAAGTGGGAATGAGAGTGATGGTAAATGGGATGAGGAGAAAAGAGAGCAAACTCAGTGAGGGAGAGAGGCGGCGATCCAAGCGAGAAGCACGAGAGCTTGCTGCCCTCTAGTGCCAAACACTCCAGCTCCCTCTGAGACAACAACACAACATGACACAGCTGAGACGAGAATGAATTATTCATAAATGATGGTATGATAAAGCAGTATTTCATAGATCTTAGATATGAGATGTAATTGATATTGTGGAGCTGATATCAAAGGCATGCTTGTCTCTGAAAATAAGTGTAATCTTGTGGACAAGCCACTGTTTTTGATAGTTTAAAGTGATAAAACTTGAAGTATTATCAGACAATGCTACACACATATGTACTCAGGAGTCTCTGAAGCTGTATTAATTAGTGGATTAGTGGATTATCACCTTTTTACCCTTTAGTTATAAATAAAGTGTTGATAATATGAACTCCAAACAGCCTAAATGGTCATTCAGGCCCTTGTAGAAGACCTGTTGTGGGTTACATGCATCATTTCAGGTCAACTCACCACCTCCACTCCTCGGTTTTATGAATGTCAACAGTTCCAGCCTCCCTCTCTCTGTCTCTCTCACTCTCCCACAGATTAACCTCGTAGTGCCAGTCAGCACCAGCACAGGGGTGGTTCAGGTTTAATGTTTAAGCTTTTACTCCCCCCTCGGTTCTCCACACACTGGCCAATCGCCCTGCGTGAGCGGAACAGTGCATCTAACACCAGGGAGTGAGTCACCTGAGATAGTGGAGAGGGTGAGCTGAGTGGACACGGCAGCCATTTTACGGTAAGTATCAGTTCCTGTTTCCCCATGAACAGCCAGTCAAAGTCCAACAACAACTAACGTTTGACCAGAGAGACAAGTTGGGCTCAAGCCGGTAAGAGAAGTCACTGGTTTTTAGGTGTTTTTATTGTCTTAAAAGTAAAAATACTCCGTGTTATTAATATGCTTCCACTTGGACGTGTTGTCACAGTTTCATGACTGTTGCTGTGTATTAAGATCTCTGGCAGACGCTTGCTGTGAGTCACAGCTCAGCTTAAACTCCTTATTAGTCGAGCCTGAGCTGCACTAGTCATGTTGTGGTTTCTCTCTACTGTTGTTTTGTAGTACTGCAGCAGAGAGTCTGCAGTTGATTCTGATGCTGATCCACACAATTTGATCAATGTGTTTAAAGCATTACTCCAATGGTTTGACATACTTAACATCATAGTTAACCATTAAGCAATCAGGGCAGGGTTATTTCAGAAATATTTATTCTTAAGCTGCAACCATGTTAAGTGATAATGTAAGGCAAAAAGAGTCTTGGTATTAACACCTGGTATCAAAATGTTTGTTGTTGTTAACTTGATTGTGCTCAAATTATTATCTAACCTCAACATGCAAATAACTAAGCAGACTCATCAGTAGGGAGACTTGTAGAAGGACATGATATGTCCTAGGGCTAGATAAGCAGTGCCATGAAACTAAAACAGAGCTACAAGGAGACTTACATTAATGTGGTAGACACAAATGCTACTCTAAATAAATGCTAACATTGTTATGTATCTGCTGGATGTACAAAAAAAAAGCAACTTTTAGCTTACAAGCTCGCCATCAACTCAGAAATCTGGCCAAAAAAAAAAAAAAACAGTTTGGCCTTCGGAACTGTTGCTCACTGCTTTCTCGACATCCACTCCTCCAGACAACTTCACCTTTAACGTTGCTTTTCCTTGGGTACTCAGCAATACATACAGCAAGTGCAAGGTCAATCTGAGGAACGGTCGTTGAATAATTGGAGGACAGACAGACTGACAGAGACTCTTTCCATTTACACTTAGGTGTGTAACATTTTTAGTAAGACTTGTTAAAATAATCACATGTGAGCTACTGAGGTTGAGGTGTGATAATTATACATTTTGTAGTATATAATTATGGTATATATTCTTGCGTGCTTATTATACATAACTAATAATTTATCTTTTTTGCCCTCACAGTTTCTCGCTCTCCATGCTTCATAAGGAGTGTGTGATTACTTCTTTCTCAATGAATCATCAAAATCAGCCTGCAGCATGAAAAGCTGGAGCAGGAAATTCAAGCGACAAGAGCCTGACAGTGTGGTCGTGTCATCCTCTAGCAGGAGGAACTCCATTAGTGATCCACCAGTGCCTGTGTGGGTTACTCACACACCCACGCCGGATAATATCACAGATGATGGTGACACGAACTCCACAGGCCGCACATCCAGCACTCCACCTTATGCAGAGAAGGAGAACAATGACACAAAAGGAAGTATGAAGGACAGGCTAAAATCCCTCCTCCCTCAGTCATGGGGGGGCATCATGCATAAATGGACACGGGAAAGTGACCGTTTTAATGGTTCTGACGCCAGCATTAGAAGCATCCAGATCCTTCCTAATGGGACCAGGGTGAGCCCCCCTGTAAGTCCACTGCGGGAGCGCAGGAACTGGGGTGAATCACTGGGCAACTCAAGCCTTAACTCTCATAAGCCTTTATTAAGGGAGAGCCCCACTGATGATCTGTTTATTCAGGACCCACGAGAAGAATCTCTCCTGACCAGTATCCACCCTGCAGAGTACTATGCTGAGAAGCTGGAGGTCTATAACCAGAAGTACTCTTATTTGAAATCCTGGCCAGGCCTGCTCAGACTTCTTGCTGGATTTCAGCTCCTCTTTGGGGGCATGGTGTTTGCCTGTGTCATTGCCTACATTCAGAAAGACAGCGAGTGGTCCAGCAGCTATGGTCTCTATAATGGTGTATATAACAATGGGCAGGGCCTGTCTGGGTACAGCTACAGAGGGCCTATGACTCCTTTTATACTGGCAGTAGCTGGAGTCTCCTGGATCATAACCCTCATTCTCTTGGTGATGGGGCTGACGATGTATTATCGCACCATCCTCCTCGACTCCCCCTGGTGGCCTCTGACAGAGGCTTTCATCAACATAGCTCTGTTCCTGCTCTACATGGCAGCAGGGATTGTCTACCTAAACGACTTGAACCGCGGGGGGCTGTGCTACATGACGATAGGTGTTAACCCCATCATGGCCAATCTGTGTCGTGTTGATGGAGGCCAGATGGCTGGAACTGCTTTCATCTTCATCAACATGGCAATGTATCTGGGAAGCTTCCTGGTGTGTCTGAAGATGTGGAGGCACGAGGCAGCACGTAGGGAGAGGGAATACTTTGAGAACATGGTACGCTTCATTAATCCAGTGGAAAATTTAATGACAATGAATTTAAAGTGAGAGTAAAGTGTCTTATTCAAGAGTTTGCATCAGGCTGGATATGGGAAGTGCTCTATGCTGGATATGGATTCATTATAGAAGTACAGTTATAGTCCCCATATAACACCAATACAAAACATGCAAGTTCGCCTTTCAAGTGTTCAGAAATGTTCTCAGGTCTACGAAAATTTTGCTTTCTTGTGTGACTCCTTTCACTCTGTCTGTGCTCTGTCACAGCTTCCCTCTCAAAGTGTGAGACAGGAAGATCCAGGAGACAAGAAGCTGTCTAAATGATCTCCCCTTTTTGGCTTCTGGTGCTTATCTAAGTATATGTGACATCAAACATCACATTTATTGCTGGAAACAGTAGGGGCTCGATTGAGCCAATGACAGTCCCAAAACAACAGTGGCAGATCAAATCCAATGAAATTTAAAGCCAGTCAAGAAGATCGGCAGTGAGCATGCCATTTGTCTGTATTGATATGTTGTCTTTTTCTGCTGGCCGACGCCGTGGCAGTGATCCAGGAATTTTCACAGAGCTGAAAATGTGTTTTTTCTTTAGCAACCATTTTGTCCTCTTAGTTAAAGGTGAAGTAGAAATTCTCGTTCTTTACCAGGTGTGATGTTTTCTCAATCAAATAGTTATATAAATAATAGGAATTGCAATTCCACATTACAAAAGTGATATATACCATTATCTGAGCATATGATAATGTAGCATAGGGGTATATAACATCGACACCACTGTGTTATGGCCATGTTCTTGCACAGCGGCAGGTTAACAGCCATGCTAGTTGGTCTATGAGGCTGCACTGAAATCATGGGGATGGTTTGAGCTAAATGCTGAGTTCTGCATTTTAGCATGTATTTGAGATACAGGTCTATTTTACCTTATCAATATTGCCATTCAGGTGTAATGTTATCTAAAAACAAGCTAGAAAATATGGATTATGGCAGTGGTCTTTACCACACATTCAATATAAGGTTTTTAAGCTTTATTGTTGTGCCAGCCAAAGGTAGCATTGGCACAAACACACAAGTTCATTTCTAGTAAGGTAAAGCAACACAATTGGATGAGAAACGCTACACGTTTACATCTGCATGCTCACTACTTCAGACTGAAATGAACACATTAAAATCAGACATTTATTGTATTGTTGTTATGTTGATTGTTGCCTTCCACAGCTAGCGAGCTTGTTACAGTTTGCAAATAGACTCAATGTTATCGAGGATCACAGCTGTCACCTACGGCTGAGAAACAGCACGGTCAGCTAATCTATTTGATTTCAAGTGAGAAAGGGCGAGAGGCCGGGAGTGAACATAATAATCTCTCACCTTCAGGGGCTTAGCTTGTCCGAGCAAAAGAATGGGGCATTTCCCCCTGTGCTTTTTCTTTTTTTTTTATTTCTCTGACATGTAGGTTAACCTAAATTTTGCTCTCACGTGTCTCAGAAAGCTTCTCTTAGAAACATTTATATTTTCTGATTTGATTTTTTTTTCTGTTTCATTTAAAGCCCCAAGAGGAGTTTCACCGGTCCATCCCACTGACCCCTCAAAAAACAAAGCGCATATCATTCAAAGATGAAATAGATAAGTCTATGAGCAAAGACTGTATCAATCAATATCCACCTGCCCCTGAGGTCCATAAGAAACCCGTCAGTCTGAACAGAGCTGTGGCGTCCGAATACACTCCCAAAGTACACGTCATCGCAGACTACATCATGTGAGTGAACATTCATTCATTCATTTCACAAAAGATTGCTCAAACTGCATTATCTTATGTCCTGTATACTCCAGCTGACAGGAGAAACAATCAGGAAGACTTAGTTAGTAGTCACCATGTCATGTCACTTCTTAATCTTCCTTTTAGAAAGTATCCAGAGATCCACTGTGCAGAAGAAAGGGAAAAGTACAAAGCTGTCTTCAATGACCAGTATCAGGAATACAAAGACCTTCACAGAGACATCAGCATCACCCTCAGTAAGTTCAGAGAGCTGGATGCCACCATGGCAAAACTCCTCAGAGATGGAAAAGGTCAAGAGGTGAGATATATCACAACCTTTATTTAACCCTTTCCATTAAGCATACAAACCACTTCTGTGATAGGTTTTCTGCATTTAATAGAATAATTAGGCTCTTAGTAGTAGATATATGTTAAATATAGATGTTTCTATTTTTCTAAGTCATATCTTGTGTGAACGTTTCGCTTCTCTATTTATTTTTTAGGAGCGACAGAGGATTCAGAGCGTTTTGAAGACATATCAGCAGAAAAAGAGTGTAAGTGAGTGTGGGGGAGTTTGTGCGTTCACTCGGGGACAACTAAAAAATGATATTGCAATTCCAATACTGTGTAAACACCCAGGCAACATTTGCTTTTCTTGAATGAAGCTGTCCACTGATGCAAATAATACTGCCTCCATCATGAAACATGGGTGACTCTGGAAATACTCATTAAACACGGTCACATTACAGAATCAATCAGGCAAAACAAGACGTAGCAGGAAAGAGGAAAAGAGAAAAAAACACAGATTTAGGTTGTTGGAGCTGCTAATCAATAGATTATTTTATGTGTGTGTGTTCTCACAGGATCCTGCCTTCGCTGAGAAAAAGCAACGCTGTGACTATTTGAAGGCTAAATTAAGCCACATCAAAAACAGAATCCGCACTTTTGACCAGGAAACGATGGCAAACAGTCGGCCATGAAGAG
>JAOXYL010000071.1:15842991-15854361 GCA_028564955.1 Terapon puta
ACCTGAAGACACAGGCGTTTATCCTCTACCCTCAGTTTCGCTGCTTACAGTCTCTGGACCTCATCCGCTTTTGACCCTAGTGTTTACAACTAGTGTATTACTTTTGCACCTGTCCGAGTGGATTACTGTCGAGATAGAGCTACTGATCCGACTTGTGTGGTTGTGATATAAACTGCCTGGCAACATGCCACTCTTAACATTTAAACTTGTTACACCCTGTGTTGGACTTTTTAATTTAATAATGTTTAATTGGTACAGACTGTTGTAGTATGGGCACTAATGAATGTCAGTTTTTATACAGAAATAATGTCATGAATGGAGACAGACCAATATGAAAGTTTCTTGGCAAAGGAATTCACTGTTATTAACACGCTTAAACATTTATGGTACATGTTGCAGTGTTTATTTGGCATTCTTCATACAGATGTAATTACAACACTTTTTCAAGTAGTTTGAAAAAAACAAAAACATAACAAAAGACACATCGTCATCTTTTGATTCTTTAATAACGTTGCCATACACATGAAATTTTAAAAACTCGGTAACACAAAGATAAGAAAACATTAATCGTATATTTATCCTTTTTTTTTTCTCGATGACTTGATTATGTGAGTTGTTGCCAAAAGTAAAGAAGAATATCCAAATAACTTTCAAAAAGCCCGTTGGTAGATCAAGAAGCAGAGTTACACCCTTCTGCATGGAATTCATCATTAAATGCTGAAATATGTTGTATTTAGAGTTATCGCCTATGAATTGTGAGTTTGTAAACTCGCCTCTTGAAATACCTGTGTGAGGTAAATCCTGGTGGACCAGCGATTCGGGGCCCATCTTCTTTTAACTTGTCACAAATAGTGTGATGTTTTGGCATTGAATATCCTTCAAGTGCAGTTTTCCCACCAGATTTTCATCCATTACAGTATCATCTCGCATCATTCACAACAGCAGAGACTTACTCAGGTGCTCAAAAATGAGAGCATGAACATCTCTATGTCACATCAGCTGTAATGGCATGAAGGTAATCTTCTTTTTTGACATCTGAACAGATGACAGAGGTATTTTTATGTAAATACATAGAGAAAGAAAACATTTAGGAGCTAACCGTGAAAGCAATACTTTAATGTTTAAATGAACCTCAAATTACATAATGTAAAAGAATGAAACAGTCTCAACGTAGCAGAGATCCAAAACAACATTTGAACATGCAAAAGGACAAAGTTGGCCTCAATATATATACAGTTCAATACATCTATCAAGGGATCATAACCCCCAGAAACAGCATTGATGAACGTAAACTGGTACTTAACTGGTAGTGTTGGTTATATTCTCTCTTATCACCAACTACTGTGTAGAGCTAATTCTTATTGTCTCGATTTGTTTGTTGTCCTAGAACCCGAGTTGATGTCAGCCTGCCGTTTCTCAATTAAAAAAAGAAAAGAAAAAAAAGAAAAGAAAAATTGATCCAAACAATGTTTAATAGCTGAATTCTCCATATTCAGTCAGTCAGAACTCATATTGGAAACAACATATTGAAAATCACTTTAGAGATCTTTTTTTAAAAAGATACAAGACGAATGTTTGTAACGCTCAGAATACTCATTTTTTCTTAAGTGTCCCAAATTCATACTGAATAACAAGGCAGTTGTCAAAAAGAAGGCGGTTTCTGGTGAACAACATTTACAGAGGTTTGTGTTTAGGAAATATCAGACTAAAGCATTCTGATGTCTAGTGAGGTATTAGTCCATTCTCATTTAACTTTTCAACACTTTTTTTCGACCAATCTTCTTCAACGACAGCAACAGTGAGCCCTGTGAATGAATGTGAATGCATTGTTCACTTGATGGTCAGGCAGTCACAAGAGTTCGTTCATCTCTTTTTCTCTGCTTCGTGTACTAATTATTTATATTTAAAAACCATCACGCCAGATGATGTGATAGACTTTGGTGATTTTTCCTTGGTTTTCCTTCGGTTTCCATATGATCAGTTCCTTGGCTTCTTCCTTCGTGAGTTCAGAAGTTTCTCTTCCACTGCAAGGCCCTTACTGTGTCTTAAATTCAGTTCACCACACATCCACAGCTTCCTGAAGCTTCAGACTGTTCAGTTAGATCCATTATAATCGACATACTGTATTCGAATATGATCAGCCGCATGGATAAAAAGGTCACTGTATCACAAATGGTGAGCCATGAAAAATGAGCCCAGTGTGGGAAAAATTGCTCTGCTGACTTTCAGTGGCAGGACAGTTTTGTCCTCTAGATGTATTTGTAGCAGGGTGCTGCTGCCCTCTACATGAAACTGTGGCGTCTTTAGTCACTATGGCATGTGGGTGGTGACATGACTGGCTGTGGTGGCCATATCGGAGCCCAGCATGAAGAGCTGGTCTCTGGCCTGAGACCTGGCACCAGAACGAGTGGGCTGGCAACAAGACAGATCCAGCCTGGCACTGGCTCCTCTCTTCTCTGGTGGCCCGCGTGGAGACAGAGGGCTCGTTTCATGAGGGGAATAGAGCGGTTACAGTACAGTACATATGATGGCCAGCTGGCACTGCAGTTTCATAACCACACAGATGGAAAGTGATGAGTCAAGAGGTTTCCTGTGGGTCCTTGTCGTCACTAGTCCCAGACGGAGACCTCGTCCGTCGGGGGGGCTACTGTCCCGGGACATACGGCCAGCTGATGGAGCTTCCGGAGAGCTGCATGTCACGGATCAGCGTCTCGATGGGTGTCTTTCCTACCAGGCGCATGAAAAAGAGCTGCGAGATGAGGTTGGCGGGAACAGCGCGCAGGGCGGGGAGGCGCAGGAGCAAGCGTCCGAAGCGCTGAGGCTGACTCGGGTACTGCATCCTCTCGTACTCCGTCAGGGCCACCTGAGCCTTCTCCTGCAGAGACTCCACGTGGACTGGATCTGTTAGACCACAGGC
Source organism: Terapon puta (assembly GCA_028564955.1). Classification (NCBI taxonomy): domain Eukaryota; kingdom Metazoa; phylum Chordata; class Actinopteri; order Centrarchiformes; family Terapontidae; genus Terapon; species Terapon puta. Next base: position 15,845,909 of record JAOXYL010000071.1, read on the forward strand.
ATCTGAGAGGAAGGGAGGAGGAGGCAGTTATTTAATAGTGTGGGCAGGTTACATAAAGAGTCGTGATGAGCCGAGAGGAAGGTTGAAATCTAAACAGATAATGTGATGAAAATGCCCCTGAACCCCCATTCAAATATAGTGCCTTATTATACTAACATTATAAGAAGAGCATATCTTTATGTCTTCGTATTTAAAACCTATGAACCCTGAACACGACTAAAAAAAATCAGCAGGATGTGGTCTTTTAGTTTTAAAAAACACATTTCAATACTTTTGGAAGAGGTACTCTCACTCAGGAATTTGTTTAAGGAAGCCACTATAAAATGCACAGAGCTGCATAATGATTAGTGACCGCACTAAATTATGCAGTACATAGTGCATTATTGCATTTTCATTGATAAGCCAGGAGATGGTGCCATAGAAGGCAAATTCCAATATTTGAGTTGCAAAAGGTACCTGCAGAGGACTTTACACTTTATTCTGACGTTTTCACAGTTCCACATTATTTTCATTGTTTTAGTGATCCTAGTATCGTAACGTTGCTAATTTGTCTCCTGATTTAGTTCAAGAGGGGAAGCCGAACCATTCTGCACATGAAGATCAGTATAGTGATCATGCTTAGGCTTATCAACCTGTGACAACAGTCAGTTAATGTCTTCTGTGGCTTTGGAGGAGCTGTCAAGTCTGAAAAAGTAACTCATAACGGGGGGTCATCAGAATGATCACAGTTAAGACTCGACGACAGAAAACTCACACATTAAAAGGTTGCAAAGATGTGGGCTTTTACTCAAAAAGATGATAAAAAACACTATGTAGTTGCATTATATAGGAAATGTAGGAGCCTATTTTTGGAGGACTGACTTATATAACAGATTAAAAATCAGAATATCATAACTGTACTCCTTTTGACCACACCAGTCTAACAACTTTATACAAGCACAACATTTCGAGCACTAGAGTTCCCTTTTAAAAGTGGCTGCTTGGGGTGGTCCTGCAGTACACTGTGTTACTTAAACAGCAGATAAAGTAGGAGGGGAGCAACAATCACCTGGTGAGAACAGCGCGATGGCCTTGAGACAGCTATACTCCGCCGAGTCCACCTGCAGCCTCGTCAGCTTGTCCACCTGGTCCTGGAACACCCTAACCTGGTCCATGAAGGACACCACACGCTCCGCAGACATGGGTGAGGAGTGGAAGCCGGCTGCGGCCAACAAGGGAGCCATGTGAAGCGGCAGGGCCGACTGGGCCGCGTTGAGGATGAACAGCTCGCTCCAGCTCAGCCTCAGCAGGGCCACCTGTGGATTTGTTCGTGTTTTAATCAGACTTCCCTCCACCTTTATCATCCATGTTTAATGTTTGTGCTGAATTCATTGTATTTTTACATTCTGATGTATCCTCTAACATATTTGTTTTTTTTTACAACTTTTCCAAGACTACCTTCTGGTAACCAAGGAACAACTCTGCAAGAAGTTCATCCAAACACACCAGACTATGCTTTTAACCTTTTAAACGGGATGTAATCTACTAACCTGGTCTGACACAGGCAGCTCAGGGAAATAAGGGATGTTTCTGGCCCACTCCACGGTGCTGAAGAGTAGCCTGGCAGCCAGTTCGCAGATGTTATCGATCCCCATGGCGTTGTCCGGACCCGCCTGTTGGTTGTACTGGTGTCCATACCGACTGCTGGGATAAGGTTCGGCTCGCAGCAGCTGGGAAATGAGCTCTGACACCGGCTGACCCCCGCCACTCCCTCCGTTGTTGTTGTTGTTATAGAATTCGCCACCAAGGCCACTGGCGCCACCTATGGGCGTGATGGAGGGGCTGAGGCTCGGCTGAGGTGGGATGCGACCGCGTTGAACTGCTGTAGTTTGGTTGGGGGACAAAGGGGAAGGGAGGGGAGGAGAAAAATCAGAGAGGGGATGAAAGCGAGGGGAAACGGAGAGAAGAAGATAAAGAGCGGAGAAATTGTGAAGGACAGGGAGAAGTTAAGGAGGGGTGCGGAGAAGAAAATGGAGAGGGAAAAAAAAGTTAAAACTGAGTTCAGCCAGCGGTGTGTGTCAGATTATCAGCAGACAGGCTTGACCCGATTAGGAAGCTATTCTTCAAGACTAAAGCAGGCATAATCGAGCCCAGACTGATGCCTTGAGAAGAGCGCTAAAGTGAGGAGAAATATTCTTCTGCCCGCGAGGCTGGATGAAGGTTATCTATAGAAATAAAACAAAGCCTCTGTGACAAGAATTTACTCTCCATCAAAGTTTTAAAGCGCTGCAATATTAATTCTGGAGGAGAATTACAACATGCTATCACGGTGACTTCAGTACATCCCAGTTCTTACACACATACAAGATTACCTCTGCACTCAAAAACACCCGGTGAGACTAAGAACATCACTTAGTGCAGAGGACGTATCACAGCCCTGACAGAGAGCATTAAAGCTAAATCTGAGACAACATGGCAGACTGCTGAATAGAGACTCATCCATTCATTTGGGGATATGAATTCACGCGGTTAGCATCTGTCCCGCTCAAGTGTCCTTGAGCAAGAAATTGAGCCCATTCCAGCCGGAGGAATGCTGCTCTGTAGCTGAGCTAGACCTCTGACCTCTATGTGGAGGTGGTCAAGTAGAGGGAATTTTTCTGCAAGGAGCCATAATATGCCTCATTAGCATGCTTTACTACCTCTGAGTATGGGGGGGGGGGGCAGCTCAGGCTGTTTTTAAAATCACAAACCTTCAAAAAAAAAAAAACAAAAGAGAAGGAAATGTATTTTCAATGGTTGAAATGTTGAAAAGTCTTAAAAATCAATATGATATGTATTCATCATTTGTTTCTGTCTATCTATCGGCATGACATTGAATGATGCCTCACTTCAGCTCCAATACTTAAGGTGAAATCCCAATATTGGATTCTGCCTCAATTGAGCCAGCAAGTCAGGGGGTTTCTGTAGCTTCAACCAGAGGCTTAAGGCTGTAGGACGCAGGTGTCTTAGCACTGTATCCCTCTCAGTCACTCTTGCGCAGGCACTAGATTAAGCCACTTAGTACATGGCATTGAGCTGACACGGATGGCTAGCTTAGCCATGATAGGGCCAAGACAGCTATGTGTGGCATTTTCTCCGCACCATGGAGCTCATGGAGCAGAGGAGGCAAGATAATGACAAAGGCAAATTTGACTATGATTGATTTTCTTATTTTCTGAGAGCTGCTGATTGAGGTAATGAAACGCCTCTTCACTGATGGAAATAGCAATTATTTTCACTGTTCAATTGCAATATTGCACCACAATCACAGCATGTCCCACAGTGTCCTCCATCCTACGAGGGATTCAACTGGATTTATGGATCAGGGCAGACAGATACCTTCTTTGCGCATGCCAACACGAAAGCACTTCTTCAGTCGACAGTACTGGCACTGGTTCCTGTGGTGCTGGTCAATCTGACACTCTCTGTTTGACCTGAGAACAGAAACAAATATATGGTTATTGACTATATATGAAACAGCCTCAATGGCACCAACTTTTTGGCCACTTTCCTGAAATCAATTATTCTGCACTACTGCAACAATGGTCAGATTAACTGCAGGTGTCAGGCTATGTGATCTGCTCACATCTCAACAAGTGGTTTTAATCCGTTTTCCACACAGATTATCAAAACTATCCAAACCCAAACCTATTTTACTACAAATGAAAATGTGAAAAAAGCTGCTCAGTGACACAAAGTCTTCCTCTTCTACTGCAAAAAACATTTCAATACACAAGAAAAATGCAGAGTTTTTTCTTAGATTGTGTCATTTGTCATCATCAATCACATAACATCTCTGCTCTCATGTGTGCTTTACAACATTTAATTCAACTCGAGGAGTGCTCAAAAACATATTGAGTATTGTTGATTATTCAATCAGTAAATTAACAAAGAAAATTGCCTGCCAGACATTCTCTGGTTTCACTGTCTCAAATGTGATGAGTTGCTGCATTTCTTTGTCACATTATTATAAGATGAATGTGTTTAGGTTTTGGACTTTGGTCTGTGGGCGGTGAGGAACTCTGAGGAACCACGAAGGGCAGTTTTTCCACTATTCATTGACATTTCTTGGACGGAATGATGAATCAATGAGCTGTAAAAATAATGGGAAACTCGGTCGATAATGAAAATGATCGCCAGTCGTAGCCCTAAAACCTCAAGGATACGATGACTGAATTAAAATTGTATGTGGTGTCATTTAGTAAAGTAAACAGAAAGGTACAAAGATACACAGCAATTTGTCAATCCATCTTTCTATAACTAATGACACAGAAGTCTTTGTTTTAACTTTAACAACGTGGATGACAGAGGCACCTTGATTTGTGGGTCTGTGTGTGTGAAATCCTTCAATGACAAATGGGTCTACAACCGACCATTGTTTTCATTATCGATTTATCTGCCACGCTTTTGTCAGTTAATTGTTTTGTCAGTCAAGAACAGTGAAAAATGTCCATCATTGTTCCCCTGGAGCTAATGGGAACACATTCAAATGTGCTTGCTTTAGTATCACAGAAGATAAAAATGAAATAAAATGAAAAGGAACTCTCACGTTTGAGAGGAAACTAAGTGATCATCAAAATGGCTGTAGGTTCATTTTTGTTGATCAACAACTCGATTAATTGCTTTGGTTTTATCAAAGAGAAATTTAAACAGTGTGCTGTCTATGGTTCACACAACCTCACAGCAAAGACACTTTGCTAAACATTTTATCATTTTCATTGAATAGAGCTATGTAAATACATAACAAAACCTGAACTAAAACATTAAACATAAATGGCAGAAACCCATCATGTAGTTTGTTTACCAAGAAGTTAAGCAGCCACGTGTTCATGATCAAATCACCTTTGTATTATCAATACATACAGTATAGATTACAATTAGTTATATATTCGATTTAGGTTGCATAATTTTATGCCTGTGTATTATGTTTTTGTTTGGATTCTACAGTTTATTACTCATTCTAGCTTAACATCAGGGTTTTTTTTTGCATGTGTGGCTTCACTTTGGAGCATTGTTTTGGGGAGCCTCGGACACTCGCCTGCTCCATGTAGCTGTTGCACACGTGACAATAAAGCTTTGGACCTTGAATAACAGAGCTGTGGGTTTGCGGCATTTCCCCCCTGACACCCATCATCATCAAAACATCGAACATGGAGGTGAGAGTCCCCTCTGACCTGCAGGTGTAGCTGAGGTTGCGCCTCACGCTCCTCTTGAAGAAGCTCTTGCAGCCCTCGCAGGTGAACACGCCGTAGTGCTTCCCGCTCGACTTGTCCCCGCACACCACGCAGTCCACCACGCACGCCTTGTCGTCGTCTCCGGCCTCCATGTCGCTGCCCCCCGCCTGGGGGGAGCCATCCTCCTCCTCCCCCCGCAGGTAGCTCTTGTCCCCCAGCCCGTTGGTGCCCCCATTGGGATCTCCCCAGCCCCCACTCACCATGGCCATCGCTTGGTTACCCACCCACTGCAGAGGAAAATGGGACAGGCAGCCAAAGTCTCTGGTTGCTGTCGAGGTAAGAATATATTTTTTTCTTTCTTTTATTTTAAAAAGTCCTGATTGTGTTTATGCCCCTCACCTGGAGACGATCACTGCTTTCTGCTTGTCCCTGCTCTCATTTTTTAAATTGATTCTCGTGATTATTATTTGAGAGCAATATACCAGGACAACTGCGAGAGAGGAGGTGGAGGAAAATGTCCTCAGGCTAAACAAGCAGATGTCAGTGAGGGGGGGAAAAAGTAGGCTGCAGCATTGAAGAAGAGGGTGTTTGGCAGAAGAAAAAAAAAACAAGAGCGGTTGTGTCTCCTCCCACTCCACTATGACCTGGAAACAGTCTCAGTGTGGCAACTTTTAGTCTTCCATGCCTGTGGATTTCAGTGCCCCCTTTCCTTCTCCTTTCTTCCCCCAGCCCCTCTCCCCTCGTCCACCTCGCGGGACCACCGTGTGCGTTGTCCTCGGCCCTCCCTCCTCCGCGGACCGATCCCTCTGATGGGCTTCGAGAGGAGTCTGCTCGAGCGTTGCCCGGTCGAATGGTGTGTCACGCTTCAGCCGAGGAAACCCTTTTTTTTTTTCCTCCACGGGAGACAATGAGTCAAACACACGGCTCTCCCTGTAAGAAGGGTAAAGACAGAGAGATTTGCGATTGACAGGAAGGTTGAAAATCCCCCTCTAACACACACCGCTCCACATGCTGCTCCTCACTCACACACACACGCACACACACACTCCCAGCTCTGTCTCTGTAGCAACAGTAATGGCTGAAAAAGGACCTCAGTGTAGCTTGCCTTAGCACATGCCTGGAGAGGCTTTGACCACCCCTCTTAAAGTACCCCTTACACTGAAATTGCCTCTGCTCACATCATGCAAAGCGGCCGTCTGCCTGAATAATCACCTCCCAATCCTTCTAGAAATGAAGTCCAGCAGCTTACCTCCGAGGGAACCTTAATGGTTCTGTGTCTCTGGCCGGAGGAATAAATCCTTTTTCTCGCTCTAGATCTTCCTCCCATCCAGCGAGGCTGCAGACACGGCTCCCCTCTTCTGCCGTAATCCTCTCAGCGGCAGCATTGTGGCCCGGCCGATGAAGACGTTCCCCGATCGAGCGAGACAAGTTGACGTCCGCACAACAACAACAACATCACTTTAATGTAGCCGTGGGCTCCTTCCCTTCAAGGCACCGCCAGCTGCGGCAGTGGCGGGGTGAGGGCGACGTGGACCGCCTGCGCTCGCCTCCAAAAGAAAAAAAAAACACACACACACAGATGCACACACACAGCACGAGTAGATCCTCAACACAAGGAAGTGATCTCTCTTCCCTGTTTGTTGTGGCACGAGCGCCGGGGTTGTGACAATATCCTCTCTGCTGCTTCCTTCCCCGGGAAAAAAAAAGAGAAGAGAAAGAAAAAAAAAACAAGAAAAGCAGGAGAGCGTCAGTCAGCTCAGCCCACCATACTTCCTGTGGCTGCTCTCCAGGCACTCATGCGAGCTTCTCTCTCCAGCCTTTTGTCAGTGCTTGCCCACCAAGAACTAATGACTTGCGGCCTAGCCCTGTGTGCTGCTCTCCATCGGGGTGTGTGTGTGTGTGTGTGTGTCTGTGTGTGAAGCCTTTCCCTATGGCTCGGGCGAACAGGAGGTGGGGGGTTGAAGGGACGAGTGCTCCTCTTCCCCTTCTCTCTCTCTCTCAGGCTCCACAAATCAAATTACGATTCAAGAACGCGACCACAGCCCGAGACAGGCTGGATCTCTTAGCATTAGCTCTTTTTTTCCCTCGCCCTCTCTCCTCTGCTCTGTCTGTTTTCCTCCAACCTATTTTGTGTGTGTTTGAGAGAGAGAGAGATCAAGCAAAGCAAAGGAGAGGGAGGGAGGGAGGGAGGGAGTGTGTGTGTGCAGAGGGGGAGGGGGCAGTCTGTGTGTGTGTGTGTGTGTGTGCGTGTGTGTGCGTGTTTGTGTGTGAGCTCCCAGGGATTTGACACTGCTATTCAAGCCCTGCGGTTACCATGGTGCCGGCCGCCTTATATGGCCATTGGAGTCAAAGAGCAAAGAGAGTGGGCTGTGTGGGGCAGCTTGCACACACACACACACACTCACACAGGAAGGATGTGTAGGATCTCTCTCCTCAGAGATGCAGAGAGCATGACCCCGAGGCCTCAAAAACCAGCCCGACAATACTAGATTACCCCGAAGCCCTGCAACAAATACAAGCGAGCTGATCTCCCGTCTGCCCTTTGTCTTTGAGAAAGCAATCAAATGTTGCATCTGAAAGTTTCTATGTTGCGGTAGGAGATTTGAAAAGCTGAGGGAAGCGGCGGTGAGGTGAACTTTACTTCTCAGTCAGTCGTGGGGGGGGGGGTGTATATTATTCCCACTTGAATAGCGCACTTTGATCTTGCATTCACGGGAGCAGCCTGCCCGAGAACGGCTCATTGTGCTGGAAATAAAGGTTACTATTTTGTGGTCATTGCTCATTTGCTCAAGGTCCTCCGTCTCGGTGCTTTGTGGAGCACAAGGTGATTTGTGGAGCACAAGGTGATTTGTGTTCGAGGTTACCCAGAGAGGTCAAACCGACGTTCATGCCCCGGCCACGCTGAAAAGCCCAGGGTCAAATGCAGATAAAAAGGGAGGAGAGGGGGGCACACAACAACCGTGGATAAGAGCTTTAAGAGATAAGCGACGAATTTGCTTGTAAATGTGGAGCTCACTTGGGCTGGGGGGGGGTATACGGAGGGTTGAAGGATTCACTGTATGCGACCTGTTGTCTTATCTTGAGAGCATTTATGGAGATTTTAAAGGCATTCTTTCCCCCTCATGGACACTTTTATGGCATTCCTAAATCTAAACCCAGATTTACCCCCTGGAGGACAGAATGTGTGTGTGTGACAGTGAAGCATTGTCCTGGCCATTGTGCGGCTAATGGGTCATCAGAGGATTGTGTGTGTGTGTGTGT
>JAOXYL010000071.1:15854461-15865492 GCA_028564955.1 Terapon puta
GAGAGAGAGAGAGAGAGAGATTGTGTGTGTGTGTTAATTTGAATGAAAGTTCCTTTAATTAGGCCGCTGTGCCTGCTTATTGTCACTTCTTGTGTTAAGAAAGATTAGGCTTGTCAAATAAAGAGTCCTCGTAAAGGGCCGTGTGTTAGCAGATGAGATTTCCACGGGGCCGTTAATCAATACTTTTGTCCCTAAGAAACAGGGCATTTGAGTACATTTAAATTTATTACTGTTTTTTTAATAGTAGTTATCATCTCTGCGCATGTAATTCTTTTACCCCTTTCTTACTTTTCAAGTAAGTATTCTTTAATATTCGAAAAAGTAATCACATTACCCAGATTTGCAACATTTAATCTGGTCTTAATTTCAGTGCTGCTGTGAATTTCAACTCCCCAGATGCTGTACTTTTTCTGTATTGCAGTCTTAGCTCACCAAATTGCAGCAGGTTGCCATTATGACATGACTTGGTGTATTTTTGTCTCATTAATCAATTTCAAAAGGCTCTCTAGAGCTGTCTTGTAGATGTTTGGCAAGAAATTATACTTGTCTTTGCAGAATATTGAGTGCAAAACTAGAACAAACTGAAACAATTACATTAGGTGAATGATTTAGATTACTTTGCATTAAACTTAGCATTAAACAGAATGTTTCACATGTTATGGGAGGAAAGTGATGCTGTACATGCCGTCATTTCCACTTCAGTGTGTGTGTCTGTTTGAGAAATACCATGGGGGGCAGGACTGCTATGACCTTTGAACCAAGAGTCGGGAATGAGGTTGCTCCCAGCGAGGAATCCAGAAACAGCAAGACTGCAAAAGATGCCTGCAAGGATGCCAAACTGACAGATCTCCAGTGTTACGCATGCAGAGACAGCTGACACTGAAGCACAACAGTTTAATAGTGTCTCACATTTCAGACCCTCTTTAGACCGAACATATTCAGGCTAACAAAAACACAGAGAGTAATCATTTGTTTGCCACCCATATTTAATGAGATGTGTTTTATTATAGCTGTCAATGCAAAAATTGTTTTCAGGACCACGTTTTAATTTTTTTATTGCAGTACCGCATATGTCCACTAGTAAAATCTCGCACAGGACGCTTGATAATTTTTATACCATCAAATTCTCATGTTAATAATTTGGGTGCCTCATTTAATTATCATCTAATGTATTTAACACTTTTTAATATTTAACTGGGTGAAAAGTCATGATTGTAATTTGGCATATATATTCAAGGTTCACACCTGATTGGTATTGTAGCATGTGAACTAATGCCCTGTTGCTGAGTATATAAATGGTCCCTTCTTTCACATGCAGAGCCTGTGTCGAGCAGTAGGTTTACCGTGTTCAATGGATAACTTTGCTGCGTAAAAGGGCTTTTTGGCCTTTAGTGGTTGTCAGCTGGCCCCTAAGATGACCTGGCTATTAAACGGTACCTTAATGGAGGCCTTGTTTGCTCTGTAACTAGCTAACAATACATTTTACATTATTGATTGTATATATGATTGATTGCATACTGAGCGTATATCCCAAATAACTGTGTATTTGCATCAGTCAGCTTTTGAGATTTTCAGGATTACTGTATTTACACCTTTTTTGGAATTTATTTATTTATTTGTTTGTTTTGTGGTAATGTTATTTTACCTAGAATTATAGAAGTTCTGCTGGTCAAATTTAAAATAATCCTCTTCTTTGTCTTTAAATAGACGTCTTTTAAAGTTAAGCGGGTGGGTCATAAAATCCCACCCTACAGGCGTTTTTGAGCAGGCCCAAACACGACTCCCTCATTGATTCAGTTAACATTTCAACCATTTAAGTTAACCTTTTAAGGCCTGTTACAGAGGACAGCCACCCGACAAATACAACCATCCAGCCCCTGCGTGTCTAAAGTTAGGGCAGCCCTCTCCCCCAAGGCATCCCCAGCAACCACTGTAATTCAATCTCAGGGTGTTAGTGTGTGCTCTCAACCGCATCAGCATATGGAAAGGAGGTCTTTACTTAAAGTAATCATGTGGCGTCTGTGCAGCCTTCTTGCAGGGGCTGAGTTTTCATCACGCTCTGATGGCTGTTAAATGTTTAGACTTGCAGTGACAGCTTCACCCTGAGACCAGCGTGACCTGTGACCTTTGAGGAATGGACAAGGCTGGAAACAAAAACAGAGGCCTTTTGTGTGGGTCAAAGGGAAAACATCTGCTGGGCTGAAGACACGAAGAGAAGAGGTGGGGGATTAACTTTCTTGGATCCATCGTTTGGTTCTTTTCAGTCACCTCTGATGAGAGGTGCCCGATGGAAACGCGTAGAAAGCCCCTTTACGTTACATCTTTGCCCCTTATTTTACCCATTAATGCCGTAGCTTCTTCATGGCTCCACAGGAAAAAATTATTAAAGAAAAAAAAAGCAGATACATACAATATGAGGGAGAATTTCTTTGATATGAATGCTGCTGTCTCTCTTATCACATCACCACAGGAGCCACTGGTCACAGCTAGTCTTTCATTTTTAAATTAAATTTGAGCCTGAATAAATGATCTGAGAGGATTGCACATCACAGTGTCTGTTGAGGAAATTCATTTGAACAATTTTGTCTTTGATATCATCATGCATTGTCATGATAAATGAGAGTCTGGATTTTTTTAACCCCACTGAAGCGCTACACTGTAATTTAAATTCGTCTGATGGGATGTTGCCTGCTCCGGAGCGTAGATAAGAAAAGACAGCATTCCCACTCTCTGTCCCCACTTAACACAAACCCTGAACGTGCAGTTATTTAGCACCATATTGTTTATTTGTCTTTGTTCGGGCTGGTGGTCGTCAGTATTTAGCACTTCCCCTCTGTGCCCTCTGTATCTTTCAGTAACAGAGACCTCTTTCTTCAGGCCTGCCATCCGATACAGCACGCGGCTGTGATGTGCGTAACCAGATCCTCCAGAGCTAGTTACCAATTAGCCAAACATCTCTGGAGGGAAACCTTACGGTGTGATTCTGCTTGTTATTCAGCCATTAAGGTTCAGAGGCTCATTGTTGTGTAACAGTGGGTGAAACAATGCGGCAGGTGCTGGAGGAGAAGGAAAACAGAGAAATTAGGGGGTTTTTTTTCAAATAGCTGCGGCGATTAAAGGAATAGTTGGGACATTTTGAAATACAATCACAAAATACAAATACAGTCATTTAGCAGTTGCCAGGCAACGAGCAGAGAATCCAGGAAGTTTTCTGCTCCCAGCCAAGAAATAATCCAACAGAAAAGACCCTCTTTTTGTTTGGACCCTTTTGTTTTCAGGCAGATTAAATAAAGGAGAGGTGAGATGTTATGATCAGTGTAAGCCAAGAGTTAGATGATAAGAATGATACCATTGCCATATCTTATATGAGGCTAATATGAGGCAACAACCAGTTATCTAGAGACAGTTATTGCAGCTTAGCATAAAAACTAAAGTTATAACTTGTAAAAAAAAAAAACAAAAAAAAAAACAGGGAGTTGCTATCAGTACCTATGATAATAATAAATCTTCAACATCTGGATTTAACTATTCATTTTTGTCTGATTTAAATAAACCACACATACAATATTACTTAGACTAATTAAACTAATGCAGAGCTGCTGGTTGAAAGATTTTGTTTGCTAGCTGCTTCCAGTCTTTGTGCTAAGCTAACGGGTGTGTCATATCTATCACTTTGCAAGAATGTCATTGATGATATTTCCAGAAAAGTCTAACTTTTCCATTTGATAAATTTGCCCTTGTCCTGCAACAGGACATATGGTCACACCAGGAATGTAAGATGGTTTTCATAATGTGTTAGAAAAGTGGTGAGCTGCTAATAAATTAATGCACATTTCTGCTAGGTTCTAGGTAGGTTTACATTTTTCATACTCAATAATGATAGTTAGTTAACAATAACAATTCAGAAGTACAGACACATATGATACTTAGTCCATCAAAAATTAATGTAGACAACCAGATCAGTAACAATAAAAGTGAAATAAATAAGTAAAATAGAGGCTTTTTTTATTTACATAATTTATCGTGAGCAGCTGTTCATCTTGTCCCTCATGCACTATTACACTACTTTATTCAGTGGCCGTGTACTTCTGAGACCATGTAGTCCATTCACATACATTAATTCAATTTACAGTACATAATAAAGCAAAGAGGCGATATTCAGCTGCAGTTTTAATGGCTCTCCACTAAGTGGCAGTGTTACATGACAATTCATACTCTGTTTTGACATTTTCATTATTGCAGACTGTCCTCTCAAATGCTGAATCATTAATATCGTTCTTAAGATGGTAATAAAAACAATGAATTACTTTCCAGCTGCAGGCACCAGGTTTTACAGCAACCAGGTAACAGTAGGGAATATAATTACCAATTTTAAACAGTGTATCAGTTTGAATAGATTAAAGTTTCATACATTTGTTTTAACATGGACTGTATGGCTACCATAAATGCTGGAACTTTTTTGTCTAATGTCTGAGGACTTAACAATATCTTTCATTATCCATAGTTTAAAGGAAATGATTTTTTTTTTTTTAAAAAAGTGTAAGTTTATTGAGTTCTCTGTGAAATTCAAATCCTTGAATAAAGATTTTGTCTTCAAGGTTTCATGTCAATGAGGCATTGAAAATCCACATTTAATGCTGCTAATTCAAACCCACAGTGATCTGCATTTCAAGCCAACACAAGTGTATCTCTGAGCACAATGGGATGGAGTCTGTGGTTTATTCAAGTCGTACCAAAGTCACTTCTTCAAGGTCCAAAGTAAGCACATGGAAGTAATTTCTTCTTGGCCTCCTCACCCCAGAACAGACAGACAGATCACTGTCTTACAGTGTATTTTGATGAAGCAGTTGGTAATTTTTTCTCTTAATTTGAAGGAATTCTTATTGAACACTGTCATCTTCTAGCTGCGTGACAACACAACTAATGGTAACCTCTGGGACATCTAGTTCATCAACAAAGTGCACCCAAACCAGGGCAAGACAGTCTCAGCAGACTACTTCAGGTGACAGGAAACCATCCCTGTAAACACTTGAGTTCGCTTTGTGTCTAACAGAAATTTCATTTCCTAAACAATGCCAACACAATAGAGCTCTGTTCCCCTCACCGCCTGACCCAGTGAAGGGTGTAATCTGTGACAGCCAGAAGCCTCCCCAAAAACTGTACATTGATAACCTCGGCTAAAGGAGCCGAAACTACGCACCTTCAGCAGCTGGGTGGTGTGTGGGAATTGTACAGCATTGGCTTGTTCACCCGTGAGGTGCTGCCAAAATATGTTTACACCCAGATGAGTTGCTTTGATAACAAGTCTCCTGATAAGCGATATGGGCACTTGGATAAACACTTTTCATTGTAACCTGTTTCAATCAAGAAATCTTGGCCACAAACAGCCTCTGTAATTATCAAGCTTCTTGAAATTGCGTGATTAATATTTTTTTAGATTTTGTATGAAGATCTCACTGAAAATGTAGAGTATGTTCATTTTTGATTGTTTCATTAACTTTTCTTTTAAAGGTGTGTAATGATACAGTGTAACCTCTCAGGGGTTTGGCTCAGTAACTTGGGGTTTGTTTATTCGTAAGTAAAGACACTCATTAAACATCCTTTGGAAAGACATCTGTGTCGGGGAGATTAACCTGTGGCGCTCCTTACAGATGTCAAACTCATTCATTTTAAAGTCTAGCTGAATCCAACATTTACTCTTAGATAATATGGTGCTTTACATTATTCATTTATCTTGGTATTTGTATACTATTTGTGTCATATTTGGTATGTATTTTTGTGCTGACAGTCTGATTGAAAATCATTGGAAGTGTGGTTATTAAGGGTAATTTGGACATTTCCACAGGAATGACATGTTGGTGTTGAGTTTCAGTTTTTTGAGTGGCACACAGAAAACTCAAATGACACCACATATTTCAGTGACAAATATCACAAAACATGTTGTTAATATGTCTTCCTGTAATTTGAGAGAACTGACCTTAATACATTTTTACATTGCAAGAAGCTGCCACCCTTTACACAGGATACACTTATATCCTCTCTATACTGGATTTATCCATTGTAGACACACACACACACCAGTAAACCTTTGACCATACTCCTAATTATTTTTAGAGGGAGCTCAGAGTGTAAGACAGGCGATTACAGTTCCATTCTGCTCAGGTTTATCAATTTAATGATTGGACAGACAGGAGAACAGAACTACTTCTTAAGGTTTGTATTACTGTTCTCCAGAGTAATATAAGCGCAATGTGTTCTCTCCTTTTATTTTCATATTCCAGCAATATAACTCTACTTTTAAATGGTCTGTAGGGAACAATTTACAAGTATTAAGTGTTTTTCAGCATTGTTTTTGTTTTTTTAGCAGATGTATTTTATTAGCAAAAAAAAAATAAATCCCCCCCTTAGTCTCCCAGCTGGATGACACATTTCAATGGAAATGACGCAGATCATTTATTTCCTGGAATATCCCACTCAACTTCTACTGTCTCCCAACCTTTTATACTTTCTGTTCTCTGTTCTATACTTTCTTGTTCTGTTGTAATATTTGTACATCCACTTTTTAATCCAACAGTATACCTGTATTCTTTTATCTATCACTGTCATTCATGGGCACATGACCGTGGCTCTTCCTCAGGTTTCTTCTTTTTCTCATAAAGGTTTTTTTTTTTAGGTTTTCCTGACCTGGTTTGAAGGTCTAAGGACAGAGGATGTCACAACTGTAGAGATTGATTGTGATTTTGGGCTTGAAATAAATTAATTTGATGGTGTTATTTTCAAATGTGAAAGATTGATAGTCGGAAAGTGGCATACAGACACTCTGAACTAAAGTTTGACATTTCCAGAAGTATTCTTATTCACTTTCTCTCTGGGCATTAGATGACTAAACTCATAAATTACACAACATGCCCGTTACTGATTTGAAAGTGCTGCGTCAGCCAGTTTGGCAACTTCTCGTAAATGGATCCAAATCTAAATACATCCACTGAAAAAACTCCCCATACCCACCGTTCTGAATTGCAGATAAAAACATCCCACTTCAACCTCAATTAAATCAACACTGTGACTGTTTATGTCTCATGTTTGTCTCTGATATCCTGCGTTTGTTGCTGCCTTTTATCTAAGATCTTGTCCTGAAAGTTGCCGCACATTTGGCCATCAACAGTTCCTCTATGAATTACTGCTTCCTGTCAAGATGAGGGCTGGTACGTCAACAATGCCTGGCAGGAAAACATTGTGCCTGTTAACTGTCAGACTCGGTATTTCATTTTAAATTGAGAAACTGGGTGTGTTTGTATCTGTAGTGTCTGTGTGTGTCCTATGAGACAGAGGGCAGCTTACCCACGTCATCATGTTGGACTGAGACTTGCAGCATCAAAGAGCCACTGAATGAGAGCGTCGGAATGGCTACATGAGCCATTGTCCTCCTGGCCGGCTGTGCACCGGAAAACACTGTTCATGATCCCATAAAAATGTTTTTGGCACATTTATGGAGAAGCTCAGGGGTTTGCACAACAGACAACCGAAAGTGTTACCAATATACCAATATTGTTACTAATGTAAATAACATATTGACATCAAATGAATAATTTAATAAAAAGCTTAGGACTAATTCATTTAATATAAACTGCTGATGAAATATCAGCATTTTATGTTGACTGGGAGAACAAACATTTTTAGATCAACAATGAGATGACTTAATGTGTTACAGACAAGTCGGGCTATAAAAAAAGGAGTCTGTCGGTGTGAATGTGAGTGCAGGTTTGTAGTGCTTGCCGTGTGTGTGTTACCTATGGGTCGGGAAGGCAGCCAGTCTACAGAGGGAGGAGACTGAGGCCAGGGCACATTTCCATCATGGGAAGTGTGTGGCCAGAGGAGTTTATAAACTCCTACCCGTGTTTATGCCTCACCCACAATCTCATCGATTCTGGTCCTATCAACGCTGCAGAGAGGAAACATCTGGCCCACATCAGCAGTGTGCTGGGCATTGTTAGAGAAAGGAGCAGAAGTTTTACAAGAACTGGATGGGGCAATCTGCTGGCTGTTCTGAAGTAACTGTTTAGACATTATTTTATTTGTTCATTTGGTTTGCAGGGGGCTAAGGAGGAGAAATGAATCGTGTTTGAACTTGGCCAGCTGCTCAAAGAAACCCTCAAGCCTTGGACCGTACATACTCCGATTCTCCGTGATCCTCCCCTGACCACCACTACCAAGTCTTACCATGTACAGCAGTGGTTACTCCAAGTACAGCATGGAGACAAGAAAGAAGATGCAGTGCCGCTCGAAGGCCAAGAGCTGCGGCTACTACATGCGCATTGTCTTCTTCTTCTCCTCGCTCATTCAGTCACTCATCATAGTAAGCCTGGTGCTCTTTCTGATCTATGGGAAGAAGCAAGACTCAGCCTCCACGTCACGCATCCAGGACCTGGAGGAGAGCTTCAGCCGACTCTCCATAGAGAATGTGGCCCTGAGGCACCAGAGGAAGAACCTGACTAATTTACTCAACGCCACCATGACTGAAAAGGCCAAGAACGACTGGGACCTGACCAGGTGCCGCCGTTTCGCCAACATCTCTATATCCATAATCCAAGAAATGGAAAAGAAGCTGGTGAGAAACTGAGACAAGCACTTTGTATTATATCAACATGCAAGGTCCTGTCTTAAGGTTCTTTGGTGCGAATGTTTTCATGCATACTTTAGCTTTTTTTAATTGCCATAGAAATTAAGGTGTGGAGACTAGAGATGTTACAGAGAGCTTTAACATAGCCATACTGCTGTCAAATACAATATATTTACACCACTGATTACTGTCTAAAAAATGTTTTTTTTTTAAAATAGGGTTTGAAAAATTCTGCGAAATTATTTTTATTTTATTACATTTTTATATTTACAATAATTCTTCTTCCTGTTTGTTTACGTTTCACAACTGGTCTGGAAAACATCACTAAAAGAGTTTTTCTTCTTTTACTTACAGCAACAATGTAATTATGATATGATGGTTTTGAAGAACATGGCACGCCCATGCCCACAGCAAAGTAAGTCTGGCATTTCTTAATTTCAAATTTTAATTATTCTCCCAAGTCCACACCTGTCAAACATCCTCCACTGCCTCTGTTTAAATTGTAAATGCATTTTAAAGAAAGCTATATTTGCTTACGTCTTTTCTGATTTTTTAAAAAGTATCGAACTGTAACCCTGGGCCGATGAATGAACAGCTGAGAGCCAGGCTGGAGCTTGTGGAATCCAACTTCACACAAACAACACAGAGGATGAGGATGGAAATGGACCAGACTGCCAAGGAGAGGGACATCATTCACCTGGAGGTCATTCGTCTGAGGAGGGACAAAGAAACACATGAAAAGGAGGTGGACTTCTTTAAACAAAAATGCAAAGATGACTTTACCCTCTCCTTAAGTGGTGTCTCCAATGTCTCCAAGGCTTTCCTGGAGAAGATCGACTCCCTCTTCCCTACACACATCGCCTTCCAGCTCACCTGTCCGAAACAGAGGGAGCACCTAGAGCAGATCCGTACCAATTGCTCTAGTCTGTCTAGAGAAGTAGAGGATAAGTTCCAGCGTTACCTGGACAATGTAGGACAACAGGTGTCAAACATCCAGGCAGAGAATAGCCGTTTGAAGGCAGAGAACTGGCGTCTGACTGACGACTATCGTTGGTGCAGCCAGAACCGCACAAGCCTGATCCAGCAGAACAAACAGAACTTGGACAAACTTCAGCGAAAACATGATGAGGAAAAGGAAAAACTTCTGATGGACAAGATGAGGCTTAATGGAGAAAACGACGTCCTGATCAACACAGTCAAATACAAAAGTAAAGTGGTCGAGCACCTCACAGAGGAACTCAGGAGGCTGAACATGTCCTGCATGATGGTAAGAGAACAAATGCCACAACTGATTGCATGTACATGTTGTAAGCTCTGCAGCATACCCTCTGTTGGCCATAAGCCGGGTTGCTTGAGATCCTTTATATTTTTTATTCAGCCCTTAATTTCCAATGTTACATCTTGATTGCTCAAGATTAAATTAAAGAAAATAACTGAAAGGTTTTTAAAACCTACTCCACCACCAAATATGTTTTAAAATTGCCTAAAAACAGCAGCTAAATAGAACAGAAGAATCAAAAACAATTTTGTCTTAATTTCAACTAATTACAAACTGCAACAATAATGAGTAGATATTGCATATACGGAGGGCCTTGTGCTCTATATTACTATACTATATATAGTGCAGTATAATGTAATATATATACACAGGTGACATTTCAACTGCAATATAACTCCTGTTTTATGTCATTACCTGCAATTATTTTGAGCACAGTGTTTAGCTTTTTTGTTTGTAATACTCTCTATTTCTGATGTGATATATTTGCTCATATGATGCCTGTAAAAGAACTAAAATAGTAATGAAGCCTTCATTCCCGTGCTTTGAAATCTTAATGCCTTGCATAAGATATATGAAATTAAAACAGACTGGATATTGGAAATAATCCAGCTTTAAGTGCAGAGTAGGAGGTGGAGGCAGGAAATTGTCTGCCAGTAAAGTACAAGAGGGCAGAGAGGTGAGATACTTTTGACAGTTGTTTTGTTAAGTGTGTGTTGAGTGTCTTAACAGAAAAGATCCTGATTGTGTCTAAGTTGTCACCTTTCAAATCCACCTTTAAGGAATAGAAATGTTTTGATTATTAATTTCCCCATATTAACATTTCTCTCATTTGATTTCAGGCAGGGGTTCCAGGACTGTCAAGGGGAGGCTCACTGGCTCAGACGAACCTTGGCTCATTCGGTGGGGTTCAGCATACTAGGACAGGGTCCCCAGTGTTAAATTCACCATTCAATAAGCCTGCATCAACAGGGTCGGGCTCGTCCCTCTTCCCAAGTGGGTCAGGTAGCTCCACAGGGTTGGGATTCAATAAGCCTGCATCAACAGGGACGGGCTCTTCCCTCTTCCCAAGTGGGTCAGGTAGCTCTACTGGGTTGGGATTCAATAAGCCTGCATCAACAGGGACGGGCTCTTC
>JAOXYL010000071.1:15883092-15893214 GCA_028564955.1 Terapon puta
CACAAACAAGAATGAGTCAGCATTCACACCACACAGTGAATTGGTCTGAAAGTGACAATACGCAGCTTTCGATGGACTGTGGCCAATAGGGACAATTACGCCCCGCCACCCTAAGTTAAAGCTGCAATGTCTCCTTGTCAAGCTTTCCTTTCTCAGAAGGCACATATGCAATTCATAATGATAATGGTGCGTATTTATCATTTGAAATAAGTAGTTGTCATTTTGAAACACTGTCTCCTTTTCGTTTAAAGCAGGGTTCACATTTCTAGCTTGCAATTGTGAATTGTGGTTTGCATGAACCTAATGTTAGCAGTAGGACCATAAATACATACTTGATGGCTAAACAAGAATTTCACAGTATTTCAGTTTTAGTTTGTTTATCTAAGTGGCGAGAGAAAAAACTTTTTAGATGAAGGCTTTCGACTTCTCGATAAAGGGCAGAATAGAGCTGCTAACATTACTGTTAATTCTGATAACATTTAAGACCATCTACACAGTGGGAAAGCCACAACAATCAGTGTTACTCAGGAGCATAACATAACCTGTAAGAAAATCATGCAGTTACATTGGCTAGTAAGGTTGTTAACTGGCTTACCTTGGGTCAGATAAATACAGTCTTTGGTCCAATCCATGCACTCTTTCCATTTTCCTGTTTTAGCTTTTGGAAAGACTAAATTAAATAACCACAACCACCAAGCTCTTTAAATGCAGACTGTCACTTGTCACAGGTGATAAGATATGACTGGACAGTCACTGTGCATGTGTTTTCCCTTTTGCGCCTCTTTCATTCACCACAGTAACAGATGTTGTCCTGCTCTTCACAGATGCTGGCCACTCTACTGATCTTCCGCCAATTCCTGCAGAACATCAAAGAGGTCCTTCAGCCTTATCTCTATGAGCAAAACAAGCTGGGTGTCTTCACCCCAAAGGTGCTGTGGGAGCTACTCCAGGCCATCATGCTCAAGTATGGCCGTCTGGCCCTGGGAAAGGCCCAAGCCTCAATGACAGCCTATTCCTTCCTGGGTCCCAGAGGGATCCCAGTCAGTCACGCAGCTAACGGTAACCCAGAGCCAAGGAGGAGAGGGGATCTGAAAGCTGGATTCAGGCTGTCAGAGGAAGAGTGGGACATGAATGACAGCAATCTGAAGCAACGTAAAGTCAGCTTCACCGAGAAGGTCGACTACCAGGATGTGGCGACAGAAACGCACCCGGTGTATGACAGCTTCCTCGAGGACAGTCCCACGCTGGTGGAGGAAGGGATGGATCCGTCCAGTATTTTTGACAGTTGTGATGAAGACAGTGATTGTGAATCGCTGGTTCAAGTATGTATTTGTTACTATGACTTGTACTACTTTTTAGCTTTTTTGTTTTGGCCTCTTTCTTTATTGCACAAAAATGCCCATCTCAACCAGTGATTTTGTCTGGGCATATCATAGCACACCACTTTCTTAAAGCAGCAGAAATCTTTCAGAAAGTTCAGATGATTCCTACTCTTTCCAAAACAGTTCAACTTGTCTGTAATTTTATGAATCAGGTCATGTCATATCTGTGGAGATGGAGCTGATTTATCCAGGTAGCGCAGGTAATAAAAGTAGCGCTGTAGAATTAAAGATGTAGTCACCAGAAGAAGTATCGTAGTTTAATGTTTACCTTAGCAGGAGACCAAGGAGAATGCCACTGTGTCCTCTCCAAAGGAATCTGACTCTCTCTGTCAGAGAAGAAAAAATGCAGGTGAGGGGAAGGAGGATAAGAAGTCATGGATTGATCCACCAGAGGAACCCAAAACTGTCACTCTGACCCAGGCTGAGATTGAGAGCTGCATGCAGACGTATGAGGTGGGATATCCTTTTTACAAACTGCCTTGCATCATACAAAGGCATACAAATCCAATTTCACAACGGTGTGCCCATGAAATACTAACATGATGTTTCATTATGTCTGACCCATCAGGACACGCTTCAGGACTACCAGGAAATGTTCATTCAGTTCGGCTACGTGGTGCTCTTCTCTTCTGCATTTCCCCTTGCGGCCATGTGCGCCCTTATCAACAACATCATCGAGATCCGCAGCGACGCACTGAAGCTCTGCACCGGCCTGCAGAGGCCATTTGGACAGAGGGTGGAAAACATCGGACAATGGCAGGTCAGTGTGCTATGCTTTGGAAAATGTCAGAATGTCAGCAGGGCATCTCATACAGATCAGCCTGTAAATGTCTCAACCCTCTTTCTCTCTCTTTCTGTCTCTCTTTCCCTCAACACCAGACTGCAATGGAGGCCATGGGTTTGATAGCTATTATTGTTAACTGTTACCTGATTGGTCAATGTGGGCAGCTGCAGCGTCTGTTCCCCTGGTTGAGTCCTGAAATGACCATCATCTCCATCGTTTTACTGGAGGTATTCCATGAGGAATTTTGTAGTTTTAAGAAAATGTAGTTTTACTTCCCAAAGTGACTGTTATAGTTACAGTTACTCATTACAAAAGATATATAAATGTGCATGGCCTGCTAATTTTTTGTGATCTTCGAAATGAGTCTTTTGATCAGTGTTTATTCATGAACACAAAACCTCACAAGACTTTTTGGCTTGTGTATGAGATGTGCAGGTTGTTCTGTAGATTAAAAATACAGAAGAGGATGCAGGATGTGATTGTGCCTCCATGTAACTGTGTGTTGAGCCTGTCCCTCTGTCGTCTTGGTGGTTTACAGCACTTTGCAATCCTTCTAAAGTACGTCATCCATGTTGCCATCCCTGATATCCCTGGCTGGGTAGCAGAAGAGATGGCCAAGCTAGAGTATCGACGAAGGGAAGCTTTCAAGGTATAGTTGTATCATAGCTTGAAAGACCTTCGGCCAACGTAAGGCTTGCTTGTGGCTGCACTTTGTGCAGTTTACATCATATTTCTATACACGTATCCCTTTGTGTCCCTTGGTTTCTTGTTGTGTAGTGTGTCATTTGACTGTCAATAAGAAATAACTGAATGTGTTTGACTGTTTTTCTGTAAACAAACTTTTTGTGTCACATCAGTGGCAATTGTGGTGATGTTACTTAGATAACCACCAACAAAAGTCAGCACATTAAGTGTCGCACATTGTCTGTCTGTGTGAACCGAATGCAGGATAGGATAATGCAACAGATTCAGAATGAAAATGTCTCTCAGTATTTTACTTTTTTTGTGTGTTTTATCTTGTAATTGATAGCACCGCTACCTCCTCCTTATCCAGTTTTCTGTTTCATTGTCTTTTGTTGTCTTTCCTTTCCTGCGTGTGCCTCTGTCACTGTCGTCTTTCACACACCCACCCCCTTTAGAAGCATGAGCAGCAAGCTCAGCAGCACTTCCAACAGCAGCTCAGACGCCGCCGCGAAGAGGAGGAGCTTCAACGTCAGGCTGAGTTGCAGGCCGAGGCCCGCCAGGAGAACGACTACCACAAGGCAGACACCCAACACCAGCACCACCATGACAAGGCACCAGGGGGCAAGGCAGGGGACAAGCCTAAGAGACCCAGCTCTCTGCTAGGAAACAACAATGTGATGAAGCTGAAGCAGATCATCCCTCTCCAGGGGAAGTTCTCTGGCACCTCACGCTCACCAGCCCAGTCCCCAACAGGAGGTGAGGCAAAGCTCCCGGGATTTCTCAAGTTTTTGAAGTCACCTGAGGTGAAAAAAGAACCAGCAGTGGCAGTTGGAGCAACCCCAGGGTCAACAGTCAGCTCTTCAGTTCCCCCAAGTGGCCAGGACAGGTCACAGTCCCCCAACAGGACATTCAGCCCTGGGAAGCTGTTCAGTTTCAGTAAATCAGAAGGGACTGTGGTGTGTGTGAATGGGACACAACCAGCGGCCCAGCCTGCTAATGCTCAACCCAACAGGGCTGACTTAAACACAACCATGGAGGAGTTACCCTCTAATGAGGCAGATAAAGGCGAATCAAGACAATTGACTGATTTAGAGAACTCTGGGTCTAAAAGTTAATAAAAATTCAACAATACCAATGTAATATTATGAATGGAGAGCAATGTTCAGCCAACAGTCAGAGATGGCAACACTCCCGTACTGTACTGTAGGACAACACATTAGTGACAAGGACCACATGTAAGGTCAGCGAGCGTTAGACTTTCACCCTTGATGCAACTTACTCCGCACAAAGTATTATACTGTATCTATTAACACTTGATTATCTAGCTTCCGTGTAAAATATGTACAGTAACTGTAACTCGTTGAATGGGGCTTGAGAAACCTTTATGTAAGGTTCAAATACTGCATGACTGCCTGGTTTTCAGCATCACCAGAACAGATTACGTTGATGTGAAGGATTTTTTTTTTATCCCAGAATCCAAGAAGCATCAATGAGCCCTTTTGTCAAAGGAGAGCAGCTTTCCATTCCAGGTTTCTTTCTCATCCAGATGCCTGTATTGAATGCATGTTGCATCATGTGCATGCATTACATGTCCATCACGTCTTTTTCGGTTGTGAAGCACTTTCAAAGCCATCATATTCTTGCGCAATAGGTCAGATTATATTCACTGTGACCATAAAAAATATTCTATTTTTCTTAACTTTGATTTTCTATGAATTATTTTACTACATAAATTAGTGAATGTACTTCTACAATGCAAATAAATCTCACTTGAATGAACATCCATCAAGAGATAAAGCATTGGCTGATTTTGTTAACAGTGAATAAATATCATTAGCTGGTGGACCATGCTGCTGGGCTGATTTGTTTCATGGAAATGGGACATTTTTAAGGAAGCTAATACATACAGATTCTTCTATGAACATGGCTATGCAAGGAAATGATTTCCTGTTAAATTCCAATTTTAGCCCAATATATAGCTGGGTCTTTTCTTGAGCTGCAACTAAAAAAATGTTGCAGTCTTTACTGGGGTGTCACAGTGTAATCTATACAAGAACCAGATCTGCCATTGACAACAATACATTTATACAATAAACTCAAAACAAAGCATTTAACAATAAACACATTTCCAACTTATTCAGGTGATGGAGTACAAACCATATAACAAAATCAGAATTAACACATTCATCTATGAAGAGCTGGAAAAATAAAACACTGCATGTCTCTTGTTTTAAGTCATACTTGGGAAACTTACAGTGTACATCCTACTAATTCTGACTGACATTAAGTCAAACTGAACGCAATCTCTGTAATCTTTGAACAGAAATATATAACAAAAGTGAAAATGAGCATGAATAGACTCTGTGAGTCATGCCAAACATTACTGGAAATGTGGCAAATACAGTTTGAAGCAGATTACTCTTTGTAGGTGCATGAAAAGTGATGTTTCCAAAAAGGTGCAAAGCAAATTTGCTTAGACAGATTCTGACTCCAATCCCCCCAGAATGAAAAAAACAACTAATGGGCTGAATAAAATGAAATAACAATACTGACTTTGGGGGAGTGAGTCTTGGTCTAGTCACCTGATAAAAGGGTCAGAAGAATCACAATATGCATACTGTACAAATATACAAGAGTTGTGGAGCATTAGGGTGAGCTTCACCAATCTTACGAGCAGCAAACACTTAGCCCTGCTGTCAAAAGCTTGTAAATTCAAACTCACATTGCCTCGATATGACTCAAATGACCAGCCTGTTTAAATAAATGTGAATGGCACATTTATAACAAGGGTTGACAGCAGTCCTCACAAGTAGTCTACACATCAGCCAAATGTGTGCAGTCATTGCCTGTTCCACAAAACAATATGCTAACCTTGCAAAGATACTAGCACTGCTTATAAAGTGGTGTTCTTAGACTACTGAGCATCAAACTTAGAGGCTTACATGGCTACAAAATCTGCAGGTCACACTGTACAAAAAGAGTTTGCATCCCCTAGTGTGACCATGGCTCAAATGTGTCCTTATTGAAAAAACACTCCCTAATATCCATTCAGGTCAACAGTGGTTCAGTTCTTCACCTGAAACAACAGTGTAAACCAAGGGGGCAAGACTAAGACACAGTGAAAACACACTCACTTCCATTTAAGGCAATGTGTCATTATTCATCAGGAGAAATCAGAAGAACATTTCTTTCCCCACCAGTCCATAACAAACCCTGAATGGATTAAATGCAATTTAAATGCAAGAACAAACAGCGCAGTTGTATCTCCTGTTACTGCAAAGACAGTAGTCACGTGAAGAACAAGTTAAAATAAAATTATATGGTCAACTGTCATCACATAATTCAAAACTAAAAATTCCTAATGGAGGAGCCACATATGATGGCATGTCACTTTATCACTTACAATGACTTAACTTAAAACGTGCATATCAGAGATGGTATAAATAACTAGAGTTGTAAACTCTTAATAGACACAGAGAAGCAAAAACTTAACTCTGCATGTATAAAAGAAAAGTGTGTGAGGCTATGTGATGAAAAACCAGAGGGGTTGATGAATAAGGAGGTAGGTGTTATTTTGAAAATTACAAAGACTAAAATCTGAGGCAGAGGTGTCTTGGGAGTAAAGGAAAATTTGGGTAAAAGTAGGAAATAAACTGGGGAAAGAAGTATTTGGTTAACAAGGAAATCCAAAGTCAAATGCAAACATTAAGACCAATCTTTTTGGGATTAATGTCATGGCGACTCTAGTCTGAAATGTACTGATCCTTGTGTGCTTCAGTGTCAAGGTCTGGTTTTTCAAACATATATCCATATATCCTGCATCTGTGTGTGCATTTTGTTTTGCTTTTTTTTTTTTTTTTTAAAGGAAAGTCTCTGCTGGCCTCAATAGCACAGCATCTTATAAATCCTCATTCAGCTCCCGGCTGTCTGTTCTAGCGATTTTTCGTGGTGGCGCCGTGTTCTCCCCCTCTGTTTGTTCTTGCTCTCGCTTTTTTGCTGCATTCTGTAAGAGAGAAACACATTTATCAAACCGTGAGCCACCAAACTGAGGGCCACAAATAAAACAATTAGCATCTTCCCTTTCTGTTAAGTATCTTTAATATGTTTACCTTTTTGTCCCACTGTTGATGAACATACCGCAGCAGGATGTTTGTCTTCTCTGTGACAATGACTGAGGAGGCACAACAGACACTGATTATATCATGAGAAAGTTAAAAGGATGCAGAAAAGTAAGAACGCAGCTAAAAATCAGCCTCTCCCATTGAAACGAATACTTTGATTTCTTCCGTAAGCAGTGATGTGTGCTTGGGGTATATCTTTTTCCTCAGACACAACTACAACGCACAGTCAGTTTGTGATATAAAATGAGCTGTAATCCTGCCTGCTCTGTAGACATGTCTGCAAGTCTACATACTTACTCTGCTCTGACGGATATTCCCGGGTTGGCAGATACACGGATGGCCGGCGGTTCTGAAAACAATACAGAGATTCATGTTTGCTCTATGAATTCATCTAATTCTCTCAGACACAAAAAAACCCAATAGTGCCACTGTGTGACAGAATTTTTAAGAACTAAATGACAACATAAATTGACATCATGACTTTTATCTCAACACACTGAATACAAGTAAAACCACTTACTGATGCTTTACACACAGAGTCTGCATGAAACCTGCTGAAGTTGTTTTTGTTGTAAACAGGCAGTCCTTTCAGGAACTCTCCCTGACGACAGAACAGGACAATAATAAACATAAACACCCTGCACGAAGTGAAAATCAAACAACTCCTACCTTTACATTTAAATCACGCTGGCGTCAATGTGTAGTTAGTGTTTGCACTGCTGTCCTATTAGCCTGACAGAAACACGGCTATTGAAGCCAATAACAGTGGATCATCGAAGCGAAAACATTTACTTAAACAACAGAGCACATGATCAGCAGTGACTCTACCTTCTCCATGTCTGTCTTCGTCCTCGCCGAGCGCCCTGACGGTGAAGACCAGCAAATGATACTGGTTCAGCTAACTAGCCACTAAGCCTTGTTGTCTTCGTCGTGGCCCGAGGTCTGTTTACTCGCTTAGACAGCTTCTCGCGGATGCTGACAAACAACAACGACTTAAGACTTTCAGCAAGCTCGCATCACAACACTTTTAAATCAGTCGAAAGCGTCCGCTCATGCTCGTGTGAGTGAAGAAAACAGTAGCTGCTCGTCCTCAGTGAGCTAACTCGCTACTTGTTCACAACTCCATTTTTGTTGTTCGTCTCTTCGGCGGGGGGCGGGCACATCCCGAGAGTCGAAGCGCCTGATTGGATGAGCGGCACCGGAAGCGTGAAGGGGCACAAAGGAAGCATATCGCTAATTGGCTATGAGGTGATTATGTAACAGATCGAGCGCCCAATACGAGGGGGGTTGTGGCACGAAGCTCAGATGAAAACAACACAATAATGTTGTGATACAGCAGTATTGTTCTTTTATTTATCTATTATATTGTATTGTATTTATTTATTTCTGCATCTTTATGAGTCGAGTGGTTGCTACTGATGCAATCCAGTTTCATCCTCTAATCTATATAAAAGAAGTAAACAAAGCGCCAAGCGATCCTTACTCTATTAATCTCTTTAAATGTTCAACATGAGAAAGGACCACAGGAAGTATCAATGGAGCATCATAAGAGTTTTGGTAAAACTCGCTGCCATTTACGCTTTCTAATAATTTCAGTCAACAACTACTTTTACACACATGCTTAACCTGCTACTGTAAAATGTGTGGGTATTTTTATTTTAACTGTGTATTAGTCAAATGCTAGCATGCGCTTCCAAAAAATGGAAAATATAAGAGAATGTCACACATCTAAAATATTTTCATCACTAATGTGCCAATTTTTCTCCTCACTTCAACTACATCTAACAATTGCTAACGGATTTCAGGGTCACCCTGCCTGATGTCCCACAGGACTACCAGAATTAGTTTAATATTTAAATAGTGAATAATCCTTCCCACCAGCTCCTGAAACATCTTAAATTAACCTATAACTGTGACCTATACCTTGGTCACACATAGAAGATGGCAGCCAATCCTAAAGGTAAAACATTTGAAGCACAGATTTCTCAACTGCAAATGCATGAACAATGTGCAGGATGTATTTATTTATTTATTTATTTATGTTATAAAGTCAAGATCTGGTGTTTACATTTTTTGAAGCACTTTTTTCACATGCAAACAAATCAATAAATCTGTGACCACTGAATGATTATGACCAACATAGTATGGATGAAAAATAACTGAAACTACCATTCTTCTTTTCACCCAAAGAAAATGCAACTTGTTTGACAAAGGCCAGTTTTCATTCTCCCAACCATTATTCATGAGGTGGGAATGCCAAACCCAATCCACACCCAGTATCAACAGTCAACCCAATATACAAGTCCTTAGCTGACCATTGTCAGGATTTCAAGACCAGTGTCTGTTTATTGAAAGTCTTGCAGGTTTTCAAACAGGATCGTTCAGTGTGAGAGCGATTTCCGTCCCTTCAACATACGTCGCAGAAGCACCTCAATGCCGCTTGGTGAGCTGAGCCTCTTGATCCAGCCGTGGGTCCTCTTGCGTTTGATGTTCTTGGGCTGATACTCTGTGCCTCTTTTCCGTGTCCGTACCTGCTGGTATTGCCACGGGAGTTGCTGGAACACTCCTGAACCCTCGGCTTGTGAAGAGAGTGGCCCACATCTGGAAATCTGAGGCCCTACAGATGCTCTGGGCACAATCCAGTTGCTGAATAATCTAAGGTGGGAGATGCCAGTCACAGCATGGTTCGCTGCAGGGATGCTGTTGAAAAAGGCCCAACGTGAAACTGTTATCAACAAGTGCAAGTATGCATTATGGCTGAACAATTAATAAAAAATATAGCTACATTGTAATTTGGCCAAGTGCAATATCAAGGTCAGAGGAGCTGTAATGTCACATTATACCCATATAAATGAAGTGTTGTGGTATTAAATGGACAAATCACATTCTCCAGATGTGAGAGCATTTACTTTTTTGATTCAGCAAAAATCACATCACCATTTTTTTCAGTTGAAGTTAAATAAAAATTCCCACTAAAACGTGTGGCAATTATTACAATATACATTAAATTCTAATATCAACATTATATATGACCAGTGTAATACATTTATATTTCTGCTTCTTGTATGTGGAGTAGTCTCCAGCGTGGATCGTCTACTAGTCATTTAATACGTATAATCACAAGAGTTAATAAAAGAAAACAGATAATAAT
>JAOXYL010000071.1:15893314-15906209 GCA_028564955.1 Terapon puta
ATTGGCCATCACCAAACTAAATACACCATAACCACCATAATCAGCAGTCAACTATCTGCCTGCACGGTTAACTAGCCACGTTGCTAACGAAGCGCTGAACTAGCCTGTCCATGTTAGCATCGTTAACAAACCATGCTGAACAAAAATTCTTCCCTGCTGGTTGTTCAACAGGAGAGGCGGTGAGCTGTGTTACCTGGAGAAATGGGTTACTGCTCGCAGGCGGGAAAGAGACGCCAGCATGAGGTTCATTTTGAGAGGTTTACGGAGTTGACACAGGCATAAGAGGAGTGAATGTCACCGAACAACCAACACAGCCAACATGAAGCGACGTGATTGGCTTAGAGCTCTCAGCCAATTGAAAGGCATTTTGCTGGATGACGTAATATATTGGTTCCCGAATAAAGTTTTTAGGTTAAACTCAGCGACAAAATATTTTTCTCATTTTTTAAAACGATTTTGTCACGATTCTCTATGCATCACTGTGTAAGCAGTATATCTCTTTTTAACCTAAAATAATGTCAAATAAATAGAGTTTTATTTCCCCTCAACAGTCAAACGGCTCTATAGCCTTGTCAGTATGCAGTAGCCTGCTGCAACTTCTTTATTCCATGTCTCGTTAAGTCTTGCACACAATCCCCCAGAAGTAATATGAAATATTCTTTAAAGTCTGTTAAGCAGTGTGCAACAGAAACCATGCAAAAAACGTTAGGGTTAGGGTAAGTTAGGTTAAGTTTTTTTTCTCCCAGCAAGTACCTTTCCATTATAAACAAACTACAGCTGATCCTCACAGTAACAGTGAACTAGACTGAAGTTTTTATAGAATCACAGCAAAAGCTTTGTGCATGGCCACACCATCCCCTTCATGCCTCAGCCAAGGTTTGGACAAGGTGAGATTAATTATTCAAATTAGCATGTGTGTGGGTTAAGTTAAGTTCTTCTACTGATACTTTCAGCTCCTGTGTGAAAATAATATGAGAGGGTGCGGCGTGATAAATGTGGTGCCTTTGGAAATAATGACTCTTTTTCGAGGATCGTGTCAAAACAACTCAGGATTTCTCATTTCGACGCACTATAAGATTGCTGTGCCGGCGCAGTGTTGTTTGTCTCAAGAAGGAAAATGTCCTCTGTTATAATGCAGTCTCTCCGCTGATGAATCCTCCTACAGGCAGTTAATTGGCCTAATTGATTTTTTAAAGGTGTATTAAAACACCATTGTTAGCGGCTGCCGCTTACAGCAGCTGCCAAACAAGAGCAGAAAGTGGCACAGTTGTTGGCTCCGCGCCCCGTGAACGTCCCAGCTGTCTGCTCGGTGACAGGCACCGGCCTGTCCCGGCCTGCAGCTCCGACATGTCGACGAGACTCCTCAGACACCACAGAGGGAGACTGCACATCTTCATCGAAACTTAAAGGGCGCTCAGCCCTCCAGTGACACAGCCGCAGCAACAACAACAACCTCCTTTTAGTTTTTTTTTCAGGTGTCACCTAATGGGGACGCAGTTCAGATGATGATTTCAAATCCGGATGGAGGAAGTGAAATGGCATCACACGTCGGTGCATGGTCACAATTACCCATTCTCATCATTTCTGTCACTCTCCCCGGCCCCGCACGCACGCACGCTTTTTTTTTTTTTTGCTTTTCTGTCAGCCTTGGCAACAAGGACACGCGCCTCTCCCATTGGCCCGCCGTCGGTGTGCGGCCGCCGTCTATTCGCCCTGCGCGCTGCCACTCAGGAGCGTCAACGCTGTGTCTGCTGCGGATGCAGGGCAGGGTAGGGTCTGCTCCGAGTGCGCAGTGGATGCTTAGGAGAGGGGGGAAAAAAGGAAAACATCATTGCAACGTTATCGTGATGGGTGTCTTCTTGAAATCCAACTGGCACGCTTTCATGGATGCACTTTCCAGCTCGAGTCCCTCCATGTTTTGTGGATGCGGTGTGATGAGGCTGGCGATGAGCTCTCAGTATTGTGCAGCATCTCTAGCGTAGACAAATTGTTGCACCAAATGCAGCGTTTCCCTGACTTGAGCGTCGTCGACCCCTGACTGTCATCTTTTGGTGCAGACTTTCTAATCTCAATCACGCATCCTGCAGGTAAGGAGCGGATTATTTATTTTTCCTAGTGCATCTTGCTGTCTAATTAGCCCTTGTTTACTGTGCCACATAAAACCATCAGCATGAATAAGCAGCTGCACGATGGCTGCGCGCATTTGTCCTGTGACAGCGCAGAAATAATAGCTCCATCAATAATATACGTGCAGCAATCATGGCCCTCAGCACGAGAATGACGGATTTTTAATCGTTTTTCTCATTTATGATGCGATCCCTTTTCATTGGGCCTGTGTATGACATTTGTAAAAATGCCCTTCACTGTGCAATTGTATTATTGTGAAACCTGACACGTCCGATGATTGAAATAAGGAGGATTCTGTTTCGGTTTATGCATTTATAATTTGGAGTCAGGGGATTTTAGAAGCAGCTAAACTGTAGGACATTTGTGCAGTAGGCCTCATTTAGCCTAAATTAGGATATAATGGTTTCCTTTTTTTTAAGTATATGCATTTTATGTGCCTATATTATGCCAGGCTGCGCCACACTGTACCCTGTGCAGAGCCATGTAGTGGAAATAGAGCAGCACACTCTGTACCAAATGTGTGTTACTGTAAGACTTGGCAGACACATCAACCTACATTTTCTAACATGGCAGAGTAACCTTCAGCCTGTTTGACTTTGGGGTTAGTGGTTTTGAGATGCCGGCCCACATGCAGCCACATTCAGATCCAGGTTGTGAGGGACAGTAGGTCAGGGGGAGGCTCCCTGATTTTAAAGACAGGGCTGCTGGCTGGTGCTGATGCAGTGAGTTGTTTTAATGAGGTGCAGCTGCATCTCAATGCTGGGGTCCTCCACGTTGGCTACCAAGGTTAGGTGACGCTGTAAAACTGTCATCAGCAATCACTTCTGAGGACTTCCCTGTGTGGACACCTTTACTTTACCATGTACCACTTGTAGCTGATGTCACCGCATGGTTCACGTTAAAATCAGAGACCAGCTTCAAAATGAAAGAACCATCACAGATGGTGCATGTTGCATAGGTAGGTAGGTAGTTAGATAGATAGATAGATAGATAGATAGATAGATAGATAGATAGATGATAGATAGAAAGAAAGAAAGAACGGATTGTGGTGTTGATGGATACATAAACACATTTGGAGTATAAAATCAAGCCCACTGCGGTTTTTAAGACTGACAGCTGAGCTGCAGTCTAGTGTGTTTCCTCATTGTGTCAGTGTTCCATTTTGATGTTTGCTGAAAGACAGGCCTCTTAGTCAACATGCACTTGGCTCCTGGATGTAACTGG
The DNA here is from genome assembly GCA_028564955.1 of Terapon puta. Taxonomy (NCBI): domain Eukaryota; kingdom Metazoa; phylum Chordata; class Actinopteri; order Centrarchiformes; family Terapontidae; genus Terapon; species Terapon puta. The sequence goes on from JAOXYL010000071.1 coordinate 15,896,666, forward strand.
AGAGCACTTGATGCACTGACCTTCAGGCCATCCTTCCACAACCACCACCAACAACAACACACACACGCGCACAAATACATGCACGCATGAACGCCTCCCGTGCAGATGCAGACACAGCCATCTTCATTTTCACCTCACTATAGTGCTAGACATAAAAGTGTTTAATTAATTTACCATGTAAATATTGTACTTAACCAAAAGCAAAGACAACACAATGAAACTATCGCAAATGTAGTTTATTATGGATTTATCGCAGTGATTATGTGTAAAACTTGGATTAATTTAGAATAGCATTCTGCACTGAAAGAGGATTTGAAGTGTTGTGATAGTATTTTTTTTTGCATGACTTTAATTTGGATAAAATCTTTAATAATAAAAATATGAAATCCTAGCTTCCACGATAAAGAAATGAAAATAATAAAAGGTATAAAATATTCAGCATTTTATTGTGTCCCTCAGCAACTAGATGCCTTATCATTCCACATGAGCATTAAGCGTAATAGGTACAGAGTAATGTGCATACTGGTTTACATTTTCTGTAACCAGGAAACAATAAGGCTATACTGTGTTGATGGGAGTCTTCCCGCTCTGTTTCCTAGAGATAACCAGCCTATGTTTGTCTGAGAAGTGACTAATGTGCTTCATTTGCACAACTGCCAAAATGCACTTTTGCTGTGACTGGACCTGGGAAGAAGAACAAAGACTGTTTTTCTCTCATCTCCACTGGAAACAATATATCTTGGAAAACGTCTGTAATACTGCTGTGAGCCATGCAGTCTGCAGGCATGTACACAGTCATGCCCTGTGAGTGGTGTTTTCTATTTATACACAGTATATCCTGGTTCTGACCATGTGGAATGGAGGGGTTATTAATAGCAAATATCTTGGTCGGCTTGCCTTCACTGACATTGAAACTGGAGCACGGCACACGTATTGTTTTTGTGTTGTCTGCTTATGAACTTGGAATCCTTGAATGTTAAACTGCATCGTCACCTGGGTGAGTGTGTTTGTAGATCTTTATTAGGGCTGTTGGAGCTGAATTTATTCTGGTTATCCACTGTTTTGAATTTGCGTTGCATTAATTTGAAAGCATCCTTGTTCTTGGTTCATTTCACTAGACACCGTCTGTGGTCTGATGAAAGGATAAAGAAGACCATTTCATTGTAACTGCGTTGCTAGGAAACAGCTGGAGTCCAAATTTATAGGAATCAAGAGAGGACCCAATTTCTTTCTTTTGTGCTGCTGACATTTGCAAACACCGCAACAGGAAATAAACCTGGAACCATGACACAATGCTTGTGTTAAAAAAAGAGTTAGTCAGAGAAGGATAACAAAGATCACAAACCCTCACCTGTGTTTATACATTATCTTTTTTTCCATTTTGTGCTCTCATCAACCCAGCTAATCTGCTAAGAATGTGAGGGATGATCTCCTTATTTTTATTTGTGTGATGTTGTTTTTGCAGGGAGGCACCATGCTTACAAGTATCACTGAAGGGATACTGTGCTGCCTGACTGGAAAGGCTGCCAGTCTGGTCTTGCCCCTGGAGTCATCAGAGCCCTCTGATGGTTTCGAGTTTGTGGAGGTGAAACCTGGGAGAGTCCTGCGAGTGCGGCACATTGTCCCAGAGCGGCAGCCTGTAGTAAGAGAAGAGCACGTTGCAGGCGAGGAGAAGGCGGATGGCGGCTGCGATAACGACAGCTCTCCTGAGGATTTCAGTGATGAGAGCAGCACTGGCAGCAGTGTCCACTGCAAGAGGAAGATCACAGTCTACCGCAACGGCCAGCTGGTGATCGAGAATCTCGGTGATGTACTGCACTCTGAGATCCTGCAGTGTCAGGATGGGGATCTTGAGCCTTGCAGCACAGTAGAGGTGGAGCTGGCTGACTACAAAGAAATGCCCTCTTCTCCGGACCCCAATCCCGTTCCTCCTCCTGTTCCTCCATCCCTCGGAGAACAGAAACCTGCTCCACCTCCTCGCCGCCGCCGTCGCAAGCCCAAGCGCACAGTGCTGATCGACTCAAAGAGGGTGATCTCAAGCTGCAAAGGGACGCATTCGGACGTTGCGCTGTTCTTTGTGCACGGTGTGGGGGGTTCTCTGGACATTTGGAGCAGCCAGCTGGACTTCTTCTCTCGGCTTGGCTATGAGGTCATCGCACCCGACCTAGCGGGGCACGGAGCCAGCACTGCCCCACAGATTGCAGCAGCTTACACTTTTTATGCTCTTGCAGAGGACCTTCGGGCCATCTTTAAGAGATATGCTCGTAAACGCAACATTCTGATTGGCCACTCATATGGGTGAGAATTTGTTGTAAATTGATCAACAGTGAACATGTGTCTGAAACAATTAAACAGCTGATCACTGTTCACTTATAGTTCCTCTTAAAATTTATGTAGCAGTAATTAACATGTCTCATTATATCTCTTCCAGAGTGTCATTTTGCACTTTCCTGGCCCACGAATATCCCGATCTGGTCCATAAGGTGGTGATGATCAACGGAGGCGGTCCCACAGCTCTGGAGCCCAGCCTATGCTCCATCTTCCAGCTGCCATCTTGTGTCCTGCACTGCCTGTCGCCCTGTCTGGCCTGGAGCTTCCTCAAGTAAGACATAATTGACAGTAGAAAGGGTGACCAATTGCAGTAGCTTCTCTCATCACATGCTAGTTGATATCAGGAATTAAGGAGTGATGCAATAAATACATAAACACATTTTACTTTCTTTCTCTCACCTGCAGAGCTGGATTTGCCCGTCAGGGTGCCAAAGAAAAGCAGCTGTTGAAGCAGGGCAATGCCTTCAATGTGTCTCCGTTTGTCCTGCGAGCCATGATGAGTGGCCAGTACTGGCCTGAGGGGGATGAGGTCTACCACGCTGAGCTCACTGTGCCAATTCTTCTGGTTCATGGCATGTGTGACAAGTTTGTGCCAATGGATGAGGACCAGCGCATGGCAGAGGTAGACTTAATATCACATATGAGTGCTGATTCATCATATGATGTTGCATATGAAATGTCTTATTTGCATTGTTATGTTACCTGTTTTAATGTTCTGCATTCATTTTTTTCTCCTTTTCTAGATCCTCTTATTTGCATTCCTAAAAGTTATTGAGGAAGGCAGTCACATGGTCATGATGGAGTGTCCAGACACCGTTAACACCCTCCTCCATGAGTTCTTTCTATGGGAGCCTGACATGTCCAGAAAAGACAGCAGCAAGACAGACACAGAGAAGACTCTTGCTCTCAGTGACACTCTCCACACACTTAAAATCAATAAGTCTATGGACAAATAACCGAACAAATAATCATGGAACCAAGCAGAAGGCCTTTATCTGGCATGTGTTCTTAAGGCTGCTTCCAGGCTGAGAGCTGTTATAAACAGGGCCACATCTTAAGGATGCGGACGGCCACTGGTGCTCAAAGATAAAGCAGGACTTGGGCATGGCGCCAACCAGGGAATGGTGGAAGGAACATAAAGGGGAGAGGAATGGATGCAAATACACAGTCAGTTTATGCTTCGCTTTTTGATACCAGTTTGTTCTCCATCATGTCATGTGTGCAATACAACACAACACCTGGAGGTCAAAAGGACTACTGTCCATTCGTGATGTGTGTATGAAAAAGAACTGACTACTACAAGATGCAAAAAGCGTTAAGTTCGTGAAATGGTGTGCGAATATCCTCACCTTTATTACCAATATTTTCAATATTCTGTAAAGTTCTACCTTTACAAAATGGTCTTACATCTGCTTTTAATGGGAAATATGTGGTGAACTGAGGAATTACATAATGCCAGTATGATGGTGAGGGACAGTTTATAATAGGACTCAAGTTTGAAATGGGTTAAAGGCATTAAATATATAGAGATGTACATGCAAAATGTAATTAATAATTGCACCACATACATTCATAGACTACACTATGCCAGGAGGAGAAACACAAAAATTCATTTTTCACCCACAATCCAGCTGCTTATTAACCACATTCATTCCATGTACAATGTATAACATTTCAGACACAAAGACTCACAATCACAGCTATTGTCAAAACAATTGGCTCATTGATTTCCACATTACAGCAATTTATTTTCCATATATTGAACTCTAATATAAAATCTAAATCCAAACAGCTATCTGTGTCTATGTTAAGCACAATGTAACCAATTCATAGTTGCATGAAAATTAAGTAATATTCAATGAGAGATGTATGTCAACTGGTTGCAAAACAGATATAAAACAAAACATGGATGCTAAAAAGGTTCTCCTCCTTTAATCTAGCACCCATTTCCTCAATAGTTTATAATATCCTAAGGATACAAAGTACTAAGGCCCTGCATGAATTCAGAACATGAAAAGGTATGAGGGATGTTTCGGACAATGACAATATATTCTAATATTGAAGAAAAAAATCCAGTGCACTCCTTCCTTATCAAATAAGTGTTCCTTTTGATGTGTAAGTATTATTTTGCCTTTATTTTTTAATTATTTTGAAACAGCAACTGCCATAACAAATTGTGGTTGTATTAACCGCTTTAAGCTGTTGTGTCTCTAAGCTGATAAATGCAAAACAAGAGTGTGCTCCCGTACTACTTTCAAGTCCACCCTATTTATCTAATAGTGTCAGACAGAAAGACTGAGCTAAACATAATGCTCCCCGAAAGACATTCATTCATGGGTGCTGCTTTGTCTCATACTGGGACAGTGAGGTGCAAGTAAAAGTCTAATAAGCTCCCCGACAGTGCTCATCTGTTGACCGGAAAGTTCATGCTGTTTTGAATGGCTGAAGGTGTAAATTGACAGATTGGTGAGACCAAATGTCCAAAGCTTAAAATCAAACATGTGTCAGCCAAAGGAGAAGGTCCCCCTAAGGAGAGGGACGTTTGTACTGACCATGCTGGTCTGTTATATATGCATTTTGACAGAGTGCGGATGCAACAAGACTGGTTTTATGCAAATGGAACAAAATAGAGAGAAACTAAGCAGAAAACCTGGCACTGACACCTCAAAAATATTATATGTTCTCTATGGACTTTCCAAAAACCAACAAGTGCTGCTGATGCAATGTACTGTATGTCTCCTTTGGTGTAAAAGGTCAGTAAAACTGTATGGACTACAGGGTGCACATGTACTTCCTCTTATGCTAAAAGTGTGCATATACAAATTGTTAGTGCTCATATGTGCTAAATCTTTTTGTGGTTAACAAAATGTGTTACTGTTATTGTTGCATTTATTCATGGGAATCATAATATATGCACTGCCAGAATGTAGATGCATATAACATTATATAGCCTATCAAAACTGTTGGATTCAGTGTATGAATGTGCCTTTCCTGGCATGAAATAAAACAGATGTTCACAGTCTACACGTGATTTGGTTGTTTGTTTGCAGTCAGCATTTTTTCAGGGGGCATTGAATGTAACAGCGCTACAACAACTTCAGGATAGAAAAATACAAACGTGACTTTAGTATAGTGTAGTATAAGGGGGAAAAATCTATTTCAAGGCTTCCTTTACATAAAAATTAGACCGATTATTTATTCACTGTGACTATGGCACATAGACTTAATAAGGCTGTATGCATAAATGTCATGATCTGATGCAGGATACAGTCATTTTAGTCAAACCATCTATCCTCATCATTATTATTTTTGCTTATTTCTGATAATAGTCTAAACTAACTGAATTTATTCATCAGAAATTCCATGTGACCAGTATTTGCAATATGTAATATTTAAAGCTTTTTTTAAAATCAGTTTTATTGAGATTATTTTAATTTACTTACTAATCATTTAATGTCTGGTTGCTTCAATTTACACAAAAATAAAAACAAAATGGTAAAGTGATCATCTTGTGTCAGAGAAACAGATGGCTGAGTTGAAACACTATGGTAATACCAACCTAATACGTTTGTTCAGATAGATTTTCTTTTATTCAGTTTTTTTTCAGATCTGAAGGAATCATTGAGGGCATGCTTTCATTTTTAATGATGAGTACAGTATATAACAGGATAAATTAAAAAGGAAAATCAGCAGGTAACAGCAGAACAAAATAAAATCAGTTGCATTCAAGAGCAGAAGTTTGTTATCATGGTCTGTTTTAAATTGACCTGTAGGTGGAATTGTTTTAAGTCAAAGTCAAAGTCAACTTTATTGTCAAGTGCACTATATATACCAGATATACAGCACAGATGAAATTACAATCTTCTCTAACATACAATGCAAACAAGCAGTAACAGTAATAAAAAAAAAATAAGGAAAAAGTCAAATGTAAAATAATTTAACAATAATTTAACTGTGAGTGAGGTAGTTGAAAAGAAAGTGGGATGTGCAAGGATGGGGGGGTGTCAGTACAGCGACACAGACAACACCTGTCAGCATCAATTAAGTTAATATTTACTTTAGTCAGTGAAGTAAAGATTAAATCTAAACTCGTGTTTTCATCCATCGTGTGACGTGCCATCACAGCCGCCCTCCGATTGGCTGAGCGTGTCCCATGCGTGTTGTGGTAAACACTCTCCGAGGTGCGCGTGCATGCGTACAAACGTTAATGGAGGACGTCGATCTACTCACAGGGAGCCTAGTTAGCAAGCTGTCGTCTCTCTCTTCTCCTTAACACTGCTGTTACCACTGACTGAGAGCTGTTCACAACGCAAGGAAACGACGCACGAGTCAATTAGGTGGAGGCGGTAAGCGTTTGCATGTCGAGTTATCTCTTGACCATCCCACAGTGTCAGCTTTTAACTCACGATGCTAAACTGACGGCTAAACTAGCCGGAACAGCTGCACAGCTAGCGTCGGATATAGTCTATTTCCTGGAGGTGTTGTACCCGACTTGGCTATTGGCAGTTTCAGTGTAGGTGTCGTCTATAAAAGTAAAGTGAAACTGTTGTTAAACGACGCTCTAATAGATAAACGAGCTCTTATTTCATATATAACCAAGTCGCAAGCGAATAAGAAAGACAGCGATGGCTAAGTTTGCTAACGAATGAGTTAGATGCGATGTATACTGGCTGCATTGGCGTCTGTACTCCAGGAAATAGTCGCATCCCGTCTCAGTGCTAAGGTGAAGTAGCTCGCTAACCTACATTTTCTTGCAAGAGACGATGCAACCAAGGTCTCACGTTCTTTCTCAATAGTGTACATTAATAAATGTCGTCGTGTATTTGATCAGATGTAAATGGGAAACACCCAGGCTATCAGGCTAGCTCTGCTATGGCAGTTAGCTTTATTTAGCAGCTGAGCTAATGTTAGCTGAATTAAAGAGACGCGGATCTATCCAATCATAGCCGGTTAAAGGTGTTACCAGCCACAGTTCACTCGTCGACACACAGAGACCGGCCTCTTCGATTTGTACACATGCACAGTGTAATAGTGATAACTATAATAATGTTGGCCTAATGAAATTATGAATTCGCACTGTCTTATATGATCCAACTTGACATCTCTGTAATTAATACGCTTTTAAAAATCTTAAAATCTTAAGTTTTTCTTTCAACTTTGTCGGAAAGGTAATCAATCTACTGTTTATTGTTCTGGTCTTAGTGGACTTTGTTGTGTCACTAGAGTGTTTTAAATAAAGAGGTGGATCCCCTCATGTATGCAGATGAACATATGATTAAAAGTACCGCGTGATATACTATAGCAGTAACAACACTGCCCATTACGACCTGGATAATAATCATATCATATCTGCGATCCATCCATGTAGTTTTTTTCTAACCAGTGATTCTCTGGTATCGGTAAACCATGTTATGTTCCATTTCCTGCTTGTTTTTTGCCTCCAAAACTATTAATTCTTTAGTCATAAGTCAACATGAGTCAGAATTGCTGTGTGGTGCAGAAGGATTCATTCACCCTGACTGGCAGCTCCATGATGAGCCGCTCATCCTGCACTACAGTGATGACATTAGGCTCAGCAGTGGTAGTCAGAGGAAGTGGTGGAGTTGTAGTCAAAGCAGAGTCTGGATCTCTGGTGGGTTTTTCACTCTTATGTTCAGTATCAAGGATTAAAGGTATGACTTTAGCTGGAAGCCTCATAAGAACTTGAGGAGCTACAACCACAGCAGAGTGTGGTTCTGAGCTGACTTTCAGAAGTGGGAATAAGAAGAGCGCCTGAGTGTTGTTCTGGGTTCTGGGATTTGAGGATATTGTCAAAGCCATTGTGGTTAGGAACATTAGCAGGAGGATCATCAGCCGGAGTAAGAGCAGGTGGAGAGGTTGTCGCTACAGCAGAGTCAGAGTCTCTGGTGGACTTCTCATCCCTATGCTCAGGATCCAGGACTGAAGGTATTACATCAGCTGGAAGGCTAATAGGAGGTGAAGGAGCTGAAATAACAGCAGAGTCTGTCTAGATCTCTGGTCGAGTCCTCTCTCTTACACTTAGGTTCCAGTATCGAAGGGGTTATTTTAGCTGGAGGGGTCACAGCAGGTGGTTGTGGACTGGCTGCTGGACAGATTCAGTCGGGCTGAATTTCACATCCTCCCGGTTGACAGCAATGACTGGGGGTTCATCAGTGGTGTTCACAGGAGATGGTGGAATTATTGCCATGGCAGCATGTGGATCTGGACTTCAACTGGAGGGCTCATAGGAGGTGGAAGAGCTTGAGTCACCACAGATGTTGGGTCTTCTCCTACTTTACTGAAGCCAACTTTGGCAGGTGGTTCAGCAAGAGGGGTGAGAGGAGAAGGTGGAGGAGAAACAGCACAGCCTTTTTTTAGTTTGGATCAACAATGCTGTGCTGGTTTAGCCTGCCTAGTTGTCAAACTTACCTTGGTAGTTGTAAAGGCTGGAGGTTCGGTAATCGGGGTCACTGCACTGAGAGTCTGAAACAGCGCACAGATTTGGTGATGGTGTTGAGCACATCTGTTGAGCTTCTTCACCAGGACTTCTGGTGTGTGACCCTGTTTAACCTTCTCCTGAACAGACAGGACTATGGATAAGTGGATCTGACCATGCATGGAGGATAGAGCACTGGAGCCCCTGTCCTTAGCGGTTTGGTCACACCAACAACCATTGTGCACACCTGCTGGGAGGGCGTTTGGAGGAGGCAACCAGGGACACCAACTCTCTCACTACCTCTTGTAGGCTGAGCAGTTTGGGGCCACGGTCCTCCTGTTACTGCTCGTCAGGCTCCTTGCATAGTTTTGTGCCTTATTGATGATCTTGGGTTGTCTGCAGGTTTGAAACATTTAAATTGGGATTAACAAGCATGACCGAGAAAGCAGAGATCAGAGATGATCCAGTACAAGTACACACCTCACATATTTACAGTCAAACATAGTGAAAATAGAATAGAGAAAATCTGATGCATGTGTGCCATTGCTAAATATCATTATGGCCTAGAACTGCACAAAATATGTATCAGTGGTACTTCTTACCCAGAACAATACTTTAGATTAGGAATACTGTAATAAATGTCTTCTGAGTTCAACAGTATTATTAGTAGTAATTATATCCTAGACAAGATTGGATGTAAGTACAGTCAAAATAATGTTTCAACATAAGGCAATAGTTCTGTAGCAGTTGAAAGACTTTATATATATAGCAACAAGT
>JAOXYL010000071.1:15906309-15917156 GCA_028564955.1 Terapon puta
ATATTTGAAATAATTACATGACCTATTTTAGACATTTGCTTGCAATTATTCAATTAAGCAACAGGGATAGAGGATGCATTTATAGATGCCATTCTTTGTGAACAAACCTAATGATATTATTCTTTATTTAAAAGCATACTGAATCAAAATGCATAAAAATTACAATTTCCCCATTTACAATTTACAGGTGCTTCCATTTAGCTTTGGGATGGCTTCAGATGTAGTTTCCCAAAACCATGGTTCCAAGGGGATTATGACTTTTTACCCCACCATCGAAGAATTCAAGAACTTCACCCGCTACGTTGCGTATATTGAATCCCAGGGTGCACACAAAGCAGGCCTTGCTAAAGTAAGTATTGACACACCGTGTGAGTTCACACAGGCCGTATTAACAGACCTTGTGATGTTTATGGGATCTTTTTTTTTCTTTAGCTGCAAAAAATTGTTTTTTTTTTTCTCTGAAATAATTTATACAAACATTATTTCATTTGTTGTTTCATTTAAAAGAAATAAAACAATTCAAACTTTTTAAAAATCTGTTGAGTAATCTTAATAACAAATAGAAGAACTCACTATCCTCTTTTCTCCTCCAAGATTGTCCCACCAAAGGAATGGAAGCCCAGAGGGTCTTATGATGATATTGACGATTTGGTAATACCTGCACCTATTCAGCAGGTGGTGACTGGCCAGTCGGGCCTTTTCACTCAATACAACATTCAGAAGAAGTCCATGACTGTCAGAGAGTTTCGCAAGATTGCCAACAGTGACAAGTGAGCAGTACAGAAATAAAGGATATTCAAGGCTTTTATTTATTTAAATTTTTTAATTCTTAGTAATCTAATACGGCTGCCGTTGTTTTTTTTTTTTTGTTATGGTGTTGGTACTAATGTGATGTTTGATGTTATTTTATAGGTTCTGTAGTCCACATTATGATGACTTTGAGGAGCTGGAAAGGAAGTACTGGAAGAATGTGACATTTAACCCTCCCATATATGGCGCAGATGTCAATGGAACATTATATGATCCTGTGAGTTATCGCTTGAATATTCATCAGTATTGATGGTTTTTCCCATGGCTGTCTGAGCATGTGCTGATGTGATACATAAAGGTCTGTTGATCACAGCGGTGTCTGTCACCTCCTTTAGCTTGTGTTATCTGCTGTTTTCCTGCAGGATGTCAAAGAGTGGAACATTTGCCATCTCGACACCATTTTGGATACTGTTGAACGTGACAGCGGCATCACCATCGAGGGTGTTAATACACCCTACTTGTATTTTGGCATGTGGAAGACAACCTTTGCATGGCACACTGAGGACATGGACCTTTACAGTATCAACTACTTGCACTTTGGAGAACCCAAATCATGGTGAATACAATAACAATTATTTTCTCGAATGCTTGATTCTTATACATTCTTATAAAATGTCATACAGAAATTGCAGGTTTCCTATTTTATATTAGTTGACACTAAAAGCTTCATGCAGCAGAGGATCCTATCTCAAAATGCTTTTTTTCTAAAAAGTTGACTCTTTTTTGATAGACTAATTTAGCATCATCTAATAGCACATGGCATAATCTATACAAATGGGCCTAAAATCAGTTTGCTGTGACTAAGACAGCTGATATGTATGTGTGCAGGTACTGTGTCCCTCCAGAGCATGGGAAAAGATTGGAGCGTTTGGCTAAAGGTAAGAGACCAGTGGATTATTTTTTGTGGGCATGTGTGTAAAGTATATGGCTGTTATCTATCATCAGCTCTAAAACATTGATATGTGCTCTCTCCTTTTAGGGTTCTTTCCCGGTAGTTCACAAAATTGTGAGGCATTTTTGAGGCACAAAATGACTCTCATCTCTCCCTCGATACTGAAGAAGTATGGCATACCATTTGATAAGGTATGTGTAAAGTATTTGGTTTTGTATCTCAAACAGAAGATCTCTTCCTCATTCATACAACCCAAGAAAAATGTCTGATCTGCGTTAACTAATTATTTTATTACTCTTCCTAAGATTACTCAGGAGGCTGGTGAGTTCATGATAACTTTCCCCTATGCCTATCATGCTGGGTTCAACCACGGTTTCAACTGTGCAGAATCTACCAACTTTGCCACAGAAAGATGGATTGAGTATGGCAAGCAAGCCGTTTTGGTGAGAACCGCCAAATGAGATAAAAGAGAACCATACTTAATCTTATTTAAATTAAGTTTTATCTTTTTAGTAAGAATATAAACACACAATCAGTGAGTAACAGTTGTCATTTTAACCTTTGTCATTTGTTCTTTCTTTACTTTTAGTGCTCATGCCGTAAAGACATGGTGAAGATTTCCATGGATGTATTTGTAAAGAAATTCCAGCCAGATCGCTATATGTCGTGGCTGGCAGGGCGGGATTTGACACCCATTGATCACTCACGACCCACTCCAGAGGCTAAGGAGTTCCTGGGAGATTCCTTTAATGATGTCACCAGCAACAATAGTAACTCCACAGACAGCTGTGGAGGTGACGGTGAGCGGAAGAGGTAGGTCATTTACTATAGGAAAGAATGGCCTGTAGGTGTGTTTGTTTTTTTTTTTTTTTTTTATTTAATTTTTTTAATTTATTTGTATATCATGAAATGTTTTACCACGTGCTTGGGGTGTTTTAGCACTCCTGGTTATTTTTGCATTCTCTTTTGGGATTGTTAGCCATGAAAAGTTCAGTGTCCCTGTGACTAGACTCCATCATCTTTATAACCTTGTCTGTATGTCTTTTGTTGCTTTCAGTGCATTTGGCTAAATTGAAAAAAATCCCCACTGGTTGAACAGTTGAAAGTATACACTGATGGATTTAAACATTATTGTTTTAGTAAATGCTCTTTTCTAAAGCCATTCAAAGTATTAGTCAATATTCAGTTAAAAAATGTGTTTTCATCAAGATAAACATTTGGCTGCAGTAAGATATTTGTTAATAGCTGGCCAGTGTTGATATCTCTTTCATAGCTGACACATCCAGAAGCCTTTCCCAACAAGTGAAATAGTGCCTTTTGAATTCTGTAGATACACTTGTGATTGTTCTGTACCCTTGTCTTTTATCATAATTTAAAAGAATTGGGTTAAAGTCTCCTGTTCCCAACTGTTTTCGACCCCCTGTCTGTTTGGAATATCTTCAGTGCTACTCAGAGGATAGAGACCAAGAGACACAGAGTATGTCTGGAGGTGCCTGAGGAGGTTGTTCCCAAGGATGAAGATGAAGAAGATGTGGAGCAGTATGGGAAGCGTCCAAGGCTAAGCCTTATACCTCCACGTACAATGTCACAAGATGGCAAGAGGAATAAAGGTATTGTCTCCTGTGCAGTACCATACTAGTTTCCTGCAGTGCAGTGAAACCTGTACTAACCATAATAAAGTGCGTTTTTTTCAACCCCTTCCTAAACAGACAACTGATTTTGTTTACAGGCCCACCAAAGCTGGTTGTCACACCAACCAAGCTCACTTTACTGGATCCATTTCACAGGGGCTTGACTCAAAGTAACAGTGATGTCAGCCGCCCACCTCATTATACCAAGACTCGTGCTCCTGCCATCTCGTCTCAGTCCCAGCCCAGAAACGGATATCTGTCAGTTTCAGCGGCACCTACATGGACGGAAGCTACGGCTCAGCCCGCTCGCAAAATGGGGGTAGCCAGCCTGCTCTTCCACAGGACCCTGAGTCCAAAAGACACTCTCCAAGTGCACAGCTACTCTCTAGAAAAACAGCAGCAGCCCCACACACAGCTTCAGGTGCACAGCTATGCCAGAGAGCATCAGCCCCGTCATCTCCAGCACAAAACCTTCACACCATTGCACATACAGGTGCAGTCATCATCTCAGGCACCCAGCTGTGAAAGAACAGAGCCACAGCCAGAATCAAGGTTTACTATTACTAAAGTAGCAGAGAATGAATTGGAAAAACAAAGTCTTGTGGAGCAGGGCCTAAATGAGGACAGACCTAAAATATCAAACCCTTTTGAGGCTCAGCCTGAAGTGGAAAAGCCCAAAGTTGAACCTACCTGTAAACCTGCTTCCTGTCAAATGCAAACACAACCCAGACATTCAATCAATACAGAGATGGAGGCCCCCAAGGTCAACAAGCGAAAGGTCTGGGTTTTTTTGTTGTCTTTTTAAATTGTAATGTTTACAGTACAGAAAACTGATACCCAAGATACAACACATGAAATGTAATGTTTAAATGTTGTCATTGTTGGGCTTGTTTATGGTTTAGCACACCTTATATGTGCTGCATGCATTGTCTTTTCTGTCAACTTAACACCAAATTATCTGTCGTAACTTTTAATCATTCCTGAACAAAAACAGTTTATATTTAGTACTCATAATTGCATGTGTCTTTGCTTCATAACTCTGACGTGCATGTTGAAGAAACAGCAACAAGCCTTTTTGGTGGCTCTGTACTGGTACATTTTCCTTGCATGATAGCTGTGAACTAATCTCTTTGAGCTCTGCATCATTGCTAATGCTACTAACAGATCAATTCTGTGCGATCTCTCTATTAGTAGAATACCCTTTATCAGGATTATTCCAAAAATCTGCAAATGAATATTCAGTGTTGTGCGTGCTGTTCAAACCGCAGAGTTACCAATGCCCCCTTGCGGATAGTGGCATTGTCATCCTGAAAGACACCGTGCCAGTCAGGAGACCAATGCCTGATGAGATCAAGGTGATCGCTCAGAATCATCAAGTAAGTAGCTGTTAGCTGTGATCAAAACCTCAAAGCGATCAGTGCACCCGATGTTTATCAGGAAAAAAACAGTACAGAGCTCCCAATATGCCTCAGATTGGCAGCTGATGTTATGTTCATTGCTACAGATGCAATGTAATCCATGTTTTGACGCACTGCCTTGCTATGCACATCTTCTTCCAGCAGGTGTCAGAAGAACAGTCATACTGCAAGTCCGTTGTGCAGAAGCAGCAGCAGCAGGCTCATCTCCCTAAGCTGCCCCGTCATCACCCTCTAATCCGGGAACTGCACAGTGACGATGGTCTGTAGTTGCTTTATTAATGTGTATTATTTAGCAGTTTGTTGTGTGCTGCTAGTTTACCAAGCACCATATTTAAAGTAATAATTTCAGATGCTAATTAAAATACTTATCTTATATCCTGCTTCCATAATAACTTTTCTCATGAACTTAATTTATTTTACTTTTCTTGTTTCCACTACCCTCTTCTCTCTTCATCCACACCACACATTTGCCCTTCATCCCGCCATCATCTGTAGACATGTATATAGATGGGGAAGTTGAGCAAGAGGAGAAAGAGGAGTGGGCAAAGATGCTAACCCAGCTGTGGCAGTGCCGGCCATTCAACCCTCAGGCAGAAAGAGAGTACAACAAGATCATGGGCCAGCGGGCCCCCTACTGCTCCATTTGCCTGCTCTTCCACACTTATCATCAGGTGACTCCTACTCTTCCTATGTTTTAATGAAGGTGGCTCAGTTGTTAGTATACTTAAGAATAATGAGTTGATGGTCATAGTTTTTTTTTTTAAGTATCACACACATATGCTTACCTGTATAGCATCAGACCAAATTAAGACATTTAATTCTAAACTTGTCAAAAAAAACTATTATTGATATAACATGTTTTCCAGGTCAAACTGGAGATTAGATTCATCAAGTATTGATATGAGCAAAATGGAAAATAAGATGTTAACAACCCCCCCCCCCTCTCTTCCAAAGTCTGAGTCCAGTAGCGGTGCCTGCTCAACATTAGTGAACCGTCCAGGGGGCCATCAGTGGTCCAAGCCACTGATTCCAGAAATGTGTTTCAACACCCAAACAAGCAAAACGAATGACAGCGGAGAGGGACAGCTGTCTACCCCTCATGTAGCGGAGGACGGAACCAGCCGGCTGGTCAGCTGTGCTCAGTGCTGCGTCCGTGTACATACCAGTAAGTTTCCTGTGATGATCAGTTATATGTTGGAGTTGGCACAGGTTTGAACACTTCAGGGGTTGTTAAATTAATCTATGTACACTAGAAAACCCACCATGCAGTGGTTATTCTTTGAATTCAGGTTTGAAACCATTTTATCAATGACACCTTTCCATAAAGGCAATATAGGCCATAAATGGATTATGAATGAACACACCTGTGGCACACATTATCAGGAGAGCAGAGTATTATGTACAGCCACAGCCTTCTGAAATTAATTGTTTAGTTAAATTAAGCACAATTAGTTTAATTAAAGATGTATTTGCATTGTTTTGTATTCGAAGTAATACATTTCTTTGGAAAGAAAAGCTTTATTTTTGTCTATCCTGGCCTGTCCTTCTGTAGTCTGAAATGCATTTTTTCTATTAAAACTGTCATTTCTTTCAAAAGGCTGCGCACATGCACAAATATTTTGCAGGTTCTGAGTTATAAGCGCTTAAAGTACTTCTCCCATTTCCTGCTCCTCTTTTTATTTTACAAAGGCATGACACAGATCACAGATGAACTTCCTTTTCGTTGATCTAAATGTTTGTAGATGAATATTATGTTCTCATAACATATTTATAAGTATGAAGTATGAAAACAAGCCAAACATTACTAAGGCCCATGCTGTGAAATGGAGCCTGGAAGAAGTGAGTGTGTGACATGGCCTTTTCTGTTCCTGTTCAGGCTGCTATGGTGTGTCTGGGGATGAAGCAGAGTTAGATGACTGGCTATGTGCCCGCTGTGAGGCTGATGCCATCAATGAGGTAAGTTAAATGAGCTGCTTACAGTAGATGGTTATTGTTTTGATACAAGTCAAGTAAATCACTCATAATATTGAGACAGATCAACCCATCAAAGCAGAAGTATTTTTTTATGGCAAGACCTTTGGTGACTGTTCAGTAGTATCAAGAGGTCCAGCATCACATTTCATGTGCAGTGACCAAGATTGGTTGGAGAAACCTAGAGACATGTGCACCAATACTTTTATTTTCCTATCAGTAAAGATAGTAAAAGCTATCACGATGATGAAAGTTAATGCGCTGGTCTTACACGTGCCATGTCAGCAAGTGTTTGTTCTTCTGATTAAGTGTGGCAAATAGTGAAAATATTTCATTTAGCAAAAGCTTAGTGTGAAATATATACAGTGTGACATAAATTCATATATACAAAACAGCTGGCTTCTCAGTTCAGCTCAGCTCCTCAGATGACAGCCCAGTGCCAATCGTTGACAGCCACTGTCGTCAGTATGCAGTAGCTTAAGATAAACGTTAGAGATCCAATGCAGGTGAACTGAAGGGTTCTTTTAATAAGCTGTTGATGTTTCATCAGTTAAAATGACTATGGTACCACGGTGGATATCATTATGGCTTGTTTGTTTTCCTTCAGCTTTATTTAACTTTTTAAGCAAGTGAAACAAATGTAAATCCATGTGCACCCAGTTAAGAAGCTGATTTGATCTCTCAAAATCAGTCTTTATTTTATGTAAAGGTGTGATATTTAAACCAATGTACACCACACCAGCACCACAAAGTTAGCCTCTAATGAACTAACAGTTGCACACAATTTGCTCATGCAGCAACCCTGCTTTTTCACACAAATAAAAGTGGCTCGCTTGTATTTGTCTCCCCCTTCTGTGTGTGTTCACCCACTCTATGTGCACAATTTATCTTTATCTTCCCTGAGCTTAGCTTTAACATTCCTGCCTGCTCAGGAGAATAGATTTTTGGGGAACTTTCTGGGAATGTGGCCCACTTTTGGCACAACCCCTTTTGACCGCCAGTGGGCAATGGTTCAACTTATAGTTCATTGTGACTCTTCAGTGGACTTTGGCTTCATGTTGTGTTTGTTTTAAGTTGTCCAGTTTTTCATTTGCATGTATATTTTTTATAGTTTTATTAGAATTTTTTTTAGAAATATTAGAGCATCTAATGCCACAGATTTTCACGTTATTAATATTGGTATGAGCTACATCAGTGCTCAAGATGTCCCATTGAAGTTGTTTTTTCACAATTGTCATTAGTTATTTGACATCTCCAGAAATCTGATCAGTTCTGATGTATATGTATATTCATATTTTATGTACTATCCTATAGTGCCATGTGTAATATCTGTAGAAAAGGGTGTGTCGGTTTGGAGCTGCTGTGGCATGTAGGTTAAAACCAGATCTCTTCATTTTACTCCCTGCCAGTATTCCTGAACCTGTTTATTGCTGTGTATAAATTGGTGCCAAAGTATTATACTAGGGAACTGATTTTAGATTATTCACTGAGACTTTTTTAACCACTACCCCACCTTGTGAGCACTGTGTTAATATGCCATTAGGTTATCCACAGTTTAAGCCATAAATAATCCACACCTGAACAGTATATATGCAAACATCAGGATTTAGATGTGATTAAGATAAAGGAGTCATTCGTCAGCATTGGTATTTCAAATGACAATTCATTGTTGTGTGTTTTTTACTCCAGGACTGCTGTCTGTGTTCTCTGAGAGGTGGCGCACTACAGAGAGCCAACAATGACAAGTAAGTAATCTGAGCAGACATTAGTGCTGTTACCATGGAGCTTTAATTCATTTAACAGAGGCCCCCCAACACTGAAGTTATGCCATTCATGTTTATTAGAAATCTGTGCTGGTACCTAATGTATATTTAGTTTATTTAAAATAAATGAAAAATATAAATTGAAGAGCATTAACGGTGCAATGAGATGATATTGTTATATTTTTTGTTATAAAACTGGTAGGACATTGGCAGTGATTCCCCTTTTCAGATTTTCTGGTTCCTTATTTGCTTCTTCTTAGGAAACATGATCCTGTTCCGTTTAATTAGCATGTCTCCACGGCCACAGTCAGAAGCTTGTGAAAGGCAAGAAAAGGATTGAAAAAGGACTTTTAGTGTTTACAAAACAGCATGTGTATAGTGTGTCCTCTTTCTGAAGTCTATTACTGCTGAAGTCCATCTGGTGCACACACATTCACAGTAGATGCCTGTGTGCTGTAGTCACACACGCACACACAGTCTGCAGTTGTATATGATCAATGTTTAATTGACAGGAAATGCTCTCGGACAGAAGGAAAGTACCCATCATTGATGACCTGTTTCTGGAATACCACAACCATGGTCTAAATGGCAACAATGTGCCACTGCATGTTGTTATTTAATCTATTCAGCGATCATCAGTCATCGGAGTAATGGTTGTGCTGTAATGTATTGTGCAAGAGAGCTGATTTTAAAATGCTCCAGTACTAAATTGCCTACTCTGGGATGGGAGAGCTTCGTCATATTGACAAACAGACGAAATTAAAGCTGTACAATATCTTGGTATCCTCTTTTGTGAGTAGGTTACCTTTGGCTTTGCTGAAGTATTTGATCTTTTTTGGTGTCTATCACTCAGGATACTCACAACATTTGTGATTACACAGACTGCAGAAGAAGTCTGCAGAGTGATGCAGTCAGAAGATCTAGAAAAAGCAAAGTGAATATTGAGTTAGTTTTTTTTAGCAAACTACAAAGTGCAAGCACAGAATTAACTTCACATGAAAATATATTTGTCACAATTATGACAGTCAGGTCTTTTACGAAACATCATTTTAAAGTACTTTTTGTTTAGGCAAGTGTTTGACTTTTGATGGTGATTTCCAGTAAAGTAGCATTAAAGATTATCAATCATTTCATCCTCTAATATACTAAAGCAATTCGTTATAGTTCCAGTCCTAAATTGTATATACTCCTCTGCTATTTACAATAGTAGAAAAGTACAAAATAGTACAAAAGCATGTTACAAATGAATATTGAAAAATGGTGGTGGCAGTAGTAGTAGTGTCTTTTACCAGTATGGATTATTTTAACCGGTTGTCCCAACATTGGATGGGACAACATGTTAATATTTACCCGACTAAAGTGCGGAACCACATACTTTATACGTGTTCAGCATTTCTAGAAGTATTGAATTGTTTATCCTGAATCTGCTTCATGTTTGCCTTTCGCACAGGTGGGTTCACGTGCTGTGTGCCATCACTGTGCTGGAAGCTCGCTTTGTCAACATCACTGAGCGGGGCCCCATTGACCTCTCTGCAATCCCAGTGCCACGCTTCAAACTGGTAAGACACTGCAGTTACAGCAGTCGGCTGTGCGTTTGGTCGAACTCACAAAAAGCTTAAACTGAACAGCAGTTTCTGTCCCTCTTTGTTTGGCTTCTCTCTTCTTATTAATAGATGTACAGTACATGCTGCTGTTGTCTACTTATTCATGGTTTTCTGAGTCACGTCTATTGTTCCCCTGCCAAGCAACGTGTACCTGAACAGAGATTAGATTCTGTGGTTCTCACAGTGGAGATACATTTCACCATTGTGGAAGTGGTGTTGGAGCCTGTCGTCTGTCACTACCAGACTTCTCATTCCGTGTAGTAGATGTCTCTGAATAATAGATGGTTAAAAAAAACTGAAATAGCCACAATACACAATAACCTTGATCAACGAGCTGGTTTTTACCTGAAAATATTGTGAAAGGCAGACGGTACATACCTTCCGTCTGTCTTGTGCATGAGTCACATACACAAGCAGTCTGTTGAAAATAATACACAGCTTTCGCTGACAATAGTCTTAATTTTTATAAGGTTTGATCTCAAAGGAACTTTCTCAGTGAATCTACTTCTAAATCAATGCACAATAATGTCAGTTCTGAAAAGGGAAGTTGTGTAATCTTCCTCTCACATATCTGTTTTTCCAGTTTGTGCCTGGGTCTGCTTGTCTTAAACTTCTTTCGATAATCTTTTTTTTTTGTCTTTCTACCTCTCATCCTCCCTGCTCGACTTGTTCCACCACCCCCCACCCCCCACCCCTCCTTTTCCTTCCCCTGCACTTCCTTAACTTTACCCTGCCACTTGTAACGGTTCCTCTGCTCT
>JAOXYL010000071.1:15926394-15944955 GCA_028564955.1 Terapon puta
GGCCAACCTACAGGGCACTTGATTATGTGCCACCAATGACAGGAGCATCCAAGTGGGAAAATAAAAGAATGAAGAGGATTTGTAGGATTTGTATCAGCTGATGGAAGGTTAAAGGAAAAGTGTAAAAATGACTGCAGTATCTTAATGTATTTTAGTTCTCTTCTCATGTTATTCTACACTGTTGTACAGGAGGATGTTGGTGGTGGGGGGTTTCGAGTATTGGTTTCCTGTTGTGAACATGCAACTGTCAAGATGTGTTGGTGAGATTAAGCATTTGTTATCTTAATTTGCTCTCTTAATTCATTATTGTATCCTTTCTCAGTGAAACTAGTTAGAAGAAGAAATGCATTATCACTGTTAATAGACACTAAAAGTCTGCTGGTCGTATCTTTTAACTGTCAAAGTGACCATTTTGTACTGTAAACCACCCTGGTTGGTGTTACTCATCAGTATGGAAGCATCATACTCAAAACTGGCACTGTACTACTTCCCCGTATCATTTATTTCCAGTTTACTATCTGTTTCCCTTCCTGCATTTCTTAGTGAATGGTCTTCATTCCTTTTCTCCAGAAGTCCATTGCCTATTTTTCTGGATTTGTGCTTGCGTAATGTGCTTGTAAGAGCTATTTGTACTCACATTAATCATTACCATGTCAGGGACCGTGGACCTTTCTGCAAAGCCCCTCATGAGGTGAAAGTCAGACATAAGCCATGTTTTCATTAACAAGGACAAACTGTGTTTCACACTTGAAGATTCACGGCTGTTGACAACTGAGTCTGATTCAGGGCTTTGAGACCACTGTTGTGTTTACACAGGCCCACAGGTGAACTGCGGGGTTACTGTGAGTAAACAAATGATTTCTGTCTTCCTGTAGTGATAATGGTCGTGTTTGGTCTGCCTCAGATTTAAAGAAGTCTGCATAAATGAGTGATTCTTATCAAAAATCAACAAATAAAATGCCATTAAAAGGTTAAAGCAAGGGTATATAATCTAATTTAATGCCTGATTTATTATATTATAAATTATTATACTATCTTGCATGATTGTTTAAAAAAAGAACAAACCCATGCAGTCTTACTTTTTAGTTTTGAAATTCTCAGAGGAACTAACAGCAGTACAGCTTCTATGTGGCTTTAAATAAATATTTAAATAAGTAATAGATTATATCACTTATTTGCCACAGTATGACGCGCGCTACACTGAATTCGGACTGAACTGACAAAAGTTTACAACAATCTGCTGAAGGGCTGCAGAAACCTCTGCAGTCTAACTATGTGCAGAACTTGTCTCAGCCTGCCTACTGCTTTCCCGCTTCCTCCTTGGCGGCTTCACACACTAAAGAGTTTTGCAGCACTGTTTTCAGCTGAGCCTGCAGTCCTAAAGAGCATGTACACATACACACATGCAAGGATATAGAGGAAAAAGTGTGTATGTGTCAAACAATGAGGGAATCTAGATTATGTGAAAGTTACGTGCCAGACTTGTTAACCAGATAATCTCAGTGAGACAGGAGCTGCTAATACACAAAGAGTAAGCTCCCTTTGTTTTTTATAGTACATATTTCAAAATGTAAAATACGTTTCAAGTATATTCAATCATGTGTTATGTATTCAACTTATTGTTTTCCTTTACCCTACATTTCACATTTCTTATATTGCCACTATCAAACCTAATGAAGAAATTATCATTTGAATCATTTCCTCTTCTTTTTTGCCCATTTGATGCACAAACTATATGTACTATGCTGCTACTGAGACAATGTACATCACCATTTCTGTTTCATTCTAGGGCGACCTCATGTTGTTGCCACCTCATTAAGCAGCAGACAGCAGCAATCTAAGCCTACAGGTTGCCCAAAGGCTCTACTTCATCACATGATGGGTCGAGTTCATAATCGTTTCAGCAATCTCGTGTCTGCAAGCATGCAGAGCCGCCGGCTGTGGTGGGGGATGGCTGAAAGTATCCCGTGTGACACAGTTTCTACTACACATGAAACAGCCAAAATGTCAAGATGTGGTGGTGTAAGAAAAGAGGAGGCCGGCGTGATGCAGAAAACCTCTGTGGTTAAAATGTGAACTTTTGGTGGTCTGAATGATCTTTGACTTGTGGGTTGCAAAGGAGGTAAGATAATTATGCAACTTCTAATTTACAAGTGTCGGGGCCATGCACAGGTATGACTTTTTTAAACAAACTTTTGTTGACGTTCAATTTCTCAGATGACAGGTCTGCACTGCCTATTTCTGCATGAATGGAAAACACATTCAAACAAAACCATGTGTGTCTCCAGCTCTTTGCATCGCAAAATAACTGCTATATACAAAATACTGTTTAACCAATAAATTCACTCATGCAAAAGCTACACTACACAGGTCATTTTTTTTTTTACCAAGGATCCAAATTCCACAAAAAACCATTAACAATATGTGCTGATTTACAAACACTCGCAGTATACTTGCAGACCTTGTAGTTTCTCTTATTTTCCAATACAGAAACATTTTATAAAGCAATACTGAATTGTCACATAGCAGTTTTTTTTCATGCGATACGTCAATGACAGTTTTCCATTTGTTCAAAGTGTAGCAGACCAAACATGTTCCTACTTATCTTGTCATTATAAACTATCTTTAATAAATAATTTTATTATTTTTGTAGACTGTAAACTATAAACTATACTATGAAGCTACATTATGAGTTTAATTGGGAGTGTTTATTGCACTCTTTCCCATCATGCACCCCTTCCCTGTAGTTGTTTAATGTTTACAGAGAGTCCTAAGGAGACTGTAACCATGCTGAATTATGCCCTCTGTGTTCCTCTATACACAATTCATCTGTGTTAGTGGTCGATCATTTATTTTGGCATGTTCATTCAGCAGCACTCTGAAGTTGAAGTTGAGTCTGTTATATACAAAAACTCTGGATTAAGATCTTCACAGTCATGTTATAGACCACATAGATAGAAATATTTCATTAGTCTGAAAGGGGTTTTCTTTTGTGTTTGTTTTACAGAAACATGAATATTTTTTCACGTCTCTGCAGTAAAGAAGGAAACTAAAAGCAGCATCGTAACACTGAGCTCAGCTGATCATGCAGATAGAGTCTAACACTGTCAGATATGATGCAAATCAGAAGGCTAGAACATTTCTAAAAGCACAAATGATGCACATGATATCATCCAAAAAATATTTCCATCACAGAAAGATCATGTTTGTTTCTCTTCTTGCGTGGGAATGTTTTTTTCCAGTTAATCTGTCTCCTAAGATACAGTATCTGCACAGACATTGATAGAAGCTCGAAACAAAAACAGGAATTATTTGTGGGCCAAGGATACCTCCATGACCTTGGCCTGGCGGAGCTTAAAATAAGCTCCCTGGTACACTCCGGGAAAGTGGAAAGAGACTCTGGAAGCAGTGCAGTCTATAAGAAAGCTGTGCATAATCTACTTTTCATGTCTAGTAAGTTTTTAATTCTACAGTTTTCTCATAGTAATTAACTTTTACTCTTTAAGACTCAACATACAGATGTTTTGCAGGAGAAGCAAGGGGGCTATTTTTGTATATTTTTAAATGATTAATGCTGAACTTTGGGTGTAATTAGATTAGATTATATAGCCTTTAGTAGTCCTACAGAGGGGAAATTCACATTGTTCAAGCAGCAAGACACATCGTGTGTACCTGCGTTATCTCTCTTTCACACACCGTGGATAGAGCCGGTCACTAACAGGGCTGCCCGTTGCTCTCACTCTTGGGTGGGATGTGGTGTCCAACAGGGATGGATAACAGCATAGTCATTATCATCCTGTTGCCCACCACCTCCACTGAGTCCGCGGGGCAAATAGTGTCATTATGTTTTTTTTTTGTTTTTTTTTAGCTTAACCAGAAAACAGCCACCGCACATAACACACATCTTAGCATTTTTTACGCATGTTTATTGACAGATAAAACATGATATCATTGGTTATTTATTGTGACCTTTAGAAGAACTGGAAGGCAGGCTTCTTTTTATACTTCAAACATAACCAGTCTAGCTGTCTCTTCCTGTGTCCAGTCTTTAAGCTACACTAAGCATGTTCCTTTTTCTAACTTCATATTGAGCATCATTTTTCTCTTTTAACTTTTGGAATGAAAGCAGACAGAACTGTTTCACAAAATGCAAAATTATTCCTTCCTTTCTGTGCCTAAATCAGCTTCATTTGCAGTTACATTAAGTCCCAGTTTCTGGATATGATAAGTAACTGTGTCGATTTAAAGGTCAGGCGATCATTAATGACAAGTGAAATGTTTTTTCTCTCTCTTAGAGGCCACTAAAAGGGAGTTTTGTTCCTTCTGCTTGTGAAAGAATGACAATTAGTTTTGCCAGTTTTGTCTTCTCCTAGGGAAGTGAAAGTGTTGTCTGTGCTAGTCTATCCCTGTATACCACATTGGCACTTCTTTATTTCCTGCTGTCTGCCCACTAGAGCAAAAGTCATGCCACCGAGCAGATAGTTCATCTATGGTTCAACAACAACAATAAATTATTCATTTTGTTCAGGTTGTTCTGGCTTTTCAATCAGAGATGATGTGATCAAACATGGAAAAGTTATTCCGTTCAACAGCGAGCACATTCAAGATGCTATTCTCCAAGAGGTTACACAGGGAGTCAGAGATTTTTTTTTATCAATTCACAGCTTTGAAATAGTTACTCCCAGTTTTATAACTTACATGTTTACTACGCAGGGTAGAATTGCCCGTAAAAAAAAGCCTTTCTCAGTGCAAACACACGTAGGGCACTGCATTTTCCTTAACATCTTTATGCAGTTTCCACGAACCACAGCTCTGCTTTAAGCTCCTGGAGTGGGCTCAAGTGGGACCTTGTGCACAGCAGGAACTGTTTGATCACTCTCGTAGACTATGAAAATGCCAATGGCAGACCTGATGATGTCGCTGTTATTGGTACTGATCGCACAACTGACACAGGATGGGAGATTTTTCACAGCTGTCTGTATTTCCATTATCGTGACAGACCTGTCAGTCAAGACTACACAGGTCCTCTGTTTATTCCCCTGCCAATTAGAAAATAATTAGAGCATTAGAGGAACGGGGCATGACGGGGGGAAAAGCAGGAGAGCCACAATCTTAAAATAAGTCACGTTTCAAAACCAGAAACATGTGATTAATTGGGATGTGGCTTCATCTTGGCAATTGCACTTAGGACATACAGTGAAGCGAATGCATTACAATCTATGGATACAAACAGCGCCTTCCCTCCAGGTACGCATCTTCTTGCTGTCAGACAAATAAATAACGCCGCTCTTCCCAGAAGTGGTCAGAGAATGGAAAAATTCAACTCCTTGCATCGTTTTCTGTGGCCATTCATCATTCCCTCTTGTAAGCGGGATGTAAATGAGTGATCCGTTTGCCTAAGGCCGTAAACTACTGCTAACTCACCAGGAGTCCCACACCAGCCTTGGAAAAAAAAGGCCTTTGGTCCTAGAGCACTTCAATATGTGTGTATGTGTGTGTATATGCGTACTGCAGTGTTTGCTTGTTTATAGATTTTATTCTCCTGGCTCCTGATGATCCCCTGGCCCTAGATGGAGAACAGTGGGTGAGCGCATTGTATTTCCTGCTTGATTTAATATTAATAGATCAGTATGCTAGTCTGGCACACTTTTTGCAGAGCAGAGATGGAAGCCACCCCCCCCAACCCGCCTGCCCCTTGGCTCTCAGCCCAGCAACTTATGATGGGTTACAAGGCCTTGTGAATGTCAGGGCACAAATAAGACGCAAAAGATCAGAGAGGAAAACTGAATTAACAGAGTAACCCAAGCAGGGGTGAAGGACTGAGCTATGGATCTGCTGGTGTAAAATAATCTGCTATGAGCAGCCGCATTACAGCGTAAAAAGCCCAACTGGCACTGAGGGTGACACACATAGTCGGCAGAGCCAGTGTTTACAAAGCATTGAGTAGAAATTACACAATAATTTATCTCAATCTATATTTAGGAGTTTGATAAACATGGTCTCTGTTCACATTGATGAAGACTGCTTTAAGCAACTGGTTTCTACGTACACAAGCCTGACTGTTCATGTGTGCAAAAGGAACGGGAGCTGACAACTCATATTGCTTGTTTAATGATTAATTACAGAGAACTACCAGAATGTTTCATCATTCTCCTTTACTATGACAGCAGATGGCAAATAGGTCTAGCACCGAGACAAGAGTATTACAGATTTAAAATACAACAGCAGAACTGTTCAGACCAATCATCATCATTAAATTTTGAGACCATGTGGCTCAAATCCACAAAGTGTAACAACTAATTAGGCATCAGTATGTATATTCTGCATTAGTCAGGGCTCCAACCCGCCCTATTAGTTACCAAGGGCAAGTCAGCCTTGTTGAGCAACCCTCCAAGCAACAGCATACATACCATCATTAATGTCAGACTATGTCTTATGCAATCACCGGGGTTTATGTGAAGTGAAATTTCAAAATATCCTTCGAAGTCAGATACCTTCAGTTTCCACGGCATAATGCATGAGGTCTGAGGCGTTAGTGCTGCATCAACCGGAACATGAAATCACAAGCTTTGTCACCAATGGAAAATTGACTTTCAAGGAAAAATGTCAATCTGAGGTGGCCTCACACAAGACTGATTCGGCCAGTAGTGTTCTAAAAACATCCATATATGAAAATGCAGATGTAAAATTCTTGTCACAAATCAAGTTAAAATATGTACAGTAAAAATATGATAAATGGTTTTCAGTGTTTCAAACATTAGACACTGCTATAGTGGCACAATCAGGATCATTAGGACAAAGTTTGGCAGATCACTGGACCTATGTGCAATGTTTGGTTCATTTTCATGAAGAGGAAGGCAGAATTCCCAGTCGGAATAATAAAGATAATTATAATATTGGCAGTTCCACTTCTAATTATATTTCATCCCAAAAGAATATCAGTTTAAGTGTCTGAAAACTCAAGCCATTGTTCTTTCTGACAGCAGAGATCATGTTTGAGACATCTATCACTTGAAACAAGACTAATGAATGTCAGGAGTGAATGCTGTGCTCTTACAAGTCTGACAGTAGCAGTAAATACAAGATGACTCATGTGGCTTCTTGTTTTTGGTGGTTTTCAAGTATGAGTTGGGAGCCCTCAGCATGTGTGGCTCCTGTAAGTCTGTGGTAATTGATCTTAAAAGAGCCACGGTCGGCACATCATCATCTTTTTTTGTCTGCATATACATTTCATACCTACAAAATATCAACCTGTTCTTAACTTCATTTATAATGGAAGTGAAGGAGTGTTCAAACCCCTCCCACTTTGAAACATTCATACTTAAGGCTAACTTTAAAACTGTGAATCATCTTAGGTCTCTGACTTCATAGTGAGGGTGGAAATCATGTCCAAGGATATAACACACAAGAACGGCTTGTGACAAAGTCATTGGTGAGTACTTTGGGCTAGTTAATGGGACTATTACTGGTAGGTATGAGAATGAATCATGGAGCAAAAGGGGCTTACGTCTATGAAGGTAATGATTATTTTTAGGTCTCTAGGGGATAATTAAAGCTAAACATTTCTGGAAAAACACTCCCGAGATGAGCACTGATTGAAGAGTGGACGGTCTGTTGAGGATCAGCTGGGTAAGGACTTAAAACAAATACTTTGTGAAGAGGACACGAGAAATGACTAGGATGAGTGTTGCCAAAGGAGGGCAAATAAAAATGGACATCGATTTATAATGGGCTGTTTTACTGAGAATCAGTTATCATTATCAACACCAACAACCCATTAGATCTTTAGATTTGAGTCAGTCCGACACCGACTGTGGGACAAAAACATGCTGCTGCGACCTGCGAAATCAATGCAAAGATCCAAAGTGCAGAGTGAGCACATACCGTTACAGTGCATGGGGACAGCGAGCCCCATACATTATTGCATCTCTATGACTGCTGTAGGGGCTGATGCATCTGTGTGTGTGTGTGTGTGTGTGTGTGTGTGGCTGGTGGGGTGGTGGTGGTGGTGGGTCGTCGCGTCTGCTGTAAGGAAACTCTACCACAGTGTGATGTTAACAGCTGACGTGCAGAGAGGGGTGGGGGCACACCACGTGAAGAACCAGATGAAAAGGTGCATTCACATTAGCCCTGTGAAAAAAGCAAGAGGGGGATACTCGGAGGTGCCTCATGTGACTGTCGGGGGGGTGTTAAGGGGGGTGGCTGTGTTTGTCGCTGTAGACCAAGCAAACCCCCTCATGATTACATTGATGATGATGATGATGATGATGGTGATGATGATGAAGGTGGAGGGGCAGCTTTCTCTCTCGCCTTGATGCGAGGCAGAGCCGGGGAGACGGTGTGTGTGAGAGAGAGAGAGGGGGGGGGGGGACACGCAGGCAGGACTGGTCGTCTTGAGCTCGCGCAGCCGGGGGGCACTTCCACGGATTTCACCGCCATGGCTCGGAGAGGGGAGAGAGTCGGGTCGTTTTGTCGGCCGACGCATGGCTTAAACTGAGGCTGGCCCGGCGCTGGTGGGGGGACTCGGAGGGGACGAAAAAAAAGAGGGTAAGGTCTCCAGTCATTCAAATATATCCGAAGTGCCTCCGAGGCGTCGTGTTTTTACCCGACAATGGAGGTTGATTCAGTCAAACCGCAGCATTGTTCTCCTGTCATACTCCTTATTTCCTCTTCTACTTCTTTTTTTTTTTTTTTAACCTTTTCCTCATTGTTATTTTAACCCGGGCGTGTGGGCTGTTTTCTGGCGCTTGTCGCTGCCGTACCTGAGCCTAATGTCTGTCCACAAATTGTTCCCATCCCGTGTTGTGTTGTCGCTGCAGGCCTGGATCAAGGCGAGTACCTCTCTCTGCCAACGTAGCGCTGTTAGCATGGCGACGGCTAACGGGAGCTAACGGTAACGGTCAGCCGCGCCGCCGTCTTTTCTACAGCCTCGCTCCTCGCACACACCTGACAACTGTCACACATGTGCGCAGTTTAATTACCTCAGAGCGAGACGAAATTAAATGAAAACTGAATTTAAGTGAGATAACCCCAGCAGATAATCTTTGGAGCAGGCGCAGTGTCTGTGGATAGTTAGATATCGTAGCGGTGAACTACGGGACCGTGAAGTTCCGTTATGTTTATCTTTGGACGGCCGTCTGAACTTTGTGTGCGGTTAAAAAAAGAGGCTACTGAAAGCCCCGAAGGTTCGAGCAGACACCGTTTTTGGTTCAACCACACGACTTAACGAGCTAAAGTGGAGGGGTATTTAACCGGCGACATGGCCTTTCAGTACGCCGCGTTTGATAAAGCCGTGGGCACGAAGCTGAGGGCGACAGGAACTGCTGCTAACTCAGTGATGTGGTGAGTTTGGATAACATGTCCCACACACAGTGGACAAACAGGTCGACTGACCTTGCTTGCTGTTTTCCTTTCACGAATAAATCTACGTACCGAACCGTGCCTGTTGTGTTGGTCTAACCTCGAACTTTTGAATATATTGATGTATTCAGCTGGTGCTGTTGCGTGCGCTCCACAGGTCTCTATCTTTTCATTTGAATTAATTTACAAGCCTGCCCGAGAAGGACCGCCTGGCAGTTTCATTTGGGATTTGAATTTCTTGCAAAGTCTGTTTGCAGACACAAGGAACTTGGCTTGGTACGTTGGTTTATAACGTATTATAAAAAGAAATGGTGACTGCCCGTCCTTTGGGAAGTGTAACTTAGATAAACAATACCAACAGGATAGATATTTTTAAATACTTTTAAATACTTTAAGATGTACATATAGACAGTAAGCACAATATGGCTGCTTAGGTTTATGCGAATGTGCTTAAGTTCAGTATTTAAGTCAGCTGAAGAATAAAGGGTAATTGCAATATGCACTGGGTAAGGTGTGTGTGTTTGTGAGGTGTCCTGACAGAGGTGTGTGTAGAGTGTCCTGGGCCTTGCTGATAAAGCCAGCTCCAGATGTGAAGAGATGCCGAGTGTCAAATATTTGCAGTTTGCTTAGTACACTGGTTGAACATTTGGATTATATGCTGCATTTTAGGTAAGATAAGTCACATAGCACCAACAGGTTTCATCAGTACCCACAGAGCGTAAATAAGTTGCCTTTTTAAGCTAGTAGATAACACGTATTGCCTCAGTTGGATTATGAACAGCCCTTTTTAAATGCCTGGTTCTGTAGAGGTATTGCAGTCTTATCTGAGCTTAACTCTGCTCAGGCACCTCCCAGTGTGTAGTAGGCCCCTATTTGCTATTGCATCAAGTAGTCCTCAGCATGAAACATAGGTGCCCCAGATGGAATTTGATATAAATCTTCTAAAGATGCCAAGTCTGAGAAATTCCACCCGGCATGGAGGGTTTCAGCAATGCCTGTTTTTTTTTGTTTTGTTTTGTTGTGTTTTCCTAATGAAAGCTGCTGTGGTTAGATTAAAAATATGTCCAGGGTTGAAAGCATGTGCACACTGCTGAATTACAGTCCATAAACTGGCAGACGACTCGATGTAATTAGCAGTGTTTGTTCATTCCAGAGAGCGGGCCACACAGATCCAGAGATGAGTAATGGGTTGTCTTGTCTGCTGTCAGGCGACGTGAAGACGAGACATGATTCACTGTGTGTAGTGTTACAAGTTGTGTTACTGGTTTAATATGTGTACAATGTGTATTTCAATAACTGGGTCTTGGGCACCTGAGAAAGATTTACAAATAACTACAACTGGAGGAGACTGTCCGGCCATCTGTTAGTGACCTCAAGCTTAAATGGACTTGTTTGAAGAATGGCTAAAGAGAAACAAAATGAAGACTTTCCAGTGGCCTAATCAAAGTCCTGACCTGAATCCTATTGAGATGCTGTGACATGACCTTAAAAAGTGGTTCATGCTCGAAAATCCTCCCAATGTGGCTGAATTACAACAATTCTGCAAAGATGAATGGGCCGAAAATCTTTCACAGCACTGTAAAAGGCTCACTACAAGTTATCGCAAATGCTTGATTGTAGTTGTTGCTGCTAAGGGAGGCCCGACCAGTTATTAGGTTTAGGGGCCAATTACTTTTCCACACAGGGCCATATAGGTTTGGACTTTTTTCTCCTGTCATAATAAAAACCTGCATTTTGTGTCTACTTGTGTTGGCTTTGACTAATATTGAAATTTGTTTGACGATCTGAAACATTTACATGACAAACATGCAAAAAAAAAAAGAAATAAGGAAGGGGTCAAACACTTTTTCACACCACTGTACGTAAGGTGAATTAAATTGAGTAATTCTGTGTTATAAAAAGAACCAACAATAAACACCGGGTAACACTGAAACCATTTCATCATACAGTGTTCACGTGTTCTGAAGAAGCGAGGGTGTGGTTTCCTGAAAACTCATAAAAACACAACTGCTCTAAAAGAGTGGTATTTAACGGAGGCTAACGGTGCCCCGTTACCCCTTGGTGTCATGTCCACTGTTTTTCTAACAGCAGAATTTTCCTCAAGCAGAATGACCACAGAAATCTCTTCTATTCTCCCGTGGAAATAAATGTATCAAGGCTTTAAGCTACTGCTGGAATAATTTCCGCTTGAAATTTGTATCGTCTTTGGAGAGTCTCCTCCAAACATGATGAAAATGAATAATACTCAAGGAGAAAACATGATGCAGAGCCAGTATTGGTGGAGTCAGACCAAAAGCAATCCATAAAGTACTCTCTGCCCCATGGGCCATACCTTCATTATATTTTGTCCTATTTACACACCTCTCTTAATTATCTTTTTACTTTCTGGCTGTTGTCAGCTTTGACTCCACCTCTCCCATTTTCCTCTGTCCCTCCTGTGTGTGTGTGTGTGTTCCTCTTTCCTTCTTTCACTATATCATTTCTCAGTTTTGTCTCATTGCTGTTGACAGATGGATTTCTGTCTTGGGCTGCATAAATGCCACGTGTCTGTTCCCTCTCGCCAATTCAGGTGATGACCTGGATGGTGCCATGTGAATGACTGAAGACCATGAAGCCCACACACAAGCTGCTGTTCGTCCTGTGCCCCATGCTGGTCCTGGGCTTTATTTACTACTCCTCTGGGAAGCTACATCTACACGTATGGGGTCAGAAGCCTCGTAAGTGACCTCTCCAGTCTGACTGTTTGTAGCATTTACTCATCTCATGATCATTCATTTTTCATAGTCCATAATACTTGGAAACCTACATGTTTTTTTATGTGTTTTATAGAGCAAATCAGTTTGACACCTCTGTTTTGCTGCTTCTCTGTGCTGACTTCCGTCTATGTCAATGTGTTGTTTTTTTTTTTTTTTTTAAATTTCCATGGTGTCTCTGCTGAAGTGTTAGTATGTCAAGCTGTGTGTTGGCGTCGCAAAACCTGTCAGTGTCGGCCATAAATGAGTTTTTCTTTCACTTCACCATTGCGCCGGCTGCTGTGGGAAGTTTAAACACATTTTCTTGTGCCATGAGTATTAGTTGTGTCATCTGTGCTACTTTAAACCAGCCCTTTTGGGTTGTCTTGCACAAGGAAATCTATGGACAGCACCCGTCTCAGCATCATAGTACCTATGTGTTACCGAAAGACATGAAAGCATTTTCTGACTCTGCTTTAAATCTCGCTTTATCATCTTATCTGCTTTTGTAGATGGGAGGAAAAGGCATGTTGAAATTTCCCCACTTAGATGATGAAATCCAAACCAAAAGGTAATTTCGCAATGCCCTTTATAGCATAATGAGAGATCACGTTCTCCACATATCACTCAGATTCTTTTGGATGTTGGTTGTGACTCAACTGCTGCTGCAGCTTTTCTGGTAATGTCCTGATCCTGAGTCCTTGAGTCCATATTTAGGAAAGAAATGATGACAGACCTGGATCTGAACCGATGATGAGGACAGGGGGAAATTATGTCACACTGTGTGGGTCATCCTGAAGCAGCTGTTAAAATCCAGCAGAGGGGGCTAGAAGATTTTCTTACCTAGTTTTGAAACTTTGTCACCCCTACCCCCCTACAGAGTATATTTTCTTGGAAAACATTCTCAGTGAGCAGCTTTTGGTATAGAAAACACAAATGTTTTGAACCAGATTTTGAGGGCCACTATATTATCTACAGTGTAAAGCTGGGAGAAAAAAAGGGTCTTCTCTCTTGTGCTTTGTCCTTGATGTCTTCAGACTGGCTGTAATGTTTTTGTTCTGCAGCTGGAGTTGCTAAAAATTGCGATTTTCAAGCGTAGACCTAATCAGTTTAGATTTGTCTTAGGCTGACAGAGGAGATGTCAATTTTCTGAACCTGTGTGGTGCAAACATTCCTTCAACATCATGTGCAACATCTGATCTTAAGCGGAGGGATTACGTTTCCAGTTGACTATATGATTATTCAGGATGGCAGGTTTGGTGTGGCCTCATAAATTCACACCAAACTTTCATCACAGTCAGCTAGCATCAGATGCACAATCCACTCCTTAAATATTCTGACATTTTTAAATGATGTCATCCTTGAAAACAGACATTTTTGTGTTTTATACCAATATGTAATATTTCTGCAAATTCCTCCTAAGCACTGATGCCATGACAGTGTCTCAGTGCCTAAAAGAGGAAGTGTTCTAGTGCTTGAAGAAATCATGTTTATCAAAATAATGTTCAGACCAAAGAATGCTTCTTTGGTGTTATTTTTTTTCCTGTCAATTCATTGGTCTTCTACAACGTTTCTAAAGCTGTAATAGCAGGTGCCAGTGTTGCAAACATTGTCTTTTGATCTGTATTTGGTTGTATTTGAACATGGAGCTCAATAATGACAGTATGGAAAAACAAAAGACAATACCTTAATGTCATAGAATAATTCAGCAATAGTAATGTGTGACAGGGCCAAATGTGTGTGAGAAGTCACTCCTGCTCATGCTTGTTGCTTATTAACTAATGCTTATTAATAGGGAAATACTTAATTACAATTACAATTTATGCAGTTTTTACAAATGCATTTTTATCTCCTATAAATTGGGACTCCTTTAGGCAGGTGTGAACACAGTAATGGCACACAGGTGCTGACTAACCGAATCATACCCAGGTGGTCTCTATCTGGCCACAAACTGTGGAGTGGTCCCAACTATCTGGTGTACAGGGTCTTCTACCTGTATTAACTTTCTTGCGTCCACCCCAGAATATCTGACCAATAAGCTGAGTTAACACTCCCATGCTACTTCCTAGATCCACTATTCAAAGTTTTCATCCCACCTAATATGCATGAATCTCTCTCAGCCTCAGGATTTTGAAACCGTCTTCTTGTTTTGTGGTGGCCATGTAAGTTACTGTACTGTGTTGTAGATAAGTTATATTATCTACAGCCTCTAATCATTTCTGATCAAAAGATGAATTTGGTTGGCATGTATGTAGCAATCTTCCAAGATGTGTGTTCAGCAGCACAAGAGAGGAGAGGAGCTTTGATTGCAGTGAGAAATAGTGGCTCTCTGCATTATTGTGGTGCCAGATGTTTGGCTTAAAGATGGCCAAAGGGGAAGAGGAGCATGTAGAAGGTCTCTCATGCCCCTTCACCCTGGTCAGCTAAGCTATGCTGTCTCACTGAGAGGATAAAAATCTGCTTAATCTCTCCTACATTCTTGACACTAGAGACAAATGGAAGGTTTATGCCCTGCTCATCACATACATCCCTGTGTTTGTTGGGCTCTTTAAATCTCTGCTCTTGCCACATGTTCTGTACCTGCCACTGAAAATGGATGAAAACATGACAACAGTGACAGTGACTGGATGAAAACATGATAACATGATAACAGGGATTTTTATCAGGCCCTGATGAGCTGGTTTACTGTAGAAAGTGTGTGTATGTGTTGTTTGTCACAGGAGCTTGGTTTAACCAGCTGCTGTATGCAGATCTACCAGATGGTCACAGCTTTCAGAAGGTTCCTGCCTTGTCCTTCTTCTTTAGCACATTTTGGACTTTATACTGAAATGTTAACCGTAACTAATGATGTCTCTAATAGTGGATCAGCTGTGCTGGATTCAGCTCGTTTTTTTTTTTCAACCCATTACCAGAGGCAGCCTTTCTTATACCCATTTGCCTCATGCTGTCTTATGTTTCTCCTCTGCTAGCTTTCAGTGTCAGTTTCAGAGTAGGTTCATGTGACCATTGTCATTCCGTTGTCAGATGGAGTGGACGTTTGACTCCTGTAAAGCTGGCATAATGAGGGACCCCTGTCAACTTAACATGTGTTCTTTCAACAATATGGTCTTCTTTGTCTTGCTTAATGTAGTAGCTTCTACTCGATGTACTTGTTATAGCTGCTCTGCTACTGCTCTCAGATAACATGGTCAAGAATTAATGTGGCTGACACACTTGAATCTCTGGCTGTTTGTTTTTTTTTTGCCTCCATGATGCTCTCTGAGAGCACAATTAAAGCTGGCGCAGCTATGATCTCATAAATTCAGACAGCCTGCTGAGCTGCTGTGTTAAAACCTAAAAAATAGGCAGTTTTTGTTTGCACTTGTAGCTGTCCAAGTAATGCGCTGATGTGTTCCTGCACGAACACGATTGGATAATCATGCAGTTAATGAAGCAAACTTTCAGTTGCCTACAGCTTGTTTTGAGTGTCAATCCAGCCAATTAACGTACAGCTGTTGTCATTGATCTACATTCATGTTGTTAGACAAGTTTGTGGTGATAGACTTTGATTGACTTTCCAGTGCAGAAGGGATGTGAGCTACTGTTTATGAGGTGCAATAACATCAATATTTTCTAACTGATAGACATTTGACAGCAAATAAAGAGAGAGATGTTCATTGGACCAACAGAATTATGTGTTTGGCTGTATCGATTCACACTATAGGTGAGAATCATGGTTGAGAATACAGATCTAGGGAAAGATGGTTAAAAACTGATTAAATAAATAAGTAAAATAATCATGATCATAGATCAGGTCTCAGCCACATCTCATGGATGTCATCAGCAGATGGTACTTTCTCAGGTGTCACAGAAAGTGTGAATTATAGTAATAACAGGTTTTTGTACCTGGGGACAATACATGCACATACAGTAAAGAGCATACAGTTTTCCAACCAACAGAACAAGCAGTTTTTGATTGTTTTTGCATTTCAGTGTAGTGTTGATAGAGAACCTTTTTAAAAAAAAAAAAACACTGGTTGAAAAACATGCTCTGTCTCACAATAGATTGTCCAGCATTTGCCAGAAAATGTGCTGTATATTGCTGTTTCTGCCAACCTTCTTTTGAATTCAGAGCTTTCCAACAGCACAGTCAATTATAATGACTTGCTTTCCTGATAGTAACAGGAACACCACCTGAGGGTGTTAAATCACACATGAAATTAACACCTACAGGGTGAAAAATTAAATGTGTTCTTGCAGCCGAGCCGTTACCATCGCAGCAGCTAACAAGCCACAACTTTCAACCCTACTGTTTTCACCCTTCATCGCTGCTTTCCTAAAATGAAAACCTGAAATATTTCAAATATGTTGTTGTTCTGAGATAAAGTCAGAATATATTTTGAAGAATGTTTTTACATTCTGCTCATGAATTAAAAGATGACCTCTCTAAGTGGGATTGCCCTTCCCCCTGTCATTTTTGTCTTAAATTAGCTGTCATGTGAGCAGTTGCTCAGTATTTCCAACCCCAGCTTGATTTTCAACACCTGGATTGTCTTCTTTTGTCTCTCAGATGAGGTTTTTGTCACTGATGTGCTTATATATTTTCAGATGGAACAAAGTTAGAGGTTTGTTAATTGGGGAGGGATTTGATCTGCCAGAGGCTCTTGTGTGGAGAGTGCAGTGTGCCTGTTTTTAAAAGAGTTCGCTTTCATATAGCACTTTACATTTGCAGAACTGAATACTGTCTTTTTGTCTCAGGGAGAACTTTTTGTTCTTGTTCTATTGTGAAGAGGCCAATGTAGTTTTGTCGTGTTCTGTCATCCATGATTGGAAGAAGTGATACAGCAGCTGTCCTCTGATTATTTTTATAGAAGTAAGATGCATTTTTTCTCCTCAAAATCCTGTCTTAGAATACCTTTTATTCTTAATCGACGGTCCTCAGTTGTTATCTGTTTGTTAAAACAAATTACAATGATAAATCTCAAGGGGGAAGTGAAATGGAAATGTGCAGCAGTTGCCAAAGTCTTAGGATAATAAACACAACTTTAAGCACATTCACAGTAAGATACAGACATTTACTGCAGGCCTGTTGCATCTTTTTGCAGCAACATTAAGAACCTTTCACTTTGTACTTTAAATCTGTAACAAGACAGACCTTTGTAGTAGGTTTTCTAAATCTTTCACCATGTATACTTCATTGTAACTGTACTCTATGAATGGCACTTCTGGGATGATAGATACACTGGAGGATTCCCATTAAACCTTTTTGATGTTTGGTTTCTTTCTGTCTCTGTGTCCGCCTTTTGTGTGCATCTGTTTTTGTGCGTAGCCACGGTCTGTGTTTTGCTGAAGCTGATGTTGAAAATATTCTGAGCGCTTGTGGTCTTGGTTAATAGTTGTGTAGTTGCTTCCACAGCTCTACCGTGATGATCTTTTTTCAGTGTCTTAACCCCTTTTGTTTTCAGAGGGTGATGCAGAAGAGACAACTGTAGTCCTGACAAAAGGGGCTGAAGTGAAAAGGATTACAGGTAGAGGCACCAAGACCCTGCCCATTTATACTGGGTGACTGTCAAACTATTGTGAAGCAGGTGTTTCTAAAACTGGGCTGTTGAGGGTTTTTTTTTCCCTAATCGAATATCAATGAAAGCTTTCCATTTTCCACTTTCACTTTCTATCATCATTTTTTTCTTTGTTTTATGACAAAAATGTCTGTGCTCATTCACTCATTCAGTCCTTTTATATGTAACTTTCAATATGCCACTGACATGATAATCACAAACACAATGGGGGCTTTCTGCAGTTAATTTTCCACTTGATTGGGCTTTTCATCTCAATAAAGATTGAGACTGAGAATTATAATTCAACCCAGTGGGATTAAAACTACTAACCTTTGCTCCTTCTCCTCCTCCCGCTCTTCTTACTCTGTAATGTCTGACACCTGCAGTTGGCTTTATTTTCAAGTCCAATGCTGCCATAACAGACCTGACCTCAAATGGTGCTAATTGACATTTTGTGTTTCAGAGTTGGAAACAGACATCACCGTGGGACGAATAGTAGGCTCAGGTACATCTGCAGCCCCACCAGCCGAAACCCCTACCCATACTTGTTGTCCCTCTGCCATGTGAAGGAAAATCACAAAACGATTTTGAGATCCTGCAACACTTTAGTAACCACATTTGGGTTACGACATTTTTGAAAAAGCCAACTTTTTATTGTAGTAAAATCCTGAATTTGGTACCCATGAACACTAGCAAGGAATGAAACATCTGCACATCCGTTGTCC
This sequence comes from Terapon puta, assembly GCA_028564955.1. NCBI lineage: Eukaryota > Metazoa > Chordata > Actinopteri > Centrarchiformes > Terapontidae > Terapon > Terapon puta. Next base: position 15,944,749 of record JAOXYL010000071.1, read on the forward strand.
TCCACGCAATGCTGCAGTGTGATACAACACTGCCCTCTGTTGTCTTGGCTCAGTAATAAATGGTTGGCAAGTTAACCAGTCTGCAACTTTTGGTGCACAAAATACTGCAATTTGCCTTACAGTTAGGACCCTGCTGCTATGATTTCTCCCAAGCTGTTGCCTTGACTTGATCCTCTGGCTGCTATATGCTTCTTAAGAGAAACATAA